>CM053756.1:21069661-21074661 GCA_028658305.1 Pachyuromys duprasi | reverse complement strand
ATGTGGTACATTTATACAATGCAATACTATTCAACTATTAAAAACAAAGAAATAATGAAATGTGCAGGCAAATAAACAATATATCATCAAACTTGATTAGCATTCATGTGCATGCTACAGAGGAAGGAGAGCTTATTTATCTGTTGAAGTTGGGGGCAATTTCACATGCTAGAGAGGTTACCAGATGATTTTGTCTATTGGTTCTATTACTCAACTTTATTTGAGTCAAGGTCTTATGTTTGATGCTGGGTTCTTCTGCCCCTTCATCACAATTCAGAGTGATATTATTACAATAAAAGACAAGCTTTATATCTAAACTCAACTTTTAATGCTTTACTCACTGACATATATCTCAAACCCACCCATTAATGTGCATCTTTGATGTCTTGCAAGTGTCATATGTTTGTAGCACTTGTCTCTTTTCAAGTGTCCAGTTCTCACATGACACTAGTGGGTATTATAGGTGCCAGTGTTGGAGTGTACTCCCTATCTCCATAGCCCTGTTAAGCGGTCCAGAACCCAGTGTGAATGCTGCAACCCACCATACAATCAGCATTTCTGTATTCTTGTTTAGTATAGCATTTTGCAAAACTATCAGGTAGATCTGAGATAATTATCCCTGTAAAATTTGCTCTTCCTTCAGTGAACATTTATAAAAGTAGTAGAGCAATGAGAGAGAGAGAGAGAGAGAGAGAGAGAGAGAGAGAGAGAGAGAGAGAGAGAGAGAGAGAGAAAACATTGCTAGAAAGAATCCATGCCTGAAACGAAGCAAGGAAAAATTTCTGTTGGAATTAAGCAGGGCATAGGAGACAGAGGTAACCAACACAGTGATAGAAGATATGCCAAGGCTACCTGGCTGGCAAATTTACTTACAACACAGAGGAAACTTTCCATGTGGGGTCACTGTAGTTTCATTATGCCCACCTTGCTTTTTACTGGTAGAAAACTTAACCTAAAGTACATGAATGATGTCTCCAATATATTATTAGAAATAAAAAATAAGATGAGGCTTACAACAGGTTTACTATGAAAGGGGTTTATTAGGGGAGAAGGGGGAACAGGCATGGGCCAAGATGGGGAAGGGAGAGGGAGAGGAGGAAAGGGGAGGAGGGGTAGGGGCACCCCATAGAGAGGGTAGAGGAGTAAGAGAGAGA
Organism: Pachyuromys duprasi; assembly: GCA_028658305.1. Lineage (NCBI taxonomy): Eukaryota > Metazoa > Chordata > Mammalia > Rodentia > Muridae > Pachyuromys > Pachyuromys duprasi. Next base: position 21,073,507 of record CM053756.1, on the reverse strand, counting down.
GAGGAATAAGAGGGTAGAGGAGTAAGAGTGAGGAATAAGAGAGAGTGAACACGTGTCTGGTGGTCCTTTTATAGGTCAGGTAATTATTAACCACGCCCCCAGGTGTGGCCACCTGGCTGGGCAATACATGATGTCATTGTTGCTAGGTAACCAGAAGGTTGTTGCAGAATACTAACATATATACCTGCAGAGGCAAAAGAATTCCTAGTTTCTTCCTGCATGGCTCTATTTCCCTGTCCTCAAAAGAGACATGTAGGGGAAAGTTCAGGTTTTATTTTTTGATTTTTGTTTCTGCTGTGTACCCTCTCTTATTTTGCTTATTTGTTATTCCCTATTTATAGCTTACATCTGTACTGGACAGCAATATGGATGCCAGAGTTGAGAGCATATAGACATAAATATACAAGAACCTCAGAACTGATCTTTGTGAAGAACAATTGAAAGGTATGCCAATTTTTCTTATGCCGGTATCAATATTTTTCTTCAATTAGAAAATACAAAAATATATGTATTGCATACATATTCAACTTAAGTTCACTTATTCCATCACTTGTTAAATGGGAAGTTTCATTTTTCATTAACTGTTCAACACACTCTGCTCACGGCACATAATGTCTTTCTCAATGAGTCATCAAGTCCTACTAAAGGACTAAATGCTGCTAAAGACCACTAAGATTGGGATGTACTCACCTCCCTTCTGGAATATATCTACATGACTTACTTTGTAAGGTGTGAAATCTCATTTTGTGCACTGTATGTATAGTCAAAATTCTCAAAATCTTTTCTTAAGCATACAGTTTGCTTTCAATTTTGTTTTTTGTTTGTTTTTTTGCCAGGGGCAAGTTATTAAAGGGCAGGCAACTAGGTCCATGACAGAGAGGAAACAGGATGGGAGCCTACTAAAGAGGATCCCATGAAACACTCCAACTAACAGGGATCAAAGCAGATGCTGAGACTCACAGTCAAACTTGAGGCATAGGGCAGGGAGTCTTACCTAAGAAAGGGAGAATAAAAAAGAGACATTTGGGATAGGAGCTTCAGAAGGAGACCAACAAAGCTGAAAAATCTTTGCCTCATTGTCCTTCAGAGAATGATGCATCAACCAAGGACCATGAATGGAAAGGACAGACACCCACTGCTCAAATGTAGCCCATAGGCAGTTCAGTCTCCATGTGGGTTTCTGAGTAAGGCTCCCCACCTTTTCTATTTCTATTCAATGTAGTATTTTAAATACTTGTTAGAAGAAAAAGGCAACTGAAGAACACTGAGTATATAGAAATTGGTACTGAAGAAATCAAAGTATTTTTACTTGTAGAAATAAGAGTATACGTGAGCTACCCAAAAATTCTACCAGGAAATGTGTACAGTTGACTAAGACCTTCAGAAATGTGGCTGGATACAAGGTTAACTGAAAAATTTACTAGCCCTCCTGTATAAAAATGACAAATGCCCTGAAAAAAAAATAGAACCCAGAAACATCACCCTGCAACATAGCTCAAAAAACATAAAATAGATTGAGGTAACCTTAACCAATCAATAGAAAGGCTTATATGACAGAAACTTTAAGTCTTTTAAGAAACACATTGAAGAAGATATCAGAAGATTGAAATATCTTCTGTGCTTATAGACTGGCAAAATTAACATAGAAAAATGTCCATCTTACCATAAAAAATGTACAGATCCAATGCAATCCTCATCAGAATTCCAACATAATTCTTTACAGATCGTGAAAAGACAATATGTAATTTTATATGGAAAAAGGAAAATCTCAGGATAGCTAAAACAATTCCAAACTTAAAAAAAAAACTTTTTAGAGGTATCATTGTTCCTGTAAGACTAAAATCCACATGGTATAGGGAAGGCTGTGCGTTGGTTGTATTACATGAGAGAAAAAAAAATATTAAAACCCAGTGTGTCACAAACAGGAACTCAGAAAGACATGACAGGAGAGTGATTTATCTGGAAGAGAGGTGATGTTTCATTGGAGATAAGGGAAATAATGGAGTCTGAGCTGTGAATGGGAGCTAATGTATCATGTACTAGTATGAAACAAACAAAAAACTTAACAGATTAAACCATGATGCTTAATATTTTATTACTACAAAGCTTCATAATTCAAAGCATAAAACATTTATAGTAAAGCTTGCTCAGACTACCATGGGGAGGAAGTGTGATTGGCCCATGAACAATCTTGCCATTAAATAACATGTGTATTTAATGAAAATTAGGTGAGGCCATTGTTTCTGAAGCCTTGCTAATTATTACATGCCTGCTGCTTCCAAAGCTAGTATCAGGCATTATTTTTTATATTTGATAGCATGAAATTTTCTACAGTATGGTCTATGTCTAAATTCTAGCAATGTAAGAGATTTGTCTCTGTTATTTATTGGGTCCCCTTGCTGGTAGTAAGAACGCTTCCTCTGGGCAGTCAATAATTCAGACAGATTTAACTTGTTTTGGTTATCATTGTCCAGCTCCTCAAACGTTTGCTCCAGAAGGGAGTCAGAGAGCATCCTCTCCAGGGCCTCTGTGCTATTTCCTTCACCTTGGTATTCAGTCTTCTCCAAGAGAGCCTTGTGAATTGTCTTGTGATCAGCAGATAGGGTGAGATCTTTTTGAGTCTGCGTCAGAACATAAGGTAGAGACAATTGTTTATAAAAAAGGTTTACTTTAAGCAAAATAAGACTTGTCCATTGTATTTACACCATATACAGTATGATGAGAAGAGGCTCTGGGCCAATATTTTCTCTGATATTTCAAGTTAAGTTATTCACTCCAACATGACCAAGGACTGATTTTTTTTTTAATCTCTTTCATATACCTCACCATACTTCATGGCAATTGTTCCCTCTGTGTCTATGACTATGTTTTCTTTTATGTTTCCTGGAACATGGACTGAATGTGTGTGTTTTAACAAACAGGCCTAAGATATTTAACAATTCATTTTTTAAAAACAAAATTAACATGCTAGACATTTATAATACAGAAACACTGAATTTTGCCTAAGCCAAGGATGTCATACATATCCACTCTCGCTGATTCTTAAACTCAAACCAAATATAAAGGTAATTCGCTTCAATCTGAAAAAATGAGTTTTCTGAAAGGAAATGTAACAATAATTTTCTACTTATATGCTATCTTCCTCTGCCTATATCTGAAGAAATATGGTTTTGACTGAGTATCAGGGGAACTTTCATAAGGAGAGCAGAAATGTCAAAAGTATTGAGAGTAATATATAAAATATTGCATATTAAGAGTTTCTTTTGCGAGGCCCTCTGTGGTAGGCTCTTGTCCTGCTATTTGTTTTCTCCTACATCCAATGTCTGTCCCATTTGACTTTCTAAGTGAGGATTAATCCTCTTACCCCAGGTCTTCTTTCTTGTTTATCTTCTTTAGGTATATAGATTTCAGTATGTTTATCCTATCTTATATGTCTATAAAAGTGAGTATATACCATGTACGTCTTTCTGCTTTTGGGATACCTCACTCAGGATGATCATTTCCAGGTCCCACCATTTGCCTGCAAATTTCATGATTTCCTCATTTTTAATTGCTGAGTAGCATTCCATTGTGTAAAAGTACCACAATTTCTGCATCCATTCCTCAACTGAGGGACATCTGGGTTGTTTCCAGGTTCTGGCTATTATGAATAAAGCTGCTATGAACATAGTTGAGCAAATGTCCTTGTTGTGTACTTGAACATCTTTTGGATATATGCCTAGGAGTGGTATAGCTGGATCTTGAGGAATCACTATTCTTAATTGTCTAGGAAAACACCAAATTGATTTCCAGAGTGGTTGTACAGTTTACATTCCCACCAGCAATGGAAGGTACCACAGAGGGCCT
>CM053756.1:21048261-21062484 GCA_028658305.1 Pachyuromys duprasi | reverse complement strand
TGTAAAAGTACCATAATTTCTGTACCCATTCCTCAACTGAGGGACATCTGGGTTGTTTCCAGGTTCTGGCTATTACAAATAAAGCAGCTACAAACATAGTTGAGCAAATGTTCTTTTTGTGTACTTGAGCATCTTTTGGATACATGCCTAAGAGTGGTATAGCTGGGTCTTGAGGAATCACTATTCCTAATTGTCTAAGAAAGCGCCAAATTGATTTCCAGAGTGGTTGTACAAGTTTGCATTCCCACCAGCAATGGAGGAGGGTTCTTTTTTCTCCACAACCTCTCCAGCATGCGTTGTCACTAGAGTTTTTGATCTTAGCCATTCTGGTGGGTGTAAGGTGATATCTCAGGGTCGTTTTGACTTGCATCTCCCTGATGGCTAAGGATGTTGAGTATTTCTTTAAGTGTTTTTCTGACATTCTATAATCCTGTACAGTCAGTTCTCTTTTTAGCTCCATACCCCATTTTTTAATTGGATTACTTGATTTCTTACTTTTAACTTCTTGAGTTCATTATATATACTGGATATTAGCCCTCTGTCAGAAGACAGCATCTTCAACCAATGGTGCTGGTCCAACTGGATATCTGTATGCACAAAAATGAAAATTGATCCATATTTATCACCTTGCACAAAGTTAAAGTCCAAGTGGATCAAAGACCTCAACATAAAACCAGACACACTAAACCAGTTAGAAGAAAAAGTGGGGAAGACCCTAGAACTCATTGACACAGGAGACTACTTCCTGAATAGAAAACCAACAGCACAGGCTCTAAGATCAACAATAAATAAATGGGATCTCATGAAACTGAAAAACTTCCGTAAAGGAAAAGATACTGTCATCAAAACAAAACAACAGCCTACAGACTGGGAAAGGATCATTACCAATTGTACTTCTGTTTGTTCTATTTTTAAATGCAAAGTTGCCTTGCTTTCAATGCTTCTCACAGTTTTCATTATGTGTGTGTGTTTCTATGGGAGTGCACAGGCACATTATAATTTACCACAGCTGATTTCTTCAACTCTGAGAATACATTTTAGGCTTTCACCAATATTAGGATGATATCCTAATGGATAAATAAATATTAAAAAAAATCCTATCACTCCCATGTGCACTCCCACCTGAACACTTTGAGGTTACCAGTCTGTGTTTATCTTAGTTTCTAAAAATTCATTATTATTACCAAAATGTGTTGAGATTTTGTATGTTCTTTAAGTACTTGTCATGCTTATTCTATCCCTTTAGAGATAGATTCTGCTGATTACAGTACCACAAGCTTTAGAAAATCCACAGCAGGAAGATGAGTATTGTCCCCCTTTCAAATGTCTGTGTCGCCATGGTTACTGTTTCCCACCTGATACTTACGTGAGGGCTGTAGTATATATTTTAAGTGCATTTTAACCATTATAAATGGTATAGGATACTGCCACATCACCATTATATGAACTATGAATAAAGCAGGGATAGATCAATACCTCATGAATGCTCACGAAGGTGTTATTTATTCTACTCAGGGTTTTGGTACAGACATGCAGGAGCTAATGGTGGTAGACATAATGCTATAATACACACAATACAAGATCTCAGAACAAATACTTACCCCAACTAAAACATACTCAGAAACTTGTCTTGACTTGATTATAATAAAAACTACAGTTATAATTTGATTTATCAGAAGATAAATCATTTTTACTTCTTCTGTAATATTTGAGCATAGACAAATCTTGAAATCACATAAAGATTCATCATAGCCATTATATGCATTCAGTTTTCATTATTGTGAAGGAGATATGAATACAACTTTTGGCACATCTAGCCAAGTGGGTTGACCTGCTATCCAGCTCAGTTTAACACTAAGAACACATGTAGGTAAAAAGTGAGGGTTTTTTTTCTTTTTTGAAGTCAGTCACAGGCCCAGGTAAAGCTGTTAATGAAGAAAATGATTACAACCAGATTCTTCTTTTGATTCTTTTAAAATAAGATCCTATAATAGATTTACAATAGAGTGGAAGATAAATGGAATACACACTTTTTCCTATAATTTACAATATCAGCAAAGGGAAAATATTTAGATAACAAGTAAATATCACAGAGATGAGTATAAACAAGCTAAAGAAAGATCAATGACTGCAACATAATATGTAAAATAAAGTGACCAAGGCTCAAAAAGAAACAATCTTAGGTGATTATTAAAAATATCAAATATTGTAAAAGGAGGAAATAAAATAATTAATGACCCTTTAAAATGATGACCTCTTTAAACTAGGTATAATTGCATACAACTGTAATTCTATCAATCATAAAACTGAAATAGGTGACTTTCTTTAAATTCAAGGGCACTCTGAGCTACATAAAACGATTCCATCTAAACAAAAACAAATTAAGAAAGAAAACAGAATCAGTAGCCTGAATTACAATATTGGTACAAAAAAAAAAACACCCACAAAATTAAAAAATACCAACCAAACAAAAATTTACTGGTTGTTTCAGAAACATGTTTGTGACTGTATTAATATTGTCTGATATGATTATGGAGATTTATGTATAATCATTTACTCAATTATACTAATTTTTAAACTACAGGTTATAATTGTGTAAATTTAAAATATTTACTTTTTTATCAGTTAAAGAAAAAAATTAAAAGTTACAATTAACATGTAACCAGAAGATGGCAAAAACTCTTTCATTGGTTTTGTTATCAATTTACTCCATTTTTGCTTCCCTTTGAATATGACTGTTCATTAATTTTTTACACATTTGACAAAAAATTATACACATTAAAATATTATTAGTTCAACATTAGAAAATCAAGGTTGGTGAGAAAACCTGAATGCAGGCCATATCTTTCCATTATTATTACTTTTGAGCAATCTCCCATCTTTGCATAGACTATTCCAGATAATGTGGTGAGCCAGCTGCAAATCCTCAAACTAATGAGTCCAGATTAAAAGTAGGCATTCAGGAACATGGAAATATAGATAAAATTTTAAGGCTGAATGCCTAGAAGATGACAAATTAAAAGGCCACATTACTTTGAAATGAGCAGAAAATATCTGGATTAGCATTTCTTTTCCTAGGAGACCAGGAAGTTCACTGACATGGCCATTTCTGCTCCATGAACTGGAAAATTTTCTTCTCGATTCCAAAAGGGAAAGTGTAGTCTCATCAGTATTTTTTCTCTGTCTGGTAATATTTTACTCATTTTATCTGTCTTTTCTCTTGTTTTTTAGAAAAGATCCTACCTAGTTTCTAAAATTCCTTATTGATCACAAGAGAAAATTCAAAGGAATTTAAAATTTATGACCTTAATATTACTTTTGTGGCACATTGAAGTAATAGATCTCTTTAGCTGGCTTGTAAATGGTGATATTTTAAACCATGAGTGGCAAACAATAATTTTCTATTTAATTTTATTAATTACAGTTCATTAATTTTGTATCCCAGCTATAGCACCCTCCCCTATCTCCTACCAATCCTGCCTTCCCTCCCTATTCTTCTCCTAAGCTCCTCCCCCAGTCCAATGATAAGGAGGTCCTCCTCCCTTTCCATCTGATCCTCCTCTGTAAGATCTCATCAGGACTGGCTTCTTTGTCTTCCTATGTGGACTGGTAAGGCTGTTCCCGTCCCACTCAGGTGGAGGTGATCAAAGAGAAATCCCATGAGTTCATGTCAGAGACAGTCCCTGTTCCTATTATTGGGGAACCCTCTTGGACACTGAGCTGCCATGGGCTACTTCTGTGCAGGGGTTCTAAGTTATCTCCATGCATGGTCCTGGTTTGGATTATCAGTCTGAGGAAAGACCCCTGTGTCCACATTTTTTTGGTTCTGTTGCCCTCCTTGTGGACCTCCTGTCCTCTCCAGGTCTTTCTATCTTCCCCTTCTTTCATAAGATTCCCTGCACTCTGACCAAAGTTTGGCTATGAATCTCATGATATGTTTTGATACCCTAATGGGTAGAGTTTATCAGAGGCCGTCTGTGATAGACTACTGTCCTGTTCCCTGTTTTCTCCCTCTTCCTATATCCATCTTGTTTTCCTTTCTGAGTGAGGATTGATCATCTTATCCAGGGTCCTCTTTCTGGATTAGTTTCCTTAGGTGTATAAATTTTGATATAATTATCCTAGTTTATATGTCTAATATCCACTTATAAGTCAGTATATATGTGTGTCTTTCTGCTCCTGGGATAACTCACTCAGGATGATCTTTTCTAGATCCCACCATTTACCTGAAAATTTCATGATTTCCTTGTTTTTTATTGCTAAGTCATATTCCATTGTGTAGATGAACCACAATTTCTGTATCCATTTCTCAACTGAGGGACATCTGGGTTGTTTCCAGCTTCTGGCTATTACAAATAAAGCTGCTACAAACATGTTTGAGAAAAATGTCCTTCTTGTGTACTTGAGCATATTTTGGATATATGCCTAGGAGTGGTATAGCTGCATCTTGTGGTAGCACTATTCCTAATTGTCTTAGAAGTGCCAGATTGATTTCCAAAGTGGCTGTATAACTTTACATTCCCACCAGCAGTGGAGGAGGGTCCCCTTCCTTCACATTCTTGCCAGTATGTCTTGTCACTTAAATTTTTGATCTTAGCCATTCTGATGAGTGCAAGGTGAAATCTCAGGGTCATTTTAATTTGCATTTCCCTGATGACTAAGGATGCTCACATTTCTTTAAGTATTTCTCTTCCATTCTATCTTCCTCCACTAAGAATTTTCTGTTTAGTTCTGTACCCCATTGTTTCAATTGGATTACCTGATTTGTTGGTGTTTAACTTCTTAAGTTCTTTATATATTCTAAATATTAGCCTTCTGTCAGATATAGGGTTTGTGAAGATCCTTTCCCAATCTGTAGGCTGTCATTTTGTTCTGAAGACAGTGTCCTTTGCTTTATTCAGTTTCATGAGGTCCCATTTAATGATTGTTGATCTTAGAGGCTTTGTTGTTGGTGTTATACTCTGGAAGTTGTCTCCTTTGCCAATGAGTTGCAGGCTCTTGCCCACTTTTTCTTCTAACAGGTTTAGTGTGTCCAATTTCGGTTGTGTTCTTTGATCCCCCTGGATTTTTTTTTTTTGCTCAGTGATACATATGGATATATTTGTGTTTTTCTACATCCAGTTAGACCAGCACCATTTTTGAAGATGCTATCTTTTTTCCAATGTATGGTTTTGGCATCTTTGTCAAATATCAGGTGTCCATAAGTGTGTAGGTGTATTTCTGTGTCTTTTATTTGATTCCACTGATCCACCATTCTGTGTCTGTGCCAGTACCATGCAGTTTTTATTACTGTTGATCTACAGCACAGCTTGAGATCAGGGATGGAGATACCTCCAGAAGATCTTTTATTTTAGGTGATTGTTTTAGCGATTCTGGGGTTCTTGTTATTCCATATGCAGTTGAGAATTTTTCTTTCAAGTTCTGTAAAGAATTGTGTTGGTAATTTGACAGGACTTGCATTGAATCTGTAGGTTGTTTTTGTTAAAATGGCCATTTTACTTTCTTAATCCTGCCAAGCCATGAGCATGGGAGATCTTTCCATCTTCTGATATCTTCTTCTAATTTTTTCTTCAGAGACTGAAAGTTTTTTTTTTTTTTTCATAAAAGTCTTTGACTTGCTTGGTTAGAGTTATACCAAGGTACTCTGTGTCCCTCATAGCTATTGTGAAGGGTGTTGTTTCCCTAATTTCTTTCTCAGCCCTATTGTCTTTTGTATACCGGAGGGCCACTGATTTTTTTGAGTTGATTTTATATCCAGCCACTTTGCTGAAGGTGTTTATCAGCTGAAGGAGTTCCCTGGTAGAATTCTTGGGGTCAATCATGTATATTATCACATCATCTACAAACAGTGATACTCTGACTTCTTCCTTTCCAATTTGTATCCCTGTGATCTCCTTTAGTTGTCTTATTGCTCTAGCTAGGACTTCAAGTATTATGTTAAAGAGGTATGGAGAGAGTTTGCAGCCTTACCTTGTCCATGATTTCAGTGGGATTGCTTTAAGTTTCTCTTTGTTTAGTTTGATATTGGCTGTCGGCTTGCTGTATTTTGTCTTTAATATATTTAGCTGTTTTGTATCCCTGATCTCTCCAGGACTTTAAACATAAATGAATGTTGGATTTTATCAAATGCTTTTTCATCATCTGAGGAGATTAACATGTGGTCTCTTTCTTTCAGTGTGTTAATATAGTGGATTACACTGTTGTACTTCCATATATTGAACTACCCCTGCATGCCTGGAATGAATCTTACTTGGTCATAGTTGATGAAATCTTTTGTGTGTTTTTAATTTGTTTTATGATTATTTAATTGAGCATTTTTGCATCAATGTTCAGAAGAGATATTGGCCTGAAATTCTCTTTCTTCTTTGGGATTTTTTGAGGTTTATGTATCAAGGTGACTGTGGCTTCATAGAATGAGTTTGGTAATGTTCCTTCTGTTTCTATTTTGTGGAATAGTTTGAAGAGTATTGGTGTTAGCTCTTCTTTGAAGGTCTGGTACAGTTCTGCACTGAACCCATCTGGCCATGGGCTTTTTTTGGATAGAAGACTTTTAATTGATTTACCTGTTGTTGATTCAGCTTTGGCAAGAGGAATCAATCAAGAAAATTGTCCTTTTCATTTAGATTTTCAACTTTTGTGGCTTATTGGCTTTTAAAGTATGACATAGTGATTGTTTGAATTTCCTCAGGGTCTGTTGTTATGTCCTGCTTTTCATTTCTAATTTTGGTGATTTGGATGGTGTCTTTCTGCCTTTTAGTTAGTTTGGCTAAGGGTTTGTCTACCTTGTTTATTTTCTCAAAGAACCAGCTCTTGGTTCCATTGATTCTTTGAATTGTTTTATTTGTTTCTAATTCATTGATTTCAGACCTGAATTTGATTATTTCCAGCCACCTACTCCTCTTGGGCATGTCTGCTTCTTTTTATCCCCCTAGGGCTTTCAGGTGAGCCTTTATTTTGCTTCTATGAGACATTTCAAATTTCTTCTTAAAGACACTTAGGGCTATGAATTTTCCTCTTAGCACTGATTTCATTAGTTGGGGTATGTCATGCCTTCCACCTGTCTTTTTTTTAAAAAAAAACTGGATTAGATATATTTTATTATTAGAGTATTTTAAGTGATAAATAAATTGATAATATAATCATTCCCACATGTCCTGGCTCACAAAATCATGGTCTCACTTCATCATCAATATTTTTTACCAAATTCAAAATTTTGTCTAATCAGTGAACCCATATTCACCTGTTATCATCTGAAGTCCTTATCTTTGGCTTTAGGATTCACTTCTGATATCATACAGTCAACAGGTTTTGATGTGAGTTTTAATTATATTCACCACTCAGTTCTCACGAAATACATTTTTATGGCCTTTCAAGTTCCACAGGTTATGCCTTTTTATCTGTCTTTTCCTCATATCTCTCCACTCATCTTGATTCTTTTCACCACTTCGAGAGTTTTTCCCTATATAGAATGTCATGCAGAAAGTCACTATGCATACTGTAATCTTTCATTTAATAAGCATGTATAGTGTCTTGTGTTTTCATACAAACTAAACATACATGCAAAGACTCTAGCTCAGACCCATATGGCTTCAGGATTGTCACTTTGGTCTATATGAACCCATAAGAAACTTTTTAGTTAATTCTCTGAGCTTTGTTTTTGTGGTGTCCTTGACTCCTTGGCTCCTCCAATCATTCGTCTTCTCCTCCATAGGATTCCTTTAGCTCTACATCAAGTTTGGTAGGGGTATTTGAATCTGCTCCAATCTGTTGCTGGATCAAATTTCTCCAATGATTATTATGCTAGGCCGCTGTCTATAGGTATAGCAGAGTATCATTATGGATCATTTTATTAACTTTGATTTCCCAGTCTTACTTATTTCTATCCTTTGTCTTTGGGCTATCCAGCCTCAGGCTCCTGGACCTTCAGGTAGTGTCAGGCATGGGCTCCACGTTGTGGAATGGGTATCAAGTTAGACCAGTCACTGATTAGCCACTCTCATAATTTCTGTGTCATATTTACCCCAGCACGTTGAGTATGCAAGACACGTAGTAAGCCAAAGGTTTTGTGGCTGGATTGGTGTACCACTTACTCCTCTGAAAGCCTTGCATGGTTACAGAATATGGCTAGTTCAGGCTCCACATTCTCTATTACTAGGAGACTTAACTAAGGTAACACCCATGGATGAAAGGATTGTCTAAAACATTAACCATTTTCATTGAGGTAAAGTAGACCTCACCTAAATACACATTGCTCTCTAGATTTTTGCGATTCCACAGCTTACAGTTGAATTAGGCTTCATGAAAAACATCACATTTACTCAGTTGCAAGATTTATTATAATGCATATAAATATAGAGAGGACAAGACTAAGTTTACCAACTTAGCTAGCTTTCCAACAATATAGCAAATTGTAGGTTCTCTGGGACTTCAGTTAGAAAATATGAGTTAAGAAAAATTAACATGTATTGTAATATATGTCAATGAAGGAAAGGTTACAAATTAGTGAGAAATGAGGAAACAAAATTGACATAAACAAACTCTACTTAAAAATAATGTTATTCTGATGCTTGAATGCATGTGTGTTACTTCCTGGTCCACAGCATCCTTACGCAACGTAGTCTATTGAATGATTCTAAGTATTAAATTTAAGAGAAATCACAAAGCAAGAATCATAAGCCAGAATGTCTTTGTCTTTCAAGGTATTTGCACACACATCTCATGAGAGTTTCTCAGAAAACCAATACCTCCTATAAATTAGAAAAGTCAATTTATTCTCACACAATTCACATATGTTTGAAGAATAACGGTTATTCAAATGAAAAGGAAATTAAGCACTCAAAAAAGAACAATAATGGAGTTTTATATCCCTGATACATTGCAACAGATGATATGTACCCTATCACTTTATTGAAATTAAACTAAACAGGGTTTCCCCACACACATATCAGGTGAATATCGTTAAATACATTTTACTGATGTTCATGAAACTAAAACCTCAAGCTTATTACAGTTTTGTACACCATTAAATAGTCAGCTTGGTGAGGATGGAGACTGTTCTGATCATGATCTGTTTACACACTCTTCCATAGAGAGATGAAGGCAGAGAGATTAAATTAGAATGTAATGTGATACATGAATGTTACTTACTTAGAGGTCATATTTCACTTGTATACTTAAAAAATACACATGAGGAGTCAACAAGAAAGAGTCAAGCAAAGTGTGAGTCTTTAAAGATTGTCCTATACATAACAATGTCTAATAGTTAACCCTATGTCTATACACAATTTTAAAATGTGTTGAGTAGATTCTGTTCTCTGGTATTCTTAATTCATAAAACAGTGAACTGGAAGATATGTTATAATGTATATGACAACATGAGCCTCCAGAAATTCTTTTCGGTGGTACATACGTGCTACCAATGTTTGCTTAATATATTTTGTTAATCAAAAACAATTTTCTTAACATCATTGCGTAGAAAATTTACTGTCATTAGTTTATCCTGCTTCATTTTTCTGATATGAGAACAAGATTAGAAATAAAACCTTCTATGGATCTAGAGTCTCATATAACAACTTGACGTGTTGCTAAATATAATGTGCAGTGTCAATCACCCAGAAAACAAAGAACAATTCTGGTGGCCTTAAAAATACCAAAAGATGATTTTGTTTGTTAGTTTGGTTGGTTTTTGAGACAGGGTTTTACAGTGTAGAGTTGGCTATCTTGGATCTTCATCTACAGAGCAGGTTGGCCTCGAACTCACAGTGATCCATCTGCTTCTGCCTCCTCAAGGCTAGGATTAAAGGCATGATCCACCCAGCACTTGAGAGGCAGATGCAGGTAGATCTCTATGAGTTCAAGGCCATTCAGGTCTACAAAGAATGTCTAGGCATCCAAAGGTACACAGAGAAATCCTGTCTCAAACAAAGAAAGAAAAAAGGAGGCAGCTAGAGCTGGCAAAATCACCATGTCTCCAGGTTCTGGCTATTACATGAAGCTGCAACAAACATGGTTGAGCAAATGTCCTTGTTGTGTACTTGAGCATAGTTTGGATATATGCCGGAGAGGTATACCTGATCTTGAGGAAGTGCTATACCTAATTGTCTGCGAAAGCACCAGATTGATTTCCAAAGTGGTTCTACAAATTTACAGTCCCACTAGCAATGGAGGAGTGTTCCCTTTTCTCCACATCCTCTCCAGCATATATTGTTACTTGAGTTTTTTATTTTAACCATTCTGATTGGTGTAAGGTGAAATCTCAGGGTTATTTTGATTTGCATTTCCCTGGTGACTAAGGATGTTGAGCATTTCTTTAAGTGTTTCTCTACCATTCTATATTCCTTTACAGAGAATTTTCTCTTTAGCTCTGTACCTGATTTTTTAATAGGATTTCTTGATTTGTTGCTTTTTCCATTCCATTGTATTTATTTATTTATTTATTTATTTATTTATTTATTTATTTATTTATTTTGGTTCATGCTTTGGTCATCTGATATTGAGTAGTTTATTTTCAGGACACTTGATTTTTGACAAAGGAGCCAAAATCATGCAGTGGAATAAAGAAGGCATTTTCAACAAATGGTGTTGTTCTAACTGGATGTCTACATGCAGAAAAATGAAAATAGATCCATATTTATCACCCTGCACAAAACTCAAGTCCAAGTGGATCAAAGAGCTCAACATAAACCTGGATACACTAAATCTGTTAGAAGAGAAAGTGGGAAACAGCCTTGAACACATTGATGCAAGAGACAACTTCCTAAGCAGAACATCAACAGCTGAAGCACTAAGATCAACAATTAATAAATGGGACTTCATGAAGCTGAATACTTTCTGTAAGGCAAAGAATACTGTCAATAGAACAAAACAGCACCAAACAGAATGGAAAAAAAAGGAGCTTCACTAACCCTACATCCAACCAATATGTATAAAGACTAGAGAAATTAAACACCGTAGCACCAAATAATCCAATTGAAAATGGGATACAGTGCTAAAAGTAGAATTCTCAGCAGAGGGATCTCTAGTGCCCAAGAAACATTTCAAGAAATGTTCAACACCGTTTGTTACCAGGGAAATACGAATCAAAACGAAATGAAATTTTATCTTACACATGTCACAATGGCTAAGATCAAAAACTCAAGATATATCACGTGCTGGAGAGGATATAAAACAAGGGGAACACTCCTTTGTTGCTGGTGAGAGTGGAAGTGAGAATGAGCCCTGAAGAAAAGCAGGGGAGGGCTGGGTGAGAGAATGAAAAATAGAGACCAAAAAATCGAGACCAAAACCATGGTGGGGTTATCTCTCGGATGAGGACGATTCCTGGGAACCTATGTTTGAGTTCCTAAATTCTTCTCTTCCAGTTCTCTCTCCATTTCTGTTTTCTTTGATTCTATTTCCACTTGGAAATGTTGAACTCTGCTCTTCATTTCATGCCATTGTTTGTGGTTTCATTGACTTCTTTTTGCCATTATTATTATTATTATTAATTAAAATGTATTCACTTTTTGTCCAGCTATAGCAGCCCTCTGTCTCATCTTCTCTCAGTACTACCCTTCCTCACTCTTTCCCCCACCATGTCACTCCCCTAGTCCACTGATAAGGGAGGCCTTCCTCCCTTACTATCTTATCCTAGCCTATCAGGTGTCATTAGGACTGTCTGGATCTTCTCTCTCTGTAGCCTAGTAAGGCTTCCTTTACAGGGTGATATTATCAAAGAGCAGGCAATAGAGTTCATGCCAGTGACTGCCTCTGCTCCACTTACTAGGGAACTACAATGGAGACTGAGCTTCTCATGGACTACATCTGATCCAGGAGTTTAGGTTCACTCCATGCATGGCCCTTGGTTGACTCATCAGTCTCTGAATTTTTATTTTTTATATTAATTACATTTTATTCACTTTGTATCCCAGCTGTAACCTCCTTCCTCCTTCCTTCCTTTGTCCCTCTCCAAGTCCATTGATCGCGGAGGTCCTCCTCCCCTTTCCATTTGATCCTATTTTGTCAGGTTTCATCACTACTGGCTGCAATGTCCTCCTCTGTGTAAGGCTGCTCCTCCCTTTGGGGGGAGTGGTCAAAGAATCAGACACTGAGTTTATGTCAGAGATAGTCCCTGTTCCCCATACTTGGGAACCCACTTGGGTACTGAGTTGACATGGGCCACATCTCAAACTTCATTCAGATAGGGAAATAAGATGGACATCAGAAGAGGGAGAAAACAGAGAACAGAACAGGAGACATTCACAGAGGGCCTCTGAAAGACTCTAACCAGTAGGTTATCAAAACACATCCTGAGATTCATAGCCAAATTTTGGACAGAGTGCAGGGACTCTTTTATTTTAATTTTTTAATTAATTACACATTATTCACTTGTATCCCACCTGTAGCTCAACTCCCACCTTCCCTCCCAATTCTTCCCTTCCTCCCCCATCTCCACACATGTCCCTCCCCAAGTCCACTGATAGGGGAGGTCTTCTTTTCCTTCCTTCTGACCCTAGTCTATTAGGTCTCATCAGGAGTGGCTGCATTGTCTTCCTCTGGGCCTGGTAAGGCTGTTCCCCCTCAGGGGGAGGTGATCAAAGGGCAGGCCAATCAGTTCATGTCAGAGGCAGTCCCTGTTACCATCACTATGGAACCCACTTGGACACTGAACTGCTTTGGGATACATCTGTGCAGGGGTTCTAGGTTATCTCCATGCATGGTACTTGGTTGGAGTAGAAGTCTCAGGGAAGACCCCTGTGCTCAGATTTTTTGGTTCTGTTTCTCTCCTTGTGGAACCTCTGTCCTCTCCAGATCTATTTCCCACTTCTTTCAAAAGATTTTCTACATTGTGCCCAAAGATTGGCCATAAATCTTAGCATTTGCTTTGATAGTCTGCAGGGCAGAGCCTTTTAGAGGCACTCTGTGGCAGGCTCCTAAATTGTTCCCTGTTTTCTCCTTCTTCTGATGTCCATCCTCTTTGCCTTTCTGGATGGGGACTGAACATTTTAGCCAGAGTCCTCTCTCTTGATTTGTTTCTTTAGGTGTACAGATTTTAGTAGGCTTATCTTATATTATGTCTATATGAGTGAGTATATACTGTATGTGTCTTTCTGCTTTTGGGACAGCTCACTCAGGATGATCTTAAAGATAGCACCTTCAACAAATGGTGCTGGTCTATCTGGATGTCTACATGTAGAAAAATGCAAATTGATCCATACTCTTCATAGTGCTCAAAACTAAAGTCCAAGTGGAGCAAAGACCTCACCATAAAAGAAGACACACTAAACCTCTTAGAAGAAAAGCCTGGAGCTCACCGGCACAGGGGCCAACTTCCTGAACAAAACACCAACAGCACAGGCTTTAAGAGCAAAAATCAATAAATGGGACCTCATGAAACTGAAAAGCTTCTATAAAGCAAAGGACAAAACGAATACCTACAGATTGGGAATGGATCTCCACCAACCCTATATCTGAGAGAGGGCTAATCTCCAGTATATATAAAGAACAAAACAAGTTAAAAGGCAACAAATCAACTGAACTACATTCTATATTCCAGACATTTTTATTGATTTTTTCCAATTCTAACAGTACACCTGTTCTTTACAATTTTCTTCAGAGTTCTTAGGTCTAATAGCAAAGCTCTACATTTCATGATGCCATCTAGGCTATGTTCAACATGCTGAAAAAATAGTACACGTGATAGTTTCAATCATGGATATCATTTTCCGTTTAAACACAGCTTATAAGAGCTAATTACTGTGCAGGAATTGCTTTTGTCTTAAATCATCCCATGCAATATTATGCAGCATGTGTTATCTGAATACCAATTAACACCCACCCAGCAGTTCTGCACCCTTACTAGTGCTTCTAATACTACACAAAGTGATTTGAAAATCCCCATGGAAGGAATGGCAAACAAGTTTTAGGTGTAAAAGCGTTGATTTAGTTAGACAGCACAGTTCTAAAGGTTGCCTAATCACAGTGTGCTTGAACATTTTTTTTTCTGGGGTAATTGTCAAGAACACTACTTTATGCTTGGTGACAAAGTTGACAAAGTGGAGGCAAATGGGAAAAAGCAAAGGGTACTACAACAAGCTCCAGGACAGAAAAAATGTGTGCTCTTACTTTGGCCCATCCATCTTGCGGAAGGATAAATGACAGTGGGTAGAGTAAAAATGGAAGTAATGCTTTAAAGCAAGCAGAGTCATCACACCTTTCTGACTGTTTTCCACTTCAGTTGTTGAT
>CM053756.1:21023581-21047761 GCA_028658305.1 Pachyuromys duprasi | reverse complement strand
TGCCTTGCATGGCTGACAACCCTCTGTTGACAACCCTCTATCCTAGATTTTCCAGGGCAGAGGCTTCTCTTCCTCTTCTTTCTTGACTGTGGGATCTGACCATTTTTGTTCCTATAATTTCTCTCTCATAACCTCTTGCATGACAACCAAGAGCTGCTTCCAATGAACCTAGACTTATATACTTTAACTGGCCTTACATGAAAAGCAGACCAAGTTCCTCAGTTTTTAAGTATAGAAAAAGGGAGGAATGTTAGTATTCTGAAACAACCTTGCTTCTGGTTACCTAGCAACAATAACATCATCTTGTATCGCCTAGCCAGGTGGCCACACCTGGGGGTGTGGTTAGTAATTACCTGACCTATAAAAGGACCACCAGACACGTGTTTACTCTCTTACTCCTCTTACCCTCTTATTCCACTCACCCTCTTACCCTCTCTATGGGGTGCCCTACCCCTCCTCCCCTTTCCTCCTCTCCCTCTCCCTTCCCCCATCATGGCCCACGCCTGTTCCCCCTTCTCCCTTAATAAACCCCTTTCATAGAAAACCTGTTGAAAGCCTCATCTTATTTTTATTTCTAACACTCAGGGCAGTCAAGACTTTTGACAGGTTTAACTTGTGTTGATTAGCACTTGCCAGATCTTCAAACAAGGTCTGATTTTAAGATCAGAGGATCTTAATCATACTCTCCAAGGCCTCTGAGATATTTTCTTCATCTCAGTGGTCAGTGTTGTCTAACAGTTGTGTGATGTGTCTTATGATCAGCAGAGATGGTGGGTTCTTTTGGAGTCTGTGTCAGAACCTGAGGTAGAGGCAATTGTGTATAACAAGGTATACAGTAAGAAAGACAAGACCTCTTTATTGTATTTACAGAAAATGCAGTAGGATTTTAAGTGACTGTGAGCTCAAGACTTAGCCTAGACTTTACACAGAGCTCTGGCTTCTATCATCTGTAGTTAGGTAGGGTTTGGCCAATGCAAGAGCAGGTATCTTACTCAGTACACTAGTATTTCCTAGAGTTTTTGCAAATCGTACTCCAGGACTGCTCATCACCTAGCTTTCTAATATGAACAGAAAAATATTTTAATCTATTTGGGAAGAGTAAATCGATATAATGAAGTGGCTGTTTCTCATTTTGTTCAGTTTTGTTTAAGAAATTGAATTGGTGAGCTTTTGGTACAGGTTCAATGTTATGATTTTGTAGTTGGTGATCAAGTGCAGGAGGAATAAGTTTTGAATTGTCAGAATTGTGCTGGAACCTGCCAGCAGAGTTGAAGGGTTCCTGAGTCAGGAGTGAGGATTGAAATTGATAAAATACGCAACACACATTCTGTTTCAAGAGACTTTCTGCAGTTTGCCTCATCGCCAAGCACTCTGCATGCAAAAAGCAGCTGGCCAGCTAGCCTCCCTTTATTTATAAAACACAGTCAACACAATGGGTTAACTTCACAAGGAGGTGAAGCAAGAGCTGCGATTTTAACAAGCTATCCCACCTGCTGTCACAAAACAAAAGGCGATGGACTTGCAAATTCTTCCCTGACTCCAGGGGAAGGCCTGGTAGAAGCCTGTCTTCCAGATGAGATTAAATATCAAAGCAGCTGCCAAAGGGGCTGCTAGGTACAGAGACCAGCTGACCGAATTTTCAAAGTTTGAATTTATACTGCAGACTGGTGGCTTAAGGATAAACACAGTATTCTGAGTCGATGCAATCATAGTGAATTATGTATTTTCTCTGATATTTCAAGATGAGTTATTCACTCCACAAGGAGCAGGAATTGAGGTTTTTAAAGTCTGTCTATTAGACCTCACAACAGTGTATGACAACTGTCTAATCTCTGTCTTTGACTATCTTTTGTTTTATATTTTCAGGTCAGGAACCAATACTGTGAGTTTAAACAAATAGACACATACCTATGTCTGGTAAAAAAAAAAAAATCACATGCTAGACAGTTGTAATACTGAATGACTGTGTTTATCTAAGTCAAAGTTCTACGAAGTCATAAAATTCCCCCTGTACAATTAAACTCAAACAAAATAAAAAGATAATTCATTTCAGAGCTCAAAAATGAATTCCCAGAAAGAAAAGGTAATGTAATAATAATTTTCTACTTATGTACTATCTTGTTCTGTATGTAAAAAAATCTTCTGAAGATATGTTTTTGAATGCATATCAGTGGGGCTTTTATTAGGAGGACAAAATTTTTTTAAAATGTTGAAAATGACATGTGAAATACAATATCTCAAGAGATCCTAGTAGCACTGGTCATGGATAGTAAAGAGGACAACCTGTGAATAGACTGGATTCCTAGTGGTAGTTGGGAACACCACCCAGTCACAAAAACTTTCATCTAAAATATAGCCTGCCTACAAGATGTTCAGGGATAAAACTAGTGCAGAGACTGAGGGAATGTCCAACCAAGGCTGCCCCAACACAAGACCTACTGCATGAGAGAGAGTCAACCCCTGACTCTATTAAAGGTACACTGTTATGCTTGTTGGTGGTAACCTAGCATAGCTGTCATCAGTGAGGCTCCTCCCAGCAGCATATTAAAACAGATGATGAGAATCACAGCCAAACATGGGTGAGCACAAGAGATCTTGTGGAATGGTGAGGGGGAAGTATAGAAGAACCTGGAGGGAACAAGAGATTCACCAGAAGAAAAAGGGGTCAACTAGCTAGGGCCCAAGGGAGCTTATCAAGACTGAAGCAACAACAAAGTACTGTGCATGAACTAGACTGCTACACAGATGTAGCCAATGAGTAATTTGGTCTTCATGTGTGTCCTGTAGGAAAGGGGAGCAGGGACTGTCTCTGACATGGACACTGTTGCCTGTTTTTATTTTATTTTGTTTTGTTTATTTTTTTTTTTTGTATCTTGCCACATAAATTTTTTTTTATTAATTGCACTTTATTCACTTTGTATCCCCCCTGGAGCTCCCTTCCTCTACCCCTCCCAAACCCTCCAGTCCTCCCCCTTCTCTACCCATGCCCTTCCCCAAGTCCACTGGTAGGGGAGTTCTTCTTTTCCTTTCTTCTGATCCTAGTCTATTAGGTCTCATCAGAAGTGGCTGCATTGACTTCCTCTGTGGCCTGGTAAAGCTGCTCCCCTCTCAGGGGGAGGTGATCAAAGAGCAGGCCAATTAGCTCATGTCAGAGACAGTCACTATTCCCATTACTATGGAATCCACTTGGACACTGAACTGCCGTGGGCTACATCTGTGCAGGGGTTCTAGGTTATCTCCATGCATGTTACTTGGCTGGAGTATCAGTCTCAGGGAAGAACCCTGAACTCAGATTTTTGGTTCTGTTGCTCTTCTTGCAGAGCTTCTGCCCTCTCCAGGTCTTACTATTTTCCATATCTTTCATAAGATTCTCTGCATTTGCCCAAAGGTTGGCCATAAGTCTTAGCATCAGCTTTGACAGTCTGCAGAGGCAATCTGTGGCAGGCTGCTGATTTATTCCCTGTTTTCTCCTTCTTCTGATATCCATACTATTTGCCTTTCTGGATGGGAATTGAACATCTTGATGAGTTTCTTTAGATGTACAGAGTTTAGTTTGTTTATCCTATATTATATGTCTATATTAGTGAACATATACCATGTGTGTCTTTCTGCTTCTGGGATAGCTCACTCCGGATGATGTTTTCCTGTTCCCATCATTTACCTGCAAATTTCACGGTTTCCTTATTTTTTATTGCTGAATAGTATTCCGTTGTGTAGATATACCACAATTTCTGTATCTATTCCTCAGTTGAGGGTCATCTGGGTTGTTTCCAGCTTCTGGCTATTACAAATAAAGCTGCTACAAACATGGTTGAGCAAATGTTCTTATTGTGTACTTGAGCCTCATTTGGATATATGCCTAGGAGTAGTATACCTGGATCTTGAGGAAGTGCTATTCCTAGTTGTCTGTAATAGCAGCAGATTAGTTTCCAGAGTTGTTGTACAAGTTTACATTCACAGCAGCAGTGGAGGAGGGTTCGCCTTTCTCCACAACCGCTCCAGCATGTGTTGTCACTTGAGTTTTTGATCTTATCCATTCTGAAGTTCCTAATGTAAAATTTCAGGGTCATTTTGATTTGCACTTCCCTGATAGTAAGGATGTTGACCATTTCTTTAAGTGTTTCTCTGCCATTCTATGTCCCTCTATGGAGAATTCTCTGTTTAGCTCTGTTTTCCATTTTTAAATTGGATTACGTGATTTGTCACTTTTAACTTGTTTAGTGCATTATATATTCTGGTTATCAGCCCTCTGTCATATGCAGGGTGGTGAAGATCCTTTCCCAAAGTGAATGTTCTGAGGACTGTGTCCTTTGCGTTACAGAAACTTTTCAGTTTCATGAGATCCCATTTATTGATTGTTGCTGTTAGAGCCTGTGCTGTTGGTGTTTTGTTCAGGAAGTTGTCTCCTGTGCCAATGAGTTCAAGGCTCTTCCCCATTTTTTCTTCTATTAGGTTTAGTGTGTCTGGTTTCATATTGAGGTCTTTGATCCACTTGGACTTTAGTTTTGTGCTGGGTGATAAGTATGGATTTATTTGCATTTTCCTACATGTAGATATCAAGTTAGAATAGCACCATTTGTTGAAGATGTTATCTTTTTTTCCATTGTATGATTTTATCATCTTTGTCAAAAATCAGGTGTCCATAGAGGATCCAAGATGGTGGCTCCAGGAGGACACTGTGACTGAGAAGTAGGACAGCAGTGTTGGCACAGCGACCAGGAGACTGAAATCTAGGACCTAAAACACCAGCGTTTGTGATTGCCAGGTGAGCAGAATTCCTACAGTGAGGAAATCAACTGGGAAAGTCCTAGGGACACACAGTTAATCCCTGGAAAAACTCTGGGTGACTGGCTGTGCAAAGCCCTGATCTGAAAGCGCAACATCCCTCAGTGCCACCAGCCATCACCCGGACCGGTACACACAGTCTCCTGGCCAGGCTGAGGCACACCAGATAACATTCCAGAATGGGTATATCTTCGGTGCACATCTGCTAGGCCTGATCTGACTGTGGAGTCTCCCACGACCCTGCCAGTCTCCTGCCATCCTGCCAGCCGCCATCTCAGACCAGGATACATAGTTTCCGGTACAGACTGAGACCCCTCAGATATCATTCTAGACCTGGGGGTAAACGGAGGGCCCACATCTGCTAGCCTTGTTCTGAACATGTGCCTCCCACAGTGCCTCCAGCCCCCATCCCTGACCAGGACATATAATATCCGGTCCAGACTGAGGTGTCCCCAGATACCATCCCAGACTGGGGTGCACAGCCCTTAGCTCAGAAGGAGGCGCCAAGTCCCCAGACCAAAGGGAAGCCCTTAGCAGCAAGCCCAGGTCATAATGTGGAGACCCCAGTCCAGAGCAGCGACCCCAGCTACCATCTCAAACCTGGACACTCAGCATCTGGCACAGAGTGAGGTGCCAAGCCTCCAGATCAAGTGGTGACCAGTATGCAGTGCTCACAGCTTCTAGCACAGAAAACAGAGCTGGGCACACAGAGCTCACAACAGAGTATGTGTCCCACCCACAGGGCCACACACTGACTCAGAGTCCAGCCTTCAGAACCCGCCACAGAGTGAAGAACACTGAGAATTCAGGAAACGTGCACAGGCGCTTGCCCTCAGTCTGCGCTTGCTAAACACGATAGCACCATCATCCCCTCCTGTGTTTGCTCCCCAAACCCATAGCTCAATCATATACACTCCCCTAGCACTCAGCTTTAAGACACCTCACCGCATGTGCATGCACACACACACACACACTCACTCACACACACACACACACACACACACACACACACTTACTCCTCCTCCCCAACAATGAAACTGCACCAGCGGCCTTTCCTCCCACAGAGATAACAGAGGCAACAACACACACGCTCAAACCACTGGAACTCCCTGATCTTCTTGAAGAATACTCCAGACACCACAGATTGACAGTTTCAATATAAAGTTCAGCTTCAAGGAACAAACAGTTCCTTGATTATATATAAATAAATGGTCAGAGGTCAATGTCAGAGCTCACCCAACAAAAATCAGGACACCATGGCACCACCAGAAACACGCAAAAGTAATGGAAATTTTAATTCAGCGGGACACAGGACAATAATATTAAAACTATGCTTATGCAGTTACTAGAGGTACAAAAAGAGGAAATGAAAAAGGCCCTCAAAGAAATACAGAATAATATAACTGCCCACATAGAGGAACAGTTAAAGACCTACAGAGAGGAAATAAACAAAAAAAAAATAGGAGCCACATTCAATCAGATGAAGGAAATGGTACAAAACATGAAAAGAGAATTAGAATCTATAAAGAAAACACAAACAGAGAAAAACCTGGAACTGGAGAACTTAGAGAAAAGATCAGGAACCACAAAGGTAAGCATCAACAATAGAATACAAGAGATGGAAGAGAGAATCTCTGGAGCGGAGGATACGTTGGCTGAAGTGGATTCCTCACTCAAGGAAAATATAAAATCAGAAAAGTCCCAAACACAAAACATCCAAGAAATCAAGGACGCCATGAAAAGACAAAACCTAACAATAATAGGAATAAATGAAATAGAAGACTCCAGGCTGCAAGGAAAATATTTTTAAGAAAACCATAGAAGAAAATTTTCCCAACTTAAAAAAAAATGTCCATTAACATACAAGAAGACTACAGAACACCAAATAGACTAGATCAGAAAAGAAATATCTCTGGTCATATCATAGTCAAAACACAAAACCTACAAAACAAAGAAAAAATAAATATTAAAGGCAGCAAGGGAAAAGGGTCAAGTAACATATGAAGGTAGACTGATCAGAATCATACCAGACTTCTCATCAGAAAATATGAAAGCCAGAAGGGCCTGGGCAGAGGTCATGCAATCTTTCAGGGATCACAGATGCCAACCCAGAGAGCAAAGTTTTCAGTCAACATAGATGGAGAAAACAGAATATTCCACGACAAAACAAAATTTAAGCAATATCTACAGAGCAACCCAGCCCTACAGAAGATTCTAGAAGGAAAATTCCAATCCAATGAAAACAAGTACACCAAAGAAAATATAGGATTCAGATAACTTCCCAACAAAAAGGGAAAAAAAGCAATAAAACATAGTAAGACCATCAACATCAAAATAAAAGGAAGTAACAGTCATTGGTCACTATTATCTATCAACATCAATGGACCCAACTCTCCAATAAAGAGACACAGACCAACAAAATGGTTGCAGAAACAGGATCCAACATTCTGCTGCATCCAAGAAATACACTTATGCAACAGATAAACACTACCTCAGAGTAAAGGGCAGGCAAAATGTATTTCAAGCAAATGGACCCAGAAAACAAGCTGGGATAAAATCCTAGTATGTAATAAAATAGACTTTCAACCAAAACTAATCAAGAAAGATGAGAAGGGGCACTTCCTTCTCATCAAAGGAAAATTACAACAGGAGAACATCACAATTTTGAACATCTATGCCCCAAATACAAGACCACCCACATTTGTAAATAAAACATTATTAAAGCTGAAATCACACATTGATCCCAACACTCTAATATTAGAAGACCTCAACACTCCACTCTCACCAAGGGATAGATCATCCCATCAGAAGCAAAACAGGGAAACAAATGCACTTTCAGAGATCCTAAACAAAATGGACCTAATAGATGTCTACAGAACTTTTCATCCTAGATCAAAAGAGTATACCGTCTTTTCAGCATCTCATGGAACCTTCTGCAAAATAGACCATATAGTTGGTCACAAAGCAAGCCTCAGCAGATACAGGAAGATTGAAATAATCCCTTGTATCCTCTCTGACCATCATGGTCTAAAGCTGGACCTCAACAACAATAGAAATAGCAAAAGGCCTGCACATACATGGAAGCTGAACAACTTGCTACTCAAGGACAGCTTGGTTAGGAAAGAAATAGAAAAAGAAAATAAAGACTTCCTAGAATTCAATGAAAATGAAAGCACAACATACCCAAACTTATGGAACACAATGAAGGCAGTGCTAAGAGGAAAGTTCATAGCATTAAGTGCCTTCAAGAAGAAATTTGAAACTTCTAATACAAGCAACTTAATGGCCTAACTGAAAGCCCTAGACAAAAAAGAATCAAATACACCCAAGAGGAGCAGATGGCTGGAAGTAATCAAACTCAGGGCTGAAACCAATCAATTAGAAATGAATAAAACTATGCAAAGAATCAATGAAACCAAGAGCCGGTTCTTTGAGAAAATCAACAAGATAGACAAGCCACTAGCCAAACTAACAAAAAGGCAGAGAGAAACTTTCCAAATCAGCAAAATCAGGAATGAAAAGGGGGACATAACTACAGACACTGAGGAAATCCAAACAATCATTAGTTCTTACTACCAAAGCCTATATGCCACAAAATTTGAAAATCTCAATGAAATGGACAATTTTCTTGATAGATTCCATCTACCTAAATTAAGTCAAGATCAGGTAGAAAGATTGAATAGACCTATATCCCCCAAAGAAATAGAAGTCGTCATTAACAGTCTCCCTACCAAAAAAAGCCCTGGGCCAGATAGTTTTAGTGCAGAATTCTACCAGACCTTCCAAGCAGTCCTAAAACCCATTCTATCTAAACTATTCCACAAAATAGAAAAGAAGAAAAATTACGGAACACATTTTATGAAGCCACAGTCACTTTGATACCTAAACCACACAAAGACCCAACAAAAAAAGAGAACTTCAGAACTATTTCTCTTATGAACATTGACGCAAAAATACTCAATAAAATACTTGCAAGCTGAATCCAAGAACACATAAAAGATATCATCCACCATGACCAAGAGGCTTCATCCCAGGCATGCAAGGGTGGTTGAATATATGGAAATACATCAATATGAACCACCATATTAACAAACTGAAGGAGAAAAAAAAACACATGATCATCTCTCTAGATGCAGAAAAAGCATTTGACCAAATCCAACATCCATTCATGTTTAAAGTCTTGGAGAGATCAGGGATACAAGGCACATACCTAAACATAGTAAAGACAATATATAGCAAGCTATAGCCAACATCAAACTCAATGGAGAGAAACTTAAATTAATCCCACTGAATCAGGGACAAGGCAAGGCTGTCCATTGTCTCAATATCTTTTCAACACAGTTCTTGAAGTCCAAGCTAGAGCAATAAGAAACTAAAGGAGATCAAAGGGATACAAATTGGAAAGGAAAAAGTCAAAGTATCATTATTTGCAGACAATATGATAATATACATGAGTGACCCCATAAATTCAACCAGAGAACTTCTTCAACTGATAAACAAATGGCTGGATACAAAATCAACTCAAAAAAATCAGAAGCCCTCCTGTACACCAAAGACAAAATGGCCAAGAAAGAAATTAGGGAAACAAGACCTTTCACAACAGCCACTAATAACATAAAGTACCTTGGGGTGACTCTAACCAAGCAAGTGAAAGACATGTTTGAAAAAAAAACTTCAAATCTCTGAAGAACAAAATTGAAGAAGATATAAGAAGTTGGAAAGACCTCCCATGCTCATTGATTGGTAGGATTTATATAGTGAAAATGGCCATTCTGCCAAAAGCAATCTACAGATTCAATGCAATTCCCATCTAAATACCAAAACGATTCTTTACAGATCCTTAAAAGAAAAATTCTCAACTTCATATGGAGAAACAAAAAACCCAGAATTTCCAAAATGATCCTGTACAATAACAGATCATCTGGATGTATCTCCATCCCTGACCTCAATAGAAATAGTAATAAAAACTGCATGGTATTGTCAATGAAACAGAATATGGATCAATGGAACCAAATAGAAGACCCAGAAATAAAGGCACACACCTATGAAAACTTGATTTTTGACAAAGAAGCCAAAACCATTCAATGGAAAAATGACAGCATCTTCAACAAATGGTGCTGGTCCAACTGGATATCTGTATGCAGAAAAATGAAAATAGATCCATATTTATCACCTGCACAAAACCAAAGTTCAAGTGGATCAAAGACCTCAACATAAAACCAGACACACTAAACCGGTTAGAAGAAAAAGTGGTGAAGACTCTAGAACTCATTGGCACAGGACACTACTTCCTGAACAGAACACCAACAGCACAGGCTCTAAGATCAACAATCAATAAATGGGACCTCATGAAGCTGAAAAGCTTCTGTAAAGCAAAAGACACTGTCATCAAAAGAAAATGACAGTCTACAGACTGGGAAAGGATTTTTAACAATCCTACATCTGACAGAGGGATAATATCCAGTATATATAAAAAACTCAAGAAGTTAAAAAGCAACAAATGAAGCAATCCAATTTAAAAAATGGGGTATGTAGCTAAAAAGAGAACTCTCTGTAGAGGATTGTAGAATGGCAGGAAAACACTTAAAGAAATGTTCAATGTTCTTAGCCATCAGGGTGGCTAAGGTGAATCAAACTGACCCTGAGATTTCACCTTACACCTGTCAGAATGGCTAAGATAAAAAAACTCAAGTGACAACACATGCTGGAGAGGTTGTTGTGAAAGGGAAACTCTCCTCCCTTGCTGGTGAGAATGCAAACTTTGTACAACCCCTCTGGAAATCAATTTGGTGCTTTCTTAGACAATCAGGAATAGTGATTTCTCAAGACCCAGCTATACCACTCTTAGGGATATATCTAAAAGATGCTCAAGTACACTACAATGACATTTGCTCAGTCATGTTGGTAGCAGCTTTATTCATAATAGCCAGAACCTGGAAACAACCCAGATGTCCTCAGTTGAGGAATGGATACAGAAATTTTGGTACTTTTACACAATGGAATATTACTCAGCAATTAAAAGGAGGAAATCATGAAATTTGCAGGCAAATGGTGGGACCTGGAAATGATCATCCTGAGTGAGGTATCCCAAAAGCAGGAAAAAACACTTGGTATATACTCACTTATATAGACCTATAGGATAGGATGGACATATGAAATCTATACACCTAGGGAAGAGAAGGAAGAAGGAGGACCCAGGGTGGGATGATCGATCATCAGTTAGATGGACAAACGGGATGGACATTGAATGTAGGAGAAAACAAGCAACAGAACAGTAGCCTACCACAGAGAGCCTCTGAAAGACTAACTAGCAATGTATCAAAGCAGATATTAAGACTCACAACCAAGCCTTTGGCAGAGTGCAGGGAATCATATGAGAAAAGGGGAAGTTAGTAAGACTTGGCAAGGGCAAGAGCTCCACAAAGACCAAATAGATCAGGGCACAGGGGTCTTCTATGAGACTGTTTCTCCAACCAAGTACCATATATGGATATAAACTATAACCCCTGCTTGAATGTGGCCCATGGTAGCTCAGTATTCACCTGGGTACCCTAGTTAGGGGAACAGGGACTATTTCTGTCGTGAACTCAATGCTTGCTTGTCAACCATCCCTCCCTCACCCCCTAGGGAGGAGCAGCCTAGCTAGATCCCAGAAGAGCACATTGCAGCCAGACCTGAAGAGACATAAAGAGCTAGGGTCAGATGGAACGGGGGAAGGTCCTCCCCTATCATTGGACTTGGAGGGGGGCAGGGAGAAGATGAGGGATGGGTGGGAAGTGTGGGAGGTAATGAGGGAGGGTGCTATGGCTGGGATACAAAGTATATAACCTGTGATTAATATAAAAATAAATAAATTACTTAAAAAAATCAGGTGTCCATATTGTGTGGGTTTATTTCTCAGTCTTCTATTTGGTTTCATTAATCCACAATTGTATTTCTATGCAGGTACCATGCAGTTTTTATTACTTTTGGTCTATAGTAAAGCTTGAGATCAGATATGGAAATACCTCCAGAAGATCTTTTATTATAGAGGATTGTTTTGGCAATTCTGGGTTTCTTGTTATTCCATATGAAGTTGAGGATTTTTCTTTCAAGCTCTGTAAAGAATTGTATTGGTAATTAGAATGAGAATTGCATTGAATCTGTAGATTGCTTTTGTTAAGATGGCCATTTTTTCTATGTTCATCATGCCAAGCCATGAGCATGGGAGACTTTTCCATCTTCTGATATCTTCTTCTAATTTTTTCTCAGAGACTTGAAAAAAAATTTTTTCAGACAAGTCTTTGACTTGCTTAGTTAGTGTCATACCAAGTTATTTTATGTCTTTTGTGGCAATTGTGAAGGGTGCTCCCCCCCACACACCAATTTATTTTTCAGGCCTTTTGTCTTTTGTATACAGGTGGTCTACTGATTTTTTTGAGTTAATTTTGTATCCAGCCACTTTACTGAAGGTGTTTATCAGCTGTAGGAGTTTCCTGGTAGAATTTTTGGTATATCACTCAGGTATATTATTATATCATCTATAAACAGTGATACTTTGACTTCTTCCTTTACAAATTGTATCCCCTCGATCTCCTTCAACTGTCTTATTGCTCTAGTGAGGACCTCAGTAACAATATTGTACAGCTATAGAGAGAGTGGGCATCCTTGCCTTGTCCCTGATTTCAATGGGATTGATATAAGTTTCTCTCCACTGAGTTTGATGTCAGCTATAGGCTTGCAGTATACTGTCTTTACTATGTTCAGGTATGTGCCTTGTATCCCTGATTTCTCTCATAGTTCAAACATGAATGGACGTTGGATTTTGTCAAATGCTTTTTCAGCATCTAAGGAGATTATCATGTGTTTTTTTTTTCTTTCAGTTTGTTAATATGGTGGTTCACATTGATGGTTTTCCAGATATTGAACCACCCCTTGCATAACTAGGGTGAAACCTACTTGGTCATAGTGGATGATATTTTTGGTGTGTTCTTGTATTCGGTTTGCATGTATTTTGTTGAGTATTTTTGCATCAATGTTCATAAGGGAGATTGGCCTGAAATTGTCTTTCTTTGTTGGGATTTGTGCAGTTTGGGTATCAAGGTGACTGTCGCTTAATAGAATAAGTTTGGTAGTGTTTCTTCTGTTTCTATTTAGTGGAATAGTTTGAAGAGAACTGGAGTTAGCTCTTCTTTGAAGATCTGGTAGAATTCTGCTCTGAAACCATCTGGTCCTGGGCATTTTTTGGATGGCAGATTTTGATGACCTCTTCTATTTCTTTGGGGGATATAGGACTATTTAATTAATTTTCTAGTCTTGATTCAGCTTTGGTAAGTGGGAGTGATCAAGAAAATTGTCTATTTCATTTAGATTTTCAAATTTTGTGGCATATACTCTTTTGAAGTAAGTCCTAATGATAGTTTGGATTTCCTTAGTGTCTGTTGTTATGTCCCCCTTTTCATTTCTGATTTTGTTGATTTGAATAATGTCTCTTTGCCTTTTAGTTTGTTTGGCTAAGGGTTTGTCTATCTTGTTGATTTTCTCAAAGAACCATCTCTTGATTTCATTGATTCTTTGAATTTTTTATTTGTTTCTATTTTATTGATTTCAGCCCTGAGTTTGATTATTTCCAGCCATCTACTCCTCTTTGGTGTGTTTGATTCTATTTCTTTCTATGGTTTTTAGCTGAGCCATTAAGTTGCTTTCATGAGATGTTTACAATTTCTTCTTGAAGGTACTTAGCACTGCTTTCATTGTGTCCCATGAGTTTGGGTATGTTGTACCTTCATTTTCATTGAATTCTAGTAATACTTTAATTTCCTTATTTCTTCCCTGACCCAGCTGTCATTTAGTAGCAAGTTGTTCAGTTTACATGTGTGTGTAGGCTTTTTGTTATTTCTGTTGTTGTTGAGAAGATCCAGCTTTAGTCCATGGTGGTCATGGATAGGATACATGGGATTATTTCAATCATTTTGTATCTGTTGAGACTTGTTTTGTGACCAACTATATGATCTATTTTGGAGAAGGTTCCATGTGGTGCTGAGAAGAAGGCAAATTCTTTTGTGTTTGGGTGAATAGTTCTGTAGATGTCTTTTAGGTCTATTTGATTCATGACCTCTGTTAGAGTCATTGTTTCTTTTTTAAATTTCTGTTTTGTTGACCTGTCTTTTGTTGAGAGTGGGGTGTTGAAGTCTACCATTATTAATGTGTGGGGATCTATGTGTGGTTTTAGTTTTATTAATGTTTCTTTTACAAATGTGGGTGCTCTGTTATTTGGGGCATAGATGTTCAGAATTGTGGTGTCTTTTTGGTGTTTTCTTTTGATGAGTATGAAATGACCTTCCCCATCTCTTTTGATTAATTTTGGTGGAGAATCTACTTTATTAGATATTGGAATGGCTACTCCTGCTTGGTTCTTGGGTCCATTTGCTTGGAAAACCGTCTTCAAGCCCTTTACTCTCAGGCAATGTCTATCTTTGTGTCTTAGGTATGATTCTTGTATGCAACAGATTGTTGGGTTTTGTGTGCTTATCTATTCTGTTAGTCTGTATCTTTTTATTGGAGAGTTGAGTCCATTGATATTAAGGGAAATTACTGACCACTGGCTGTTAGGTGCTTTGATTTTGCTCTTACCTATGGTAGTGTGTTTGTGGGCTCGGCTACTTTTAGTTTTGCTGTCGTGAGGTTATTTGTTTCCTCTGTTTTCCTGAATGTAGTTAGTTTTCATGGGTTTTATTTTTCCTACTAGTATCTTCTGTAATGTTGGATTTATGGGTAGTATTGTTTGAATTTGTTTTTGTCATTGAATATCTTGCTTTCTCCATCTATGATGATTGAGAGTTTTGCTGGATGTATTAGCTTGGGTTGACATCTGTATTCTCTTAGGGTCTTCATTTTATCAGTCCAGGCTCTTCTTGCTTACATATTCTCTGTTGAGAAGTCAGGTATGATTCTGATAGGTTTGCCATTATATGTTACTTGGCATTTTTCCCTTGCAGCTTTTACTATTTTTTCTTTATTCTGTATACTTATTGTTTTGATTATTATGTGGTGGGAGGATTTTCTTTTCTGGTGTAATTTATTAGGTGTTCTGTAGACCTCTTGTATTCTTATAGGCCTCTCCTTTTAGTTGGGGAAATTTTCTTCTATGATTTTGTTGAATATATTTTCTGGGCCTTGGAGGAGGGAACCTTCTTTTTCCTATATTCCTGTTATTCTTAGGTTTTGTCTTTTCATGTTGTCTTGGATTTCTTGGATGGTCTACGTCAGGAATTTTTTGGATTTAACATTTTCTTTGATGGATACATTGATTTCTTCCATTGTGTCTTCTACACCTGAGATTCTTTCTCCATCTCTTATAGTCTGTTGGTTATGCTTACCTCTGTAGTTCCTGTTTTCTCCCCTAAATTGTTCCTTTCCATGATTTCCTCCTTTTGTGCTTTCTTTAATTTTTCAATTCTATTTTCAGATCTTGAGTTGTTTTGTTGATTTCCTTCACCTGACTGATTGTATTTTTCTGTTTTTCTTTTAGTTCCTACAACTGTTTGTTTGAACATCCCTCTGTTTCTTTTTTTTTTCTTTCAGTGATTTAATTATTTCTTTTCTGAAGGCCACAAACTGTTTGGCTGCATCTTCCCATATTTCTTCAGGGATGGCCATAATCTGTTAGATTTTTATCTTCCTCTAATTGTTTATGTATTTTATTTGCTTCCTCTATTATCCTCTTCATCTGCATAGATAGAAGGTCATCTTCTTGAATTTCAATTATGCTGGGGTATCCAGGGCTGCTTGCCCCTGGATGACTGGGTTCTGGAGATGTAATATTGCTCTGTCTTTTGTTTGTTGAGCTTTTATGCTGACCTCCACCCATTGGACTGGTGTTGGCTGTTAGTTTCTGGTGCTTCCTGGAATCCTGGAGTAGGGAGAATCCCCTTGGCAGAAAGATGATTTTTCCTGAAGGAGGCCTCCTCTGCTTTGGGTATGGTCCCTGAATGGCTGATGTTTCTCAAGATTTGCTGCTGCTCACCTCAGGTGTAGACCTGAGTGGTAACTTTGGTCTTTGTTACTCAGGAGGGCTCTCCTCTCACCTGTAGAAGTCCTGGAGACAGCTGCCCTGCTTCTGGGTTTCTCATTCTGAATTTAATGAGCTGCTGCTGTTGTTATACTGTTTTCCAGGTACAGCTCTCTTAAAGAATCTATGGATTCCAAAATTGTGGGGTTTTCTCCCAAGAGGGAAACTCAGTCTGGTACCCTGGGGCACACAGTTCTGTCTGGGAAGGGGAGCCAAGCACACAGCAAGTCTCTGGACCAGAGGCTGAGTGCTCTGCTCTGGTCCGGAGGCTCTGAGCACATATCTGAGCTGGCAGCTCTGTGTCCCTTTCTGGGCCAGAGGTTGTGAGCTCCTCTCTGGGCCAGGAACTAAGGGCTTTGCTCTGAGTTGGAGGCTTGAAGCCTCACTCTGAACCAGAGGGCTCTGCGCCCCCGGTCTGGGATGGTAGTTGGGGGCACTGCTCTGGGCCCGAGGATTTGTGCCCCGATCTGGGTACGCTTTGGGCTAGAGGCTGTGCCCTCCCCTCTGTGCCAGCAACTGAGGTCTCCGTTCTGGTCTAGAGGCTGGGCGCCTCTCTCTGGGCCTGAGGCTGTGTGTCCTGGTCCAGGATGGCACCTGGGAGTGTCACGGGAGGATGTGTGCTCCTATCTAGGTCAGCAGATGTGTGCCCGCCGGCCCCCAGGACCTTTTCCAGGGATTGACTGGGGTCCATCCCAATTGATTTCCACACCTTAGGATTTCCTCTCACCTGACAATCACAAATGCTGGTGTTTTAGGCCCCAGAGTTCAGTCTCCTGGTCGCTGTGCCTACACTGCTGTCTTACTCCTCAGACACCATCTTGGATCTCATTCCCTGTTGCCTGTTTTTGATCATTTCCACAGGTAAAGAAGATGCACTCAATTTTGATGGACTTGATCTGTTGTAGTGGGTTAGTATGAGAGCTCCCCTTTTCTGAGTAGTAAGAGTGGGATGAGAGGGAAAAAAAGGAGGTTGGTGGGGACCAAGAGGAGAGGAGGAATACTGTGGGGTTACTGTTAGGCTAGAAAGTGAATATATATACATATATATATATGTATATATACATATACATATTGGATAAATACACATACATGAAGTGAGTACATAAATATATATCCTACTATATAGAATCTATTTATATACATATATATATATATATATATATATATAATTTCTTTTTTGAGTGTGACTTGTAACCACTTAAGTACCATTACCATGAATAAATATGCAATGAAAAAATAGGTAATATAAGAAAACAGTATGGTCAGTGAGCTAGGGAAAGGGGTTGAACTGGAGATGTGATGATGCTGACAAGTGAGATAGAGATCTGAGGTCTAAATGAAATTATTGTCTGAAGCGTTGTTCAGATAGTGTACAACAGCCTGGAGCTCATGCATAGACTGAGTTCCCAAAATGTCTGCGTTTCTAGAGAATTTCCCTAATTGAGGAAAATGAGAATATGTGTGCTTTCAGGATTCCCAAACCTGATGGAAAACTATGGTCCAAGTTGTCAAGGGAGATAATTTTTGTTTCAATGGTCCATGCTCCTGCCACAGGCCTCAGTGAACTCTGAGGTGCGCCTGCCAGATGCCTCCGTGATGTCTCCAACATTGTTGCTTGGGGAGCCATGCTGATATTAGTGGCATATGTAATCACCTGCGGTCATATCATGCTTCATAGTCTTTGCAGCACCTGAGTGCATGATGGATCAGTGGTACCGATATGATCACGGGCATGTTCGTCTGTGTTACTGCCAAAGCACATTTGGATGTCCATGGTCAGGGCTGCTGCCTGAACCAATGTCAAGGCCTGTGGGCCCACCACTAATTAGCATACAAACTTGAAGTGAAGGCATGGGCTTAGGAAGGAAGAGCTGGATCCCACTCTGCTCAAGCCACCTCAGTTCTCCTCAGCTGTTTCAGTCTTGGATGCAAAAGACTGCTTCTTCTTTGGGTCTCTGGCCACTAGGAATTTCACCATGCTTCAATGAATATATGGACCACACAAAATATATGTTTTATTTTCCTTTGTTGGTAAAAGGGGGTTCTATGGGAGAAATAGTCCTGATATAGACGAAAGAGGGCCTCTGAAAGACTCTACCTAGTAGTGTATCAAAGCATATACTAAGACTCATAACCAAACCTTCAGCAGAGTTCAGGGAATCATAAGAAAGAAAGAGGAGTTAATATGACCTGGAGAGGACAGGAGCTCCACAAGGACGAAATATATCTGGGCACAGGGGTCTATTTTGAGACTGTTTCTCCAACCAAGGACCACGAATGGATATAACCTAGAACCTCTGTTCAGATGTAGCCCATGGTAGCTCAGTACACAACTGTGATCCCTAGTAAGGGGAAGAGATACTATTTCTGACATGAACTCAATGGCAGGCTCTTTGAACTCCCCCCCACACCAACCACGAGGGAGGAGCAGCCCTGCTATTCCACAAAGGAGAACTTTGCAGCCAGTCCTGAAGATACCTGATAAAACAGGGTCAAATGAAAGGGGAGGAGGTCCTCTCCTATCAGTGGACTTGGGAAAAGGCAGGGAGGAAATGCAGGAGGGGGGGATTGGGAGGGAATAAGGGAGCGGGATACAGCAGATATACAAAGTCAATAAACTGTAACTAATATTAAAAAAAAAGAAAACTAGGATGTGAATGTGAATGATGGACATGATGTAATATTCCCCAAAAATCAATTAAATAAATAAATACAGGTTGAAAAGATCATAAAAAATAGTTCAATGTGAATGCACACTTTATCATCAAACTGGATTAGGAAACATGTGTATGGTATAGAGGAAGGAGGGGTTTTTTATCTCTAACTTCACATGCTATAGAGATTAGCAGATAATTTTTCCATAGTTTTTCATATTCCACTTAGTCGAAAGCATGGTCTTTTATTTGATGCTAGATTCTTCTACCCCTGCCTCATATTTCACAGTGGTCTAATTGCAATCTAAGACAAGCTTTATATCTGAATTCAACTTTTAATGCTTTCCTCACTTAGAGATATCTCAAGCCTCTTAATGTGTTTTTTTTAATACGTCGTAATTGTATGTGCAGCAGATCTCCTTTTTCAAGAGTCCAGTGCCCATATGTAACTAATGGGTACTATTATTTCCAGAAGCAGAGTGTACAATGCTACTGCCTATATCCATAGCCTTGCAAACTTCTCCAAGATACAATGAGAATGTTGTAACCCACCACACCCTCAGCATTTTTGTATTCTTATTTAATGTACCATTTTACAAAGTACTCAGGTACATCTGAGATAATTATCCTTGGAAACTCACTCTTCCTTCAGTGATCATTGATGGCAGCAGCAGATTTGTGACAAATAACATCACTGGTAAAGAATCCATTACTGAAACTAAGCAAAGAAAAAGTCCTGGTTGAATCAAGCAGTGCATGGGACACATATTTGATAGACGATAAGGCAAACCAACTCTGAATGACAAATTTATCAACAGAATGAGGGAAGAGTAGACATATGTTATTGTTGCAGTTTCCTTTTGGCTACCTTGCTTATAATTGGTAGAATAAACAAGTAAAAGGCCTAGACTTTTATATTGAGCTACCATGGGCTACATCCGAGCAGGGGTTCTAGGTTATATCCAAACATGGTTCTTCGTTGCAGAAACAGTCACATAAAAGACATATATATGAAAGAAGCTCAAGTACACAACAAGGATATTTGCCTCACCAAATTTTTAGCAGCTTTATTCATAATAGCTAGAACCCGGAAAAAATACAAATGTCTATCAATGGAGGAATAGATACAGAAATTTTGGTACTTTAAAAAAATGGAATACTATTCAGTAATTAAAAACAAATCATGAAATTTGCAGGCAAATGGTAGGATCTAGAAAAGATCATCCTGAGTGAGGTATCCCAGGAACAAAAAGACACACATGGTATATACTCACTTATAAGTGGATATTAGACCTATAAGATAGGATAAACATACTAACATCTGTACAACTAAAGAAGATAAACAAGAAAGAGGACCTGGAATAAGTTGATCAATCCTCACTTAGAAAGAGAAATGGTATGGATATTGGAAGTAGGAGAAAAGTAACTGCAGAGGGCCTCTGAAAGACTACCTAGCAGTGTATCAAAGCAGATGCTGAGACTCATAACCAAACGATTGGTAGAGTACAGGAAATCATATGAAAGAAGGGGGAGTTAATATGACCTGGAGACAACAGGAGCTCCACAAGTAGCAAATATATCAGGACACAGGCGTTTTTATGAGACTTTTTCTCCAAACAAGAAAACAATATTTACACCATCAACTCACAATAAAAGAAACTAATATTCATTAGTCACTATTATCTATCAACATAACTAAAAAGACACAGACTAATGGAATGTTTTCAGAAACAGGATCCAACTTTCTGCTGCATCCAAGAAACACACCTCTGCAACAAAGATAAACACTACCTCAGAGTAAAGGGCTGAAAAATTTTCTTTTCATGCAAACAGACCCAGAAAAGAACCTGGAGAAACTATCTTAATATCTGAAATAATAGACTTTCAACCAAAAGGTATATAAAAAGAAGATGAGGGGCACTTCCTTCTCATCAAAGGGAAAAATCTACCAGGAGGACATTGCAATCCTAAACGTCTATGCCCCAAATACAAGAACACATGCATTTGTAAATGAAACATTATTAAAGCTTAAATCACACATTGATCCCAACATCTTAATAGTGGCAGACTTCAACACTCTGCTCTCACCAAGGGATAGATCATCTAGACAGAAGTGAAATGGAGAAATAACAGCACTTACAGAGGTCCTTAATCAAATGGACTTAATAGGAGTCTACAAAAATTTTCACCCAAAAGAGTATACTATACAAAAGAGTATACCACAAAAGAGTATACTATCTTTTCAGTACCTCATGAAACCTGCTAAAAATTGACCATATAGTCAGACTCAAAGCAAGCCTCAACAAATACAAGAAGATCAAAATCATCCCTTTTATCCTGTCAGACAA
This sequence comes from Pachyuromys duprasi, assembly GCA_028658305.1. Taxonomy (NCBI): domain Eukaryota; kingdom Metazoa; phylum Chordata; class Mammalia; order Rodentia; family Muridae; genus Pachyuromys; species Pachyuromys duprasi. The sequence continues at coordinate 21,026,924 of CM053756.1, read as the reverse complement.
CCATTGCCTAAAACTAGACCTCAACAACAAAAATAACAAAAAGCCTACACACACATGGAAACTAAGCAAATCTCTATTCAATGACAGCTTGGTCAGGGAAGAAATAAAAAAGAAATTAGAGACTTCCTAAAATTCAAAAGAAAATGAAAGCACAACTTACCCAAACTTATGAAAGAAGTGGAAATCGTAAGAACTGAAGAGAACAGGAGCTCTACAAGGACAGCAGCAGATCCTAAAATTTCGGGCACAGGGGTCTTTTCTGAAACTGATATTCCAGCCAAGAACCACTCATAGAGATGGCCTGGAACCCCTGCACAGAGGTAGCATATGGCAGTTCAGTATCCAAGTGGCTACCATAGTAATGGGAAAAGGGACTGTCTCTGACATGAACTGATTGGCCTGCTCTTTGATTACCTCCCCCTGAGCAGGGAGCAGCCTTACTAAACTCAACTTTTAATGCTTTCCTCACTGACAACATATCTCAGTTCCCTTAATGCTTATTTTGGATGTCTGGTAAGTATCATATATTTGTAGCACACTCTTCAAGTGTCCAGTTCTCACATGTCACTAGTGGTCACAAGAGCTACCAGTGCTGGACTGTACAACTACACTCTCTATCTTCATTGTCGTTTTAAGTGCTCCAAGCACCCAATGAGAATAATGCAACCAACCATACCATCAGTCTTTCAGTATATTCATGTATATTCATTTAATGTAGCATTTAAAAAAATTCAGTTTGATCTGAGATAATTATCCATGTAAAACTCACCGTTCCTTTAGTGAGCTTTGATGGCAGCAGCAGAGTCATGAGAAACAACATCACTTGTAAAGAAGCCATGAATGCAACTAAGCAATGAAAAAGTGCTGGTTGAATTAAGCAGTGCATAGAACACAAAGGAAATCACCACATTGAGAGCAGATAAGCCAAAGCAATTGTCTGACAAATACGTTAACAAAATAAAGACAGAGTTGACATGTGAAGTCCCTGTAGTTTCATTGTGCTCACCTTGTCACTAATTAGTAGAATACCTAATTTAAAGGACCTGAATGATATCCCTGAGTGGGGCGGAGATGAGGGAGGGATGGGGTGGGTGGAAGGGAATGAGGGAGGGGGCTACGCCTGGGATGCAAAGTACCTAACCTGTGATTGATATAAAAATAAATAAATTTAAAAAATTCTTATTTTTTTCTGCACAGGTCTATTCCCCTATCTTCAAAAGAAAAATGTTGGGAATTGTTTTATTTAGTTAGTTATTTAATTTGTTATTGAGTAGTCTCTCTTTCTGCTAATCTCTGTTTATGGCTTACCTCTTTACTGAATATAATTTGCCTTCCAGTGTTGTGATTATGCAGATATAAATACACAAATGTCTTAGAAGTGTCATTTTGTTAAAAACAATTTAAAGTTCTGCCAATGTTTTGTTTATCCTTGAGTCTGTTTTCAGTCATTACCTTCAATAGGGAAATACAATAAACATTAATTAATTTCTTATCTATTGCATTTAAGTTTACTCAATCCAGTTTTGTTAGACGGGTAGTTTTATATTTTCATTAAAGTTTAAACACCCTCATTGCACATAAGATCCTTTCTCAATGATTCACTAAATTCTGCATTCTTTAGATGCTGCTAAGTTCCACTTGCTGTGGAATGCACTCACCTTCCTTCTGCAGCACATAAAAATGACTTATTTGTAACTTAAAGAGGTGGTGTCTCATTTTGTATACTGAGAATACATTCAAAACCATCAAATTCTTTTAATCATATAAGTTTTTTATCTAGTCATGCTTGCTCTGTTTTTAATGCAAAGTTCCCATGCTTTCAATGCTTCTCACATTTTTCATTATGTGAGTTATGTTTTTTTCTGATTTGTAACTGTTTAGTAGAGTATTGCTTTCCTAGCCTCTTTATTCTAGTATCTTTATCCACAATTATTTCTTGAAAAGAAAAATTACTTATTTTTGATATTATTAATAAATCTTGGTAATTCCTAGACAAAGGAATCAGATTTGATGGTTTATTGTTAAAATATAAATGGCTCATGGGAAAACAAAACAGACTAAAATAGCCATTCAATTGTGAGAATTGATGTTTATGGAAATTTCTGAGAGATATTTAAATAAATGAAATGTTCTCTTTGAACTAAGAAAAACTATTATTATTACCAGTTCATTTCAAAATATCATTATCATTTTAGAGTTTTCCTGGGTTTAAAGGAAATTTGCCAGACATTATGTCAACATTTCAAATGATCCTCATTCAATATCAGCTCATTCTGCTATATCATCTGACTTAAGCTGACATGTTTGTTACAACAAAGGAGGACACTGAAATTAGCCTTGATGAAACCTGATAAGCTAGGGTCAGATGGAAGGGGAGGTAGACCTCTCCTATCAGTCGACTTAGAGAGGGACAGGTAGGAGATAAGGGACGGAGAGTTGGATTGAGAGAAAATGAGGGAGGGAGCTACAGCTGGAATACAAAGTAAATAAACTGTAATTCATATACAAATAAAAATTTAATAGAAAGAGAAATTATTCAACATCAGGGAGAGTAGCCTTACAAGTTCACAAAAGAAGACAATGCAGACAGTCCTGATGAGACTGGTAGGCTAGGGTCAGATAGATGGGGAGGAGGACCTCCACTCTCAGTGGACTTAGGAAAAGGCGTAGGACATGAAGAGGTAGGGCTGATAAGCTTGGGGAAAGACGAAGAAGGGGGCTACAGCTGGGGTGCAATGAATACATTTTAATAAATAATTAAATTTAAAATACCAAGAAATAAACATCAGAACTCAAAAACGTTTCCATTTCTTTTGTACTTAATTTCACACCTCATCTTTTTCCTTCCATAATCTTATTCAAAATACTGTTACATTCAGTTGTCACATTGTAGTCTCTAGTTACCTTCAATTGTTTCTCATGTTTGTTCATTTTTCATTAGGTAGCTCTTATATTTCTTTTTAATTTTTTTGAAAACCGTGGCACTCCAGTAGTAGTGTAAATGTAATCCCACAACTTGAGAATGACTGATGCTTTTAGCTCATAGTTGGACCCACATTATCTCAGTCTCTGGAGTACCTGGAACTGTAGGCTAAGTGAATTTTAAAACCATTTTTGATGTGGCTTTTTATATTATGTCCCACATGAGCTTCAAGTTTTTTTTTTTTTTTAGCTTTTACATGTGGTGTTTTTATTTTTTTTATTATTTTTAAAATTTATTTATTTTTATCTCAATCACAGGTTAGGTACTTTGAATCCCAGGCTTAGCCCCCTCCCTCAGTCCCTCCTACCCTCCCACTCCCTCCCTCATCTCCCTCCTCCCCGCCCCCTCCAAGTCCACCAA
>CM053756.1:20972723-21023081 GCA_028658305.1 Pachyuromys duprasi | reverse complement strand
TTTCTCCACAGCCTCTCCAACATGTGTTGTCACTAGAGTTTTTGATCTTAGCTATTCTGGAGGGTGTAAGGTGAAATCTCAGAGTCGTTTTGATTTGCATCTCCCTGATGGCTAAGGACGTTGAGCATTTCTTTAAGTGTTTTTCTGCCATTCTATAATCCTCTACAGTCAGGTCTCTTTTTAGCTCCATACCCCAATTTTTAATTGGCTTACTTGGTTTCTTGCTTTTTAACTTCTTGAATTCTTTATATGTACTGGATATTAGCCCTCTGTCAGAAGTGGGATTGGTAATGATTCTTTCCCAATCTGTTGGCTGTCAATTCGTTTGGATGACAGTGTCCTTTGCTTTAGAAAAGCTTTTCAGCTTCATGAGGTCCCACTTATTGATTGTTGAGGAGCTTCAAGTTTTTAAAACACAACTAATGTAGTGTAGAAACAGACAACACTTTTATTTGGTTGAATGGAAGTGCAGAGTATAACCAAGCCAGCTCAAAAGCATTGGCTGTTTTGATTAAAATAAAGTGTTTAAAAGCCTGGTAAAATGTGATTTATAAAGACAGATTTTTTCCATTGGATGGTTTTTGGCTTCTTTGTCAAAAATCAGGTTTCCATAGGTGTATGGGTTTATTTCTGGTCCTTCTATTCGGTTCCATTGATCCATTATTCTGTTTCTATGCCAATACCATGCAGTTTTTATTACTATTGCTCTGTAGTACAGCTTGAGGTCAGGGATGGAGATAACTCCAGATGATCTGTTGTTGTACAGGATCGTTTTGGAGATTCTGGGTTTTTTGTTTCTCCATATGAAGTTGAGAATTTTTCTTTCAAGGTCTGTGAAGAATTTTGTTGGTATTTTTATAGGAATTGCATTGAATCTGTAGATTTCTTTTGGCAGAATGGCCATTATCACTATGTTAATCCTACCAATCCATGAACACGGAGATATTTCCATCTTCTGATATCTTCTTCAAATTCTATCTTCAGAGATTTGTAGTTTTTTTTCAGACAGGTCTTTTACTTGCTTGGTTAGAGTCACCCCAAGGTACTTTATGCTATTAGTGGCTGTTGTGAACAGTGTTGTTTCTCTAAGTTCTTTCTCAGTCATTTGTCTTTGGTGTACAAGAGGCTTCTGAGTTTTTTGAGTTCATTTTGTATCCAGCCACTTTGCTGAAGGTGTCTATCAGTTGAAAGAATTCTCTGGTTGAATTCTCAGGGTCACTTATTTATATTATCATATTGTCTACAAACAGTGATACTTTGACCGCTTCCTTTCCAATTTATATCCCTTTGATCTCCTTTAGTTGTCTTATTGCTCTAGCTAGGACTTCAAGTACTATGTTGAAGAGATATGGAGACAGTACGCAGCCTTGCCTTGTCCCTGATTTAAGTGGGATTGATTTAAGTTTTTCTCCATTGAGTTTGTTGTTGGCTATAGCTTGCTGTATATTGTCTTTCCTATGTTTAGGTATGTGCTTTGTATCCCTGATCTCTACAAGATTTTAAACATGAATGGGTGTTGGATTTTGCCAAATGCTTTTTCTGCATCTAGGGAGATGATCATGTGGTTTTTCACCTTCAGTTTGTTTATATGGTGGATCACATTGATGGATTTCCATATATTGAACCTCCCTTGCATGCCTAGGATGAAGCCTACTTGGTCATGGTGGATGATATCTTTTATGTGTTCTTGGATTCTGTTTGCAAGTATTTTACTGAGTATTTTTGTGTCAATATTCATAAGAGAGATAGGTCTGAAGTTCACTTTTTTTGTTGGGTCTTTGTGTGTTTTAGGTATCCAGGTTACTGTGCCTTCATACAATGAGTTTGGTAATTTTTCTTCTATTTCTATTTTGTGGAATAGTTTAGAGAGAATTGGTGTTAGGACTTCTTGGAAGGTCTGGTAGAATTCTGAACTAAAACCATCTGCCCCAGAGCTTTTTTTGGTAGGGAGGCTATTGGTGACCGCTTCTATTTCCTTGGGGGATATAGGTCTATTCAATCTTTCTACGTGATCTTGACTTAATTTAGGATCTATATGCAGAAAAATGAAAATAGATCCATATTTATCACCCTGCACAAAACTAAAGTCCAAGTGGATCAAAGACCTCAACATTAAACCAGACACACTAAACCAGTTAGAACAAAAGGTGGTTAAGACCCTAGAACTCATTGGCATAGGAGACTACTTCCTGAACAGAACACCAACAGCACAGGCTCTAAGATCAACAATAAATAAATGGGACCTCATGAAACTGAAAAGCTTCTGTAAAGCAAAAGACACTGTCATCAAAACAAAATGACAGTCTACAGACTGGGGAAGAATTTTTAACAATCCTACATCTGACAGAGTGCTAATATCCAGTATATATAAAGAACTCAAGAAATTAAATAGCAAGAAATCAAGTAATCCAATGAAAAAATGGGTATGGAGGTAAAAAGAGAACTCTCTGTAGAGGATTGTAGAATGGCAGAAAAACACTTAAAGAAATGCTCAATGTCCTTAGACATCAGTGAGATGCAAATCAAAATGACCCTGAGATTTCTCCTTCTCACATCAGAAAGGCTAAGATTAAAAACTCAAGTGAGAACACATTCTAGAGAGGTTATGGAGAAAGGGGAACCCTCCTCCATTGCTGATGGGAATGTAAACTTGTACAACCACTCTAGAAATCAGTTTGTCACTTTCTTAGACAATTAGGAGTAGTGATTCCTCCAGACTCAGCTATACCACTCTTACGCATGTATCCAAAAGATGTTCAAGTACACAACAAGGATATTTGTTCAACCATGTTGGTAGCAGCTTTATTCATAATAGCCAGAACCTGGAATCAAACCAGATGTCCCTCAGTTGAGGAATGGATACAGAAATTGTGGTACTTTTACACAATGGAATACTACTCAGCAATTAAAAAGGAGGAAATCATGAAATTTGCAGGCAAATGGTGGGATCTGGAAATGATCATCCTGAGTGAGGTATCTCAAAAGCAGGAAAAAGAAACCACTTGGTATATACTCACTTATATAGACCTATAGGATAGAATGGGCATGCTGAAATGTATACATCTAGGAAAGATAAGCAAGAAGGAGGACCCAGGGTGGGATGATCAATCATTGGTTAGATGGACAAACGGGATGGACATTGAATGTAGGAGAAAACAAGCAACAGAACAGTAGCCTACCACAGAGGGCCTCTGAAAGACTCTAACAATGTATCAAAGCAGATATTAAGACTCACAACCAAGCCTTTGGCAGAGTGCAGGGAATCTTATGAGAAAAGGTGGAGTTAGTAAGACTTGGCAAGGGCAAGAGCTCCACAAAGACCAAATAGATCAGGGCACAGGGGTCTTCTATAAGACTTTTTCTCCAACCAAATACCATGTATGGATATAACCTAGAACCCCTGCTAAGATGTGGCCCATGATAGCTCAGTACCCAACTGGGTACCCTAGTAAGGGGAACAGGGACTATTTCTGTCATGAACACAGTTGCTGGCTTGTCACCGATACCCCCCACCCCCTCCGGAGGGAGGAGCAGCCTAGTTAGATCCCAGATGAGGACATTGCAGACAACCCTGAAGAGACATGATAAGATAGGGTCAGATGGAAGGGGGGAAAGTCCTCCCCTATCAGTGGACTTGGAGGGGGTCAGGGAGAAGATGAGGGAGGGATGGGGAGAGTGTGAGGGAATAAAGGAGGGGGGTACAGCCCAATACTAAGTATATAACCTGTGATTAATATAAAAAATAAATTACTTAAAAAAGATTTTCTAAAATTTTACTTTTGAAGTTAAGTAAAGATGTATAAAATATACTACTATACAAAATTATAGGACAAAAGATGATATGGGGCTACAGGGAGAGCCAATCTCTTGTTGTCATAGTGATCAGGAAACAGCTAACACAGTGACACAGGGCAGGGGTAGGAATCCAACATTCACTTAATAGATACATCATAGAATTTCACAATTTTCCTCTCATCTCAACTCCTTTACTATTTTTATTAATTACAGTTTATTCACTTATCCCAGCTGTAGCCCCTTCCCTTATCCCCTTCCATTCCCACCCTCTTTCCTCTTCTTCTCCTATGGCCCTCCCCCAGTCCAATGATAGGGGAGGTTCTCCTCCCCTTCCATCTGACCCTAGTCTATCAGGCTTCATTGTCCTCCTCTGTGGACTTGTAAGGCTGCTCCCACATCAGGTGGAGATGATAAAAGAGCCAGCCTATAAGTTCAAGTCAGAGAAGATCCCTTCTCCTACACTGGGGAACTCTCTTGGATACTGAGCTGCCATGGGCTACATCTGTACAAGGATTCTCGGTTATCTCCATGCATGGTCCTTGTTTGGAGTATCAGTCAAAAACAACCTCTGTGCCCAGATTTTTTTGTTCATTTGCTCTCCTTGTGGAGCTGCTGATCCCTCCAGGCTTTCCTATCTTCTCTTTCTTTCATAAGATTCCCTGTTCTGTGCCCAAGGTATGGCTATGTGTCTCAGCATCTGTGTCGACACTCTGCTGGGTCGAATCTTTGAGAGGCCTTCTGTGATAAGCTCTTGTCTTGTTCCCTGTTTTCTCCCTCTTCTGATGTCTGTCCCATTTGCCTTTCTGAATGGGCATTGAGCATCTTAGCCAGAGTACTCGTTCTGGATTAGCTTCCTTAGGTGTACAGATTTTAGTATGTTTAGCCTATATTATATGTCTAATATCCACTTATAAGTCAGTATGTACCGAGTGCATTTCTGCTTCTGGGTTACCTCACTCAGGATGATCTTTTCTAGATCCCATCATTTGCCTGCAAATTTCATGATTTACCTGTGTTTTTTAAAATTCTTTATTAATTACACTTTATTTACTTTGTATGCCCCCTGTAGTTCCCTCCCTCCTCCCCTCTTAATCACTTCTCCCTCCCCGTCTCCACACATGCCCCTCCACAAGTCCACTGATAGGGAAGGTCTTCTTTTCCTTCCTTCTGATTCTAGTCTATTAGGTCTAATCAGGAGTGGCTGCATTGATTTCCTCTATGGCCTGGTAAGGCTGCTTCTGCCTCAGTGGGAGGTACTTAAAGAACGGGCCAAACACTTCATGTCAGAGACAGCTCCTGTTCCCATTACTATGGAACCCACTTGGACACTGAATTGCCATGGGCTACATCTGTTCAGGGGTCCTAGGTTATCTCCATGTATGGTACTTGGTTGGAGTATCAGTCTCAGGAAAGACCACTGTGCTGAGATTGTTTGGTTCTGTTGTTCTCCTTGTGGAGTTGCTGTCCTCTCCAGATCTTAATATTTCCCACTTCTTTCATAAGATTCCCTGCACTCTGCCCAAAGGTTGGCCATAAGTCTCAGCATCTGCTTTGGCAGTCTGCAGGGCAAAGCCTTTCAGAGGCCCGCTATGGCAGGCTCCTGACTTTTTCCCTGTTTTCTCCTTCTTCTGATGTCCATCCTCTTTCTCTTTCTGGATAGGGATTGAGTATTTTAGCAAGAGTCTTCTTTCTAGATTAGTTTCTTTAGGTGTGCAGATTTTAGTAGGTTTATCCTATTTTATATGTCTATATGTGTGAGTATATACCATGTGTGTCTTTCTGCTTCTGGGATACCTCACTAAGGATTATCTTTTCCAGCTCCCACCATTTACCTGCAAATTTCATGATATTCTTGTTTTTTATTGCTGAGTAATATTCCATTGTGCAGATTTACCATAATTTCTGTATCCATTCCTCAGTTGAGGGGCATCTGTCTTGTTTGCAAATTATGTTAGAGGAACTGTGGCAGCAACTTTGTTGTAGTGACCAACTGATGTTTGATTTAACTTAAGGCCCACTCCTTTCATAGGAATTCATATGTGACAGTGTTTGTGTGACCAAGAATAAGAGTCTAGGTAGCTCAGAGAAATACGATATATACACATTATAATAGTCTTTTTAAAATTATTTTAATTTTTATTAATTACACTTTATTCACTTTGTATCCCCCCCATAGTTCCTTCCTCCTTCCCCTCCCAAACCCATCCTCTCTCCTACTTTCTCATCCATGCCCCTCCCCCAGTGCACTGATAGGTGAGATCTTCTGCCCCTTCCTTCTGATACTAGTCTATCAGGTCTCATCAGGAGTGACTGCATTGTCTTCCTCTGTGGCCTAGTAAGGCTGCTCTCCTCTCAAGGAGAGGTGATCCAAGATCAGGCCAATCAGTTCAGTTCGTGTCAGAGACAATCCCTGTTCCCATTACTATGGAACCCACTTGCACTCATGTAGCCTATGTTAGTCATTATCTTAAGTGACTTAGTCATTGGTGATTTGCCTTTGTTCCAGGGATTATTTCATATACATGGCCATTGTGTTACAAACAATAAAAGCAAAAGACATGACAGGAGACTGACTTATTGGGAAGAGATTGTGTAGCCCATGGGAAGTAGAGGGGCATAAGAGAATATGAGATTTGAGTGTGATCAAATATATCATACACTTTTATGAAATTATCAAAAAAGCAATTAAATAATCGCAATACTTAATATTTTATATCAACAGAGCATTAAAGTATAAGACATTTCCATTCATATTTGACCAGGCAACCTTGAGGAAGATTGAGTGACCTATGATAAATTTAGTAGGAATCTTGATATTAAGTAACTTGTTTATTTAAAGAAAGGAAGGTTAGAAAAGAGGGAATAGGACAGGAACCTACCATAGAGGGCCTCTGAAAGGCTCTACCCTGCAGGGTATCGAGGCAGATGCTGAGACTCATAGCTAAACTTTGGGCCGTGTACAGGGAATCTTATGATAGAAGTGGGAGATAATAAGATCTGGAGAGCACAGGAGATCTACAAGGACAGCAACAGATCCAAAACTTCTAGGCACAGGGGTCTTTTCTGAAACTCACATTCCAGCCAAAGACTACTCATGGAGATGGCCTGGAACGTCTGCACAGAGGTAGCCTATGGCAGTTTAGTATCCAAGTGGCTTCCATAGTAACTGTCTCTGACATGAATTGATCGGCCTGCTCTTTGATCACCTCCCCCTGAGGGGGGAGCAGCCTTACTAGGCCACAGAAGAAGACAATGTAGCCAGTTGTGATGAGACCTGATAGACTAGGATCAGAGGGAAGGACAGGAAGACCTCTCTTATCAGTGGACTGGGAGAGGGACAGGGGTGGGAAAAGGGAGGGTGGGATTGGGAGGGGAGGAGGGATGGAGGTACAGGGGGAATACAAAGTGAATAAATTGTAATTAATAAAAAAATAATAAAAAGAAGAAAAACAAAGAAAGGAAGGTTAGGCCATTAGTTCTGAAGAAGTGCATCTTAGTGGTTTTCTACTCTTTCAACAGGTGAGTCAGAACAATTTCTTTGTTGCCCCTGGCCATTTTATAGTTTTCATGAAGTAGGGGTAACTTGTTGTTGTGTTTATTTACAGTCTCCACTCTCTCTGTATTTGTGTGGTTAGCTAAAGGACAAAAATTGAGCTACACCATGGAAGACACTAGGAGCCTCCTACTTAACCATATCTGTAATTCAAGACATTTATCACTAAGATCAAGAATTCATCTCAAGAGTAGAGGACATGTTCTGTATAATTGTATTGTTGCTGCCTAAATATGTTCCCTTGAAGCTTATGGGCCATGTGACTGAAATATTGTGGGTTAGTTGATGCTTCTGAGTACAACATTTTCTCAGGGCAGTAAAGACTTTTGGCATGTTTAACTTGTGTTGTTTAGCACTAGCCAGATCTTCAAACAATGTTTGAAGGTGATCAGAGGAACACAGGATCCTCTCCAAGGTCTCTGAGGTATTTTGTCACCTTGGGTGTCAATCTGGTCCAAGACAGTCCTGTGATTAGCAGACATTGTAGGTTCTTTTTGAGTCTGTGTCAGAACTTGAAGAAGAGGCAATTGTTTATAACAATAAGAAAGATATGTCATTTCCATTCTATTTACACAAGATGCAGCAAGATGAGAAGAGGCTGTGAGCCCAAGATTTAACTTAGATGTTACAAAGAGCTCTGACTTCTATGTCATCTGTAGTTAGAGAGGATTGGGCTAGTGTAGGTGCAGGTTATGCTACTATACTCTACCAGGATGATTTCACAGAGTTTTAGCAAATCTTCCTTCACCACCTAGCTTTCAAATATTGACAGAAAGTATTTTAATTTATTTGGGGAGAGTAAATTGATGTAATGAAGTGGCAAAGAAAGAGTCCTGGTTGAATTAAGCAGTGCATGGGACACAGAGGTAAACAACACATATTTGACAAAACATATGGCAAAGCAACTCTGATTGACAAATTCACTAACAGAGTAAGGGAAGAGTAGGGATGTGGAATCCCTGCAGTTTCATTGTTTTCACCTTGTTTATAATTGGTAAAATATATCAGGTAAATGACCCTACTGATCTCTCTGATGTGTCCCTTCAAAGGCTCAAGAATTTCTAGTTTTTTGTCTGCATAGATCTATCTCCCTGTCTTCAGAAAAAAAGTATGGGAAAAATATTCAGATTTTATTTTTAAAATTATTTTTGTATTGATAAGAGTTTTTTTTTTTTTTTACTTTATATCCCAGCTATAGCTCTCTTTCTCATCCCCTCCCAATCCAACTCTCCAGTCTTCATCTCCTCCCAAGCCTCTCCCCAAGTTCACTGCTAGTGGAAGTCCCCTTTCCCTTTAATGTAACCCTAGCCTATCAGTTCTCATCCTGGCTACATTGTCTTGCTCTGTGGAATGGTAAGGTTGCCCTCCACCCCCATCAGGAGAAAGTGATCAAAGAGCCAGCCACTGAGTGCATGTCAGGACCTCCCCTGTTCCCCTCACTAAAGAACTCATTTGGAGACCAAGCTATCAATGGCTTCATCTGCACAAAGATTCCAGATTATCTCCATTGTCCTTGGCTGCAGTATCAGTCTCAGAAAAGACTGCTGTTCCCAGATATTTTGGTTCTATTGCACTCCTTGTGGAGCTCCTGTCCCTTCAAAAAATCAAGTGACACATGCTGGAAAGGATGTGGAGAAAGGGGAATAATCCTCCATTGTTGGTGGGAATGTCAACTTGTACAAACCACTTGGAAATCAATCTGGCACTTTCTCAGAAAATTAGAAATAGTGCTATCTCAAGATCCAAATATATATCTATATCTATATCTATACATCCAAAATATGCTCAAATATACAACAAAGACATTTGCCCAACTATGTGCATAAAAGCTTTACAAGTAATAGTCAGAACCTGGAAATGACTCAGATATCTGTCAACAGAGGAATGGATATAGATATTGTGATATACTTACACAATAGAATACTACTCAGCTATTAAAAACAAGGAACTCATGAAATTTGCAGGCATATTGTGGGAAGTAGAGATCACCCTAAGTGAGGTATCCCAGAATTAAAAGACACACATCATATGTACTCAATAATGAGTGGATATTAGACGTATAATATTTGATAAATATATTAAAATCTGTAAACCTAAAGAAGCTAAGCAAAAAGGAGGAACCTGGGTAAGATGATCAATCCTCACTCAGAAAGGCAAACAGGATAGGCATTGGAAGAGGGAGAAAACAGGGAACAGGACAGGAGCCTACCACAGAGGGCTTCTGAAATACTCTACTCAGCAGGGCAATGAAGCAGATGGTTAGGCTAATTGGAAAAAAATTTGCAGATTGCAGAATATCTTATGAAAGAAATGGGAGATGAAAAACCTATTTTATTTTCTCCTGAAGATTTTCCTTTGACCCCTTTAAAGCATAATATGTGGAGGAAAGATTTGTTGTCTGTTCAGCCAGCCCCTCCCCCCCCCATGTCAGATAGAGGCCACAGACTCATTCTCCTACTGTGTTCCCTAGTAAGGCAAGCAGGGACTTTCTTTGATATGAACTCAGTGGAAGCCTCTCAGATCACCTCCCCCATTGGGGTGACACCATAATGGGCCACAGAGGCAGACAATGCAGCCAGTCTTGAAGAGACCTCTGATAGGCCAGGGTCAGATGGAAGGGGAGGGCATACAGGGAGAAGAAGAAGGGAGGGGGGTATGTGAGGAGATGAGGGAGGTGACCACAACCAGGATACAAAGTTAATAATTTGTAATAAATAAAAACAGTTAATAAAACAATTTATTCAGAACATCCCCCAGAGATCTGTACTGTCTTTTCAGTAGGCCCTCCCACATAGAGCAATCACTGGCCAGCATCTAGAAAATATTCCAGGTCCACCTGGATCCTCATAAACACTGAGCCTGTTTTTCCCTGAGTGACAGCCTTTATTGTAGTTCTTGGTGGGCCATTAAAGTGTAAATTGCAAGTAATGTTTTTTTTTTCTTCCATATGACACTTTTAGACTAAAATTTTGACAAAATGTGGCATTGTGCTTCATAATCATGGGCAGAAGAGGAAATGAATTTACTGTGAGTTTTCCAGTCATCAGAGTCTTGTATTGCTTTATATTACTTCTTATCTGACCAGTTTTGTTTGTCAATATTGCCAGGGAGTCCTTCAATTTCCCTGTATATTTCAAGGCCTGAGGCTCTTAGGTGTCAATAACCATTGTAATCTTAATCTTGTAAATACTGTCATCTTACCATGAACTTGCTTTCTATACTCTGCAGTGCTAGCACTAACTACTTGTTCCATAGGTCTTCTTCTCTGGTGAGCTCCTGGTGAAGGCTCCTGTGCTCCTGTTGTTGTCTCTAGTCTTTTTATTGGGCAGAGGGCAGGGCTTGGGAGGGGGTGTTGAGGCCAGCAGTGGTTGTACTGCATTGGCTATTGTTCTCAGGAAAGTGTTACTGAGTGCAGAATTTGTCCTGGTTTCTCTTTCCTGCTCATCAGAATATTTAAGTGAATGACAGTGGATAGCAAACTTGAGAATGTCAGAGAATCTGCATGGTGTGTCTGTCCACATGTTACTAGTCTTAAAAAAAATTAAGAGTAAAATCACTCTGTTGATAATTTTCTATATCATAGCTTAATGTCTTACTCAGGTAGCATCTGAGAGGCTCCCTCCTATAGAAAATGAGAACAAATTCAGGACCCATAGGCAGATATTACATACAGATAGAATATTTGGAATACACAGCTCAATATGAGATGTTTTCTTTAAATTCCCCCCCCCCCCTAACAAACAGCCTAGGGAAATTCTTAGAAGAAGACAAGGAGGAGTTTGAGAGACAGATGGGATGGAGGACACTATGGGATCATGGTACTTAATAACAACTGAAAACAGTTCATATGACCTCACAAGGTCTGAAGTAGCAATCACAGGGCCTACACATCTTTACTAGGTCATCTGTATATATACTATAGCTTTCAAAAAAGTACTTTTACAAAACTGAATATATAAATTATTGGGTCTCTAATTCTTGTGCCTTCTCTTGGTGTTCTTTAAATTTTCTGTTGTCTAACTTGTTCATCTTCAAAATGGTGGTTTTAATTTAATTTGTTATATTTAATTTTGTTAAAATTAAGAAATTCGTAAATATAATTTACCTTTTTATTGCTATATTTTACCTTCTTTTTTATTGATTTTATATTTTGCCTTATTTTTTGAGATAAGTGTTCTTGTTTTCCAGTGTTTTCATTTGAATCTCATTATATGTGTTCTTTGACAATATATATATATATATATATCTTACTTCCATATATGATGTGTTATACTTAGTATAACAGCTTTTACCCTCTCTTACTTCCATTTTAACCCATTGACATCCTCCCACCTTCCCTACAAGTGACTTTCTTAAATTCATGTCCTTATGTTTGTCACCCACTCACTTTAGTGTAGTCTGTGAATATGCTGGTTTGGTACTGTCCAGTGGAGTGTGTTGGGATCCTTTATGGGTCTTCTACTGAAAAAAAATGACTCCTCCTTCCTAAGAATCCACTGGTAAGGCAATAGTGTAGCAAGGCAGGGCAGAGGGGTGTGTATGACCCATCCTTGATATATCACTGACCAGTGCCCAGCCCTTTCTTGTACAGGCCCAATGAAATCAACCTCAACTGCTTCGGGTCATGATTGAAATGAGTGTGCATGAACAGAAGATAACATTTGAACGAATTGCCTTGATTTCTTCTTCTTATAATGCTGTGTCTGCTCTTTCAAAATGTTCCCTGAGCTTAGAGGTGATGGAATAAATGTCTTTTTTAGGGCTGTGCATTCAGCCCTCACTTCTTATCAACACTAACCAACTGTAAGTCTCCTCATTCACTGGTGTTTATTGCAAAGGGGAGTTTTTCTAATCTGAAGAGCATGTGCTGACACATTTGTCTCTGACATGAACATAAGTATTTTGAAGATGTTGGGACCATGTCAGCTTTGTTACACAGAAACATTATGCTTCCCATTAGGGTTTCAGACTCCTCAAGCACAGTTTTTTGACTAAGTTTACAGTACCAGGCATGGATAACCTCCAATAGAGTAGGCCTCAAATACTATCAGAGAGCAGTTTGTTACACCCATAAAAATCATAATATAACTCTACAGGTGGCAACATCATGCCATCAGTTTGGCACTGTGTGTACTTCAGAGCTGCTTAAGACCAAAGAGACAGCTGAAATATTTTGATGTGAGATTATCATCTGAAACAGTAAGCAGCTGAAATACAATTTGGTCTTGACACCAAGTGGTAAAATTATTTTCATTCATTCTAGTGTTTGTCAGGCAGGGAGATAATCCCTGTTTTATAAGAGAAGTCTGAAAATTTATTTTCTTTAGCTAGGTGATGTAAACATTATAAAATTAAAGAGAATTGACTAATAGCAAAAACAAAAGTAAAGACAATCTATTTTGGGAAATAGATGTCTTAGGAAAATAAAGTTTCTGATAACCTCTCATTCTGGCCCTCAAAATGTCGGTGTATCCTTCCTGTGCATAGAAGTCAGCTAGCCAAGACAGCAAGAAGGCAACGACTCCATGGGTATCTTCCCCAGTGGCTTCAATATTTCACCTAAAAATTCTACTCCTTAGATCTTTTAGAAAATCAGGAACAAAATTCTTTTTCCTGCGGTGTGTGTATGTGTGATATTTTATGATAACTGTTTTTTTTCAACTCTGAGAATACATTTTAGGCTACAGGCAATGTAAGATGATTCCCTAATAGTTAAATAATTAAAAAAAAATACCACCACTGTCATATGTATTCTAGCTTGAACAGTTTGGAGTTTACAGTCTGTGCTCATTTTAGGCTGTAGAAATTTGTCACCAGAACCAAAGGGTGTTGAAATTCTGTATCTCCTTTAAGAACTTGTCTTATGATTAGTGACAGAATCTGCTGATAACAGCATCACAGGCTTTAGCAAATCCACCCCAGGAAGATGAGTGATATCCATCTTTCAACTTCCTGTGTTCCTATGGTTACTCTGTACTACCAGGTTTTACATGAAGGCTGTAATGTCTACTCTAAGTGCATTATTAAGCTTTATAAGCTGTATAGGATGATTTTTACATCTCTGTAATATGATCTAGTGTTTCTAAAGCAGTGATAGATTAATGTCTTATGAATGTCCACCAATGTTTTCTTTGTCTTTTCCAGGGTTTTGGTACAGACATGTAGTATCAGTAGGTAGAGGCGATATCAAAATCCTATAATATAATAAATACTCTAGAAGAAATAATTTTTCAGTCTAAAATGGGTTCAGAAACTTTGATCTTGACTAGACTGTAGTATTAATACGTCTGTAACACTCAAGCATAGACACATCCTGAGGTCATGTGACGATCCCTTCAGAGTTGTCATCTGCATTAGGTTTTCATTGCTGAACAGGAAATTTGAATTCTTCTTTTGGCATATTAAGCCAGGTGGATAGATAAAGAACAATCTATATATGTCCTCGTTCTTCAAGAAAAAGAAAATATGGTTATACACATTAACTTTGCTGACCTGACCTCCAGCTCATCTTAGGAATAAGATAAAATGTATCTGAGAGTGAGTAAATGTTTCTTCTGTATTCCTTCATTGGAATTCATAGGCCCAGATAAACTGCTACTGACAGAATGATTATAAACAGAATGCTTTTGAAATAAGAGCCTATAAAATTTATAATAGGCTTGAAGACAGATCAAAAATATATTTCTGCCTATGTTGTAAATAACAGCAAATGAAATAAAGCATTTAGATCACAAGCAAATTTCATACCTGGAGAAAGTATGAGAGAAGCTAAAATGAAGTAAGATGACAGTAAATAATATGTAAAATATAACTGAAACAAAACATAAAAAGAAACAATGCTAGAGGTTTCTATAAAATAGTAAATATTTTCAGACATAAATAAATTAATTAACAACCCTATGAAATAATGAGGGCTTGAGAAGGTATGATAGCATCACCTGTATTCCTAGTACTCAAAAAGCAGAAGTAGAAGAAAAATTTTGAGTTCAAGCTTCATCCTGAGCTACATAAAAAAATATCTCCATACAAACTAAAAGAAACAGAATCATTAGCCTGAAGTGTAATGTTTATATTAAAACATTCTTAGAATTAAAAAACACGAAACAAACCAGAATTCAATGCTTCTTAAGAAAGATATCTGTGAATATATAGATGTCATCTGATATGAATATGTATAGATTTATATATAATGCTTTGATTAATCACACTAAATTTTACATTACAGGTTATAATTGTATAACATTTAATATATATAATTTATTATAAGTTAAAGAAAAATCTAAAAGTTGCAAGTAATATGTAGGGATGATATGTCAACATTCCTTTAAGTGTGTAGAGTGGTTTTGTCCTGTTAACAATTGACTCAGTTTTTACTTCCCTTTGAATATAAATCTTTATTCATTTTCTGTACATTTGAAAGCAAATTATATATATTAAACTAATTGTATGTACAACATTAAAAAATTAAGGCGAATGAAAATAATAAATGCAGGCTTTGCCTTCCCATTAATTTTACTTTTGAGTAATTTCCTATCTTTGCAAAGAATATTCCCGACAATGTGTTTTCCCAGCTAGAAATCCTCAAGCCAATCTGACTTCATGTTACACTCGAGGTGTAGGAACATGGAAATACATAATAAAGACTGAAAGCTGAGTACATAGACAATGACAAATTGAAGGGTCTCCTGTTCTTTGATATGAGCTGAAAAAATTTGGACTGGCATGTTATCTCCTGGGAGCCCAGGAAGTCCATTGAAGTGGCCCTTTCTTCCCCATGATCTGGAAAGTTTTTCTAGGAACCTAAAGGGTCAAGTGTAGCCTCATATTTATTTCATATTTATTTCTTCTATGTTTGATAATATTTCACAAATTTCATCCATTTTCAGAAAATTCTATCTAGTTAATGCAATTCCTTATCAATCTCAAATGAAAATTCAACGGATTTAAAATTTTTGATATTTTAATATTCCTTTTGTGTCACATTTAAGTGGTAGACACTTTCATTTGACATTTAAGTTGTCACTTTTTAAAATATGCATACAGAACAATAATTTTCAATGAGTTTGTGTGTGTGTGTATACATGTTCCTGTGTTTGGGTACAATGCCCATGTTCCATAGCACAGGTTTGGGAATTAGAGGAAAGCCTTTGAATGTTCATCCTATCACATCCACCTGTCTTCTTCCTTATAATTGCAATTAAATAGATTGTATTAGTGTATTCTAGGTGCATATGAAAAGTCATAATATAATCTTTCTCATATGATCCTGCTAACACATGTTCCCATTTTATCATCAATATTCTTCACCAAATTCTAAAATTGGTATAATCAATGAGTCCATATTCACGTATTATCATCCAAAGTCCTTATTTTTTCAGGAGAATTTCAATCCTGTTGTCTTACAGCTTATGCGTTTTGACATGTGTATTAATTGTATTAACTGCTCAAGTATCATGAAATATGTACATTTTCATGGCCTTTAAAGAGCTACAAGTTCGCTCTCCATATCCCACGATCTTCAATTCTTTTCACCATTTCCACAGTTTTTCCCTATCCAGAATGGCATTCATAGGATCATGCATACACACTGTAGTCTTTCACTTAGCAGAATGCTTGTAATATGCTCTTGTGTTTTTGTAGCATGAACACAAAGCATTGAATACAATTATTTTGTTTAAATTAAGCACAGTTCATGAAAACATTTGCCTTCTGTACAACATCTGGACTACTTACAAGTTCCTATTTCAGTTATGAGACAAGGTATTCCAAATATTCTCATAAAGACTTTACTGTGGAGATGATTTTAAAATTCCTTGGAATCATCAGAATGGTTAAGATAAAAACTGAAGTGACAACACATGCTCGAGAGGATGTGGAGAAAAGGGAACATTCCTCCATTGCAGGTGGGAGTATAAACTTTAACAATCACTTTGGAATTCAATCTGGTACTTCCTCAGAAAAGTAGGAATAGATCCTCAAGATCCAGCTATACTACTCCTAGGCATATAACCAAAATATGCTCAAGTACACAACAAGGACATTTGTTCACCCATGTTCATAGCAGCTTTATTTGTAATAGCCAGAACCTGGAAAAAACCCAGATGTCCATCAAAGAGAAATGGATACAGAAATTGTAGTACATTTACACAATGCAGTACTATTCAGCAATTAAAAAGAAGGAAATCATGAAATTTGCAGGCAAATGGTGGGAACTAGAAAAGATCATCCTGAGTGACATATCCCAGAAGCAAAAAGACACACATGGTATATACTCACTTATAAGATGAAATTAGACATATAAGATAAGATAAACAGATTAAAATCTGTACACCTAAAGAAGCTAAGAGGGAGAACCCTGGATAAGATGATCAATCCTCACTCAGAAAGGCAAACTGGAAGGATACCAGAAGAGGGGGAAAATAAGAAACAGGATAGGAGCCTACCACAGAGGGCCTCTGAAAGAGTTTACCAAGCAGGGTATCCAAGTAGAAGCTGAGGCTCATAGCCAAATTTTGGGAAGAGTGCAAGGAATCTTATGAAAGATGTGGGAGATTAAAAGACATGGAGGAGACAGAAGCTCCATAAGGAGAGCAACAGAACCAAAAATTTTGGGCACAGGGGTCTTTTCTGAGACTGATATACCAACCAAGGACCATATGTGGAGATAACCTAGAACCCCTGCACAGATGTAGCCCATAGTAGCTCAATATACAAATGGGGTCCCTAGTAAGAGGAACAGGGACTGATGTGAACTCAGTGGCTGCCTCTTTGCTCACATCCTGCTGAGGAGGGAGCAGCCTTACCAGGCCACAGAGGAAGACAATGTAGGCAGGCCTGAAGAGATCTGGTGGGCTAGGGTTAAATGGAAGGGGAGGAGGAACTCCCCTATCAGTGGACCTGAAGAAGGGCATGGGAAGAGGTGGTAGGCAGAAGGTGGGATTGGGAGGGAATGAGGAAAGGGTCTGTAGCTGGGATACGAAGTGAATAATCTTTAATTAACATAAAAAAGAATAAGAAAAAGAGAAAAAATTTTAAATAAACCAAAAAACTGAAGGAAGAAAGAAAAAAACTTCCTTCGGTATTTTCAGAGACCTGCTTACTGGATCATATGTTCAGTCTCCATCTTTAGGTTTTATTAGCAATTGTCAAATGTTGTCTCTAAGTGGCTTTATGTTTTATAATACCATTATCAGTCAACTAGTTTTCCTGTTGCACTTCGTTAGTCCCAGCATTCTGTGGGACAGTATTTGGAATTTGTGCATCCAGACATGAATGCTATTTCATTTCATTTTTTTTTAAATTTTCAGTTTCCTATGGCATTTGCTCTGAGTAATATTATCTGAGCTTTAGGTGTAAGACTGGGCTCCATGACTTTGCATTTTGTTGCTTGTGGTTTCTTGTAGAGGACTCTGTGAAAGAGAATTTTCATTGATGAAATTCAAAAGACTACTCTTATCTGTAGGTATTATAACTAATATTTAATAGATTGTTTTTAGGGACTATGTTGTACTGTCCCTGGACAACTTTTTACAATTGCTTGTCATCTGTGTAGTTTGTTTTCAATTTTTAAAATCACATTTCAAGTTGTGTGTGTGCTTGTGTGTGTGTTGCATATTCCTTGTCGAGGTGCAGATGCATATGTGCCATAACATGTGTAGTGAAATCAGAGGCAAACTTTGGTTTCCGTCCTAGCACTTTCACTGTGTTAGAGACAGGTTCTCCCACTTCTCTAACCAAGCTGTCTGACTATGCAAGCTAGCTAATGTTTAGAGGTTCCTCTGTGCACTCCTCCCATCACCCAGGAGGGGCCCACTGGTGATACAGATGCTCATGCTGCTGAATCTGCCCCTGTGTGAGTTCTGACCATCTAAATTCAGGTTGTCATACTTACACAGGAGTAAATACTTTATCTACTATAATATCTGCCTGTCTTCATTTTCACACTGTGTAAGGAGTAATTTGTGTATTTGGGGTAGCAATCTTTTATCGAAACGTATATTACACATTTTTTCCTTAATGCACAGATGATACCCCTTCATTCTGAACTGGTCTTTTACATGGGAAATTTAGTTTGGTGAAGACCTGATGACCAAGTATGTTTTTCTGAGGTGATACTTTTTGTTTGAACCAAATAAGCAAGATCTTCCTGGATTCCCCTCATGTATTTTTAAAGATCTTTCATACTGTTGCAGTTTGTATTTATGGCCTGATTTGAATTAACTTTTGTGAAACATATAACATCTATGTCTAGACTGATATTGTCATGAACATCTACACCCACTCATGCCAGCATCATTTTTCAAGAGGAATCCATTCATCATAATGAATGGCTTTTATTCCTTTACTTAGGCTCCGGTTTTGTTAGTGAATCTCTGTCCCTTGTTTTTGTTTTTTTTGTTTGTTTGTTTGTTTTGTTTTGTTTTTTTTTGTTCATTAACTTTTTCTTTAGGAAATTCAGACTAGCAAATGGTAACATCTAGTCCTGTCCTTTCCTTTCCCATTATGGAGAACTACAAAGGACTGAAGTTTTTATTTCATCAGGCATGATTAACTCTTAAAAAAAAAAACAACCTCAAATATACCCACTTCTATTTTCCAAGATAATACTTTTATTGTTCATTTGGGAATTTCTTAAAATGTACCCTAGTAGCACTATGTTCCCTTTCCTCCTGAGCTCACCCTCCCACCTTTGAGCATCCCCTCAAAATTAAAAAAAAAACATATATTAAGTAAAAATTGATTATCCAAATATGTACTCATTAAAGAATGGTCAAACTCCCAGTGGCCCAACACATAATGGTAACTGAGTATTTTTCAGTCTCTTGCCAGAAGCTTTCAACAGTGAAGAGCTACACATTAGCATCTTTTTCATCATTTTTAAAGGCTCTCCTTAATGACTTTCTGTCTAGAGTGGTTTTTTTTTTGAGGGGGGGGGAGTAAAAGGAAGAGGTTCTTGCAGAAGCCTTCAATGTTTCTCATTCTCAACTATGACTTTGGGATCGTCGATGTCATTGCACCAGAAGCTTCCCAGCTCACAACATCCTGTGGCATCAGGAATCACAGAATTGCACATGGATTCTGGGGTTTATCTTTTAAAAAATTATCTTTAAAACATACCTTCTTAAGTAGGAAATAAAAACCACTAACCAGAAGCTGGAAACAACCTAGAAGTCCCTCAACCAAAGAATGGATAAAGAAACTGTGGTACATTTACACAATGGAATACTATTCAGCAATTATAAACAAGTAAATCACAAAATTGCAAACAAATGGATGGAACAAGAAAAGATCATCTTGAATGAGGTATCACAGACTAAGAAAGGCTCACATCATATATACTCACTTACAAGGAGATTTTAGTTTTTAAGTAGAGTATTGACATATTACAATGTACAGACCCCAAGAAGGTAAGCACCGGGGGTATCTTAGGCTTTATGTCTGCCCAATAGCTAGCAGACTGGGGGATATCTCTGATATAGACCATGTTGCCTGCTTTTTTTATCACTTCCCTCTAATGGGACTTCCCTACCAGACCACAGGGGAGGAAAACTAATGCAGTACTCATATGAATAGATGAGCTGGGGTGTCTGGGTAGGGGGTCTCACACCTTCTACCCTCAATTTTGTCTATTTTAACACTTTTGACACCTTCCCATCTTCCCTGCAACTACCTTTCCTACTTTTATGTTCTTATATGTTGTCACATGCTGACAACACATAATCTGTGAGAACGATGGTTTGAAACTTATTGTTGGAGCCTGTTGGGTTCATGTATGAATCTTCTAATCAAGACTGACCATTCCTCCTTCAGAATACAGCAGTGGTAATTGTTTAGAAAAATAGGGTAGAGGGCATTATGACCCACCCTTTATATGTGACTGACCAATAAACAGCTCATTCTAGTATGACAACCACAACTGCTTTGGGTTATGGTTACAGTGATAGTGGCATGGCCAGATGATATCATAGTGAAGTCCTTCTCTTGATTTCTGATTCTTATAATGTTTGTGTTTGCTCTTTCATAATGTCCTGTGAATCCTGGAGGAGATGGAATAAATATCCATTTATGGCTGTGCACTCATCAACCAGTATTTTTCAGCACTAGCCAACTATAACTCTCTTCATTCCCTAGTGTTTATGGCTAAGGTGATCTTCTTGGATGGGAGGAGGATGTGTTGACACATATGTCCATGGCATGAACATGAATACTCAGAAGATGTTGGAACCATGTCAATATCCTTAGAGCAAAAGTATGCTCCCCACTAGGACTTAAGACCTTTTCAAGTATGGATTTTTTACTGAGTTCACGGTACCAGGTACCTCCCATGGAGTGTGTCTCAAATACAATCAGAGAGCAGATAGTTATATCCATAACAATAGTATTACTACATCAGAAGGTACATTTTGCTTATCACTTTGTACAGTTCACAGCTGGTTAAAACCAAGGATACATCTGTCATATTTTGGTGCCAGATTATCTGCACAACTGCAAGTAGTTGAAATACAATTTGATCTTGACACAAGAGTTTTAGAATTATTTTCATTCATTGTCAGTAGAGTGATGGTCTTCATTTTACAAAGGAAGCTTGAAAATGCTCATTCTCTAGCAACATACATTATACATTATAAAAGTAAAGAGAACTTGTTACCAGCATGAAAATTAAAGAAAATCTATTCTGATAGATAAACCTCAGAAGAAAATAAAGTTTCTGATCACCTCTCCCTCTGGCCCTTAAAATAGCAGTGTATCCTTCATTTGCATAGAAATCAATGAGACAAGCAGCCAGAAGGTGACATCTCCATGGGAATCTTTCCTAGTGGGGTCCATATTTTACCTGAAAATTGAACTGCATCTGTACACCTAAAGAAGCCAATCAGGAAGGAGGACTCTGGCTAAGATGCTCATTCCCCATTCAGAAAGGCAAAGAGGATGGACATCAAGGAAGGAAGAAAACAGGGAGCAGGACAAGAGCCTACCACAGAAGGCCTCAGAAAGGCTTTACCCTGAAGGGTATCAAAGCAGATGCTGAGACTCATAGCCAATCTTTTGGCAGAGTGCAGGGAATCTTATGAAATAAGTGGGAGATAGTAAGACCTGGAGAGGACAGGAGCTCTACAAGGAGAGCAACAGATCCAAAATGTCTGGGTACAGTTTTTTTTTTTCTGAAACTGATATTCCAGCCAAGGACCCCTGCACGGGGGTAACATATGGAAGTTCAGTGTCCAAGTGACCTCCATAGTAATGGGGACAGGGCCTGTCTCTGACATGAAGTGATTGGCCTACTCTTTGATCACCTACCTCTGAGGGGGAGCAGCCTTACCAGGCCACAGAAGAAAACAATGCAACCACACCTGATGAGACCTGGTTGCGTAAGATCAGAGGGAAGGGGAGGAGAACCTCCCTTATCTGTGGACTGGAAGAGGGACATGGGTGGGGGAGAGGGACAGGGGTTGAGAAGAGGGAAGATGGGATTGGAGGGGAGGAAGGAGGGAGGTACAGGGGGATACAAAGTGAATAAACTATAATTAGTAAAAATGAAAATAATTAAAAAAGAAAAACCGAGAATAAAACTGTTTCTCATGTGTGTGTGTGTGTGTGTGTGTGTGAGTTTTGTGTGTGTATGTGTGTGTGTTGTGTTTTATATATTTTTGCCATAGCTGGCCTCTTCAACTCTGAGAACACATTTTAAGCCATCAACAATGTTAAGATAAATAATTTTTTAAAAGGAAAAACCCTACTATTGTCATATGCATCTCTCACTCAACAGTTTTGGGTTTCCAGTGTATGGTCATCTTTGGAAAACTTGATCATCAGCACCAAAGCACGTTAACATTCTGCAAAACCTTTAAAAGTTGCAATTAACATGCAGCCAGAAGGTGGCAAAATTGCTTTCAGTGTGTGGAATGGTTTTGTTTTGTTACCAATTGACTCAGTTTTACTTTTCTTTGAATATGTCTATTGGTTTATTTTCTACAAATTTGAAACAAAATTATACATATTAAAATAACTATTTGTGCAACATTACAAAATGAAGGTGGATGACAGAATATGAATACAGTCTTTATTTTTCCATAAATTTTACTTTTGAGTAAATTCCTGTTCTTATAAAGCATATTCTAGATTATATGGCATCCCCACTGGAAATCGTCAAACCAATATTATCCATGTTAAAACTAGGGATTCTGGAACATGGAAGTATATGCTTAAAGATGACAAAATAGAATGACTCATTACTTTGATGTGAGCAGAAAATATTTAGATTGGTGTGTTCTCTCCTATGAGCCCAGGAAATCCACTGAAGTTCCCTTTCTTCCCAATGAACTGAAATTTTTTTCTCTCAGAAGACTAAAGACCAAGTATAATCTCAGCTTTATGTAGTCTCTCTCTGATAATATTTCAGCCATATTTTCTGTTATTTTTAGAAAAGATTCTACCTAGTCCCTGAAACTTCTTATAATCTAAAGTGAAAATTCAAACTAATTTAAAGTTTGGTCCTTAATATTCTTTTGTGTCACAATTAAGTGATAGACATTTTTATTTGGCCTTAATTTGTCATATTTTCAAATCCATGTGGAGAACAATAATTTTAAAGAGTTAAACTTTCCTCTCTCTCTCTCTCTATCTCTTTCTCTCTCTGACACAAAACATCCAAGAAATCAAGGACACTATGAAAAGATGAAATCAAAGAATAATAAGATTTGAAGAAAGAGAAGAGTCCCAGCTACAAGGCCCAGAAAATATTTTCAACAAAATCATAGCAGAAAATTTTCCCAACCTAAAGAAAGAAATGCCTTTAAACATGTAAGAGGAATACAGAACAACAAATAGATTAGACTGGAAAAGAAAATCTTCCCGGTACATAATAATCAAAACACCAAATGTACAGAAAAATGAAAAATATTAAAAGCTGCAAAGGAAAAAGGCCAAGTAACATATAAAATCGAACCTATTAGAGTCATACTAGGCTTTTCAACAGAGACTCTAAGAAGTCAGAACAGCCTTTACAGACATATTGCAGACCCTAAGAGATCATATATGTCACCCTGGTGGGTGGGCATTGCTAGGCCACACAGGAAGTCCTAATGAGACTTGATAGTCTGGGGTCAGATGGTAGGGGAATAGAGTTCTCCCTTTCTGAGAAATAGGGGAGGAGAATAAGGAAGAAAATGAGGGAGGAGGAAAATGGAAGGAGATGATGGAGGGGCTACAATTGAGATGTAAAATGAATAAATTATTAAAAAAAGAATTTAAATTAAAATGTAGAATGTTTAGGAAAAAGAGATCCAAGATGGCAGAGAACAGTATGCACAGTACCTGAGGGGCACACGATCTGAAACTTCAAAATTGGTAAGTGGAGGGGCAGCTGAAGCCAGAACATTGACATTGAGGCTTCCTGGGCAAGAGGGCACAGCCCATGAGTTGAGACTGGTTGGATCCAGGTCACCCATGAACTTCTCAGGGAATGAGAGTGGCAAATATTCAACCCTGCTGCACTTCTGCTTTCCCCTAGCATGGTCCTCCCTGCTCTGCTGAGGCTGCAGGTATTGCCCAAGCCTGTGTGCTCTATGACTGAAAAAGCAGAGGTGAGCCTCACAGGTCAGCAGCAGCAGCTGGCTGCTGTATAGACCTCCAACGGGAGGATGTACAGGCTACCCAGGTCTGCAGCAGTGGGGTGGCAGCTAACTCAAGCAGAGTCTCCATGCTCAGTGACTGAGATGGCATAGGAGGCTACCCCAAGTACAGGTGTCCCTGCCTAGGTGACAAACAGTGGACACCAATGACCTGACAGATCACCTACACTCTCATTTGCCCCTGTGGGCCCAGATCTGAGAGTAGCAAACAAGAGAAACCTCTGTGCTTTCCAATTAGGCCTGCTAGCTAGTGAGTGTGAATGCATACATAACCCCAGATCCAGGGTACCTTTACACTAGCAGCCAGACATCAGCTCCCTCCCAACCACATCGCCACTGTGGGCAACATAGGGATCTTTGGAAGATTGCTCTCAACACTGAAGCCCCTGTTCTCTGGGTCTACCCATGGAGTCCAGGCAAAAAAAATTTCTGGAGCCCAGACAGATTTGAATACCAGAAGGACAATGCCTAGTACCACAGGCCTATAGGCAACTAAAGTATTCAGGGCACCAGCACTTGCACATTGCACCCACAAATAACAGCAGCACCTGCACTCCCTCCTGCTGATAAGCTCCACATTCTGAGCATCTACATACTCTAGGACCTTGTCCTTTAAAGCACACTTCCGCGCACAGGCCCACTCTTGCACACATGCACCTGTGGCCTTCCTCCCTTAGCTACAGCTGAAGCAGCGACTTGCACTCTCAAATCAGTGAACCTTTCTCATCTTCCTGAAAATACTGGAGACACCAGGAGGAGACAAACCCAGTCTGATGCTCAGACTCCAGGACCAAATAGCAAAATTTACAGATAAGAGAATGGTTAGGTGTCAGGAGCCAGCATTCTCCATTACAAGATGGCGCAGGTTTCCGGGTTCTTCGTGGATATGGCAGTGGTAAACAACGCTTGTGCGCATGGGCATAACCCGCCAGGGGTTATGCTAATGAGGGTTTGAGATACGGACCAATCATGGAAGTACATGCCGTCTTAAGTCCTATTTAAGCAGCGTCAGTCCGTAGCTCAGGGTCTTCTGCCTTTAACCATTAGCTGCGCAGCTGAATAGCATGATGTATCCCCAATAAAGCATGCTTCAGAAGAATCCTGTTGTGGCATCTTCCTTGCTGCCGAGGTGGGCGAGACAAGTGGTGCCGAAACCCGGGAAGAAACATCAACAGAGCACCAGTGGAGACCCCTCTTCGAGGAGGATTCAGAGCTGACACACAGGAAGGATCGGATCTGGCTTTCTGCTGAAAGGTATGCTTGTTGCAGGAGTAAATTCTCTTCTTTACGCTTTCATTTTCGTTTGCCTGGTCATACCATGTGAAGAAAAGGTGAGGAAGGGACAAAAATTGCTGGTAGAAAAGAGCATGTCAGAATCAGACAGAAAGGAAGAAAAGTCTAGACACAAGAAGTCAAAACAGGATAAAGTAAAGAAAAAAGGAAAGGGTCATGACACATTTAAAGAGAGAAAGAAAAAAGGAAAAAAGGGTTTATATGGGCTGTGTTCCTGGAAAAGGTTTAGGGAAAAATCTACAGGGATGAATAAACCCTATTAAATCATTATCAAAAACAAGATAGAAAAGGCCTGGGTTTTTCCTAGGGGCCGTTGAGGAAGCTATACCTATAAAATAAAAGACTAATGTTTTCTGCTTTCAAAACAAATCAAAGAAAGAAAAAAAGAAAGAAAGGAAAAGATGTGAATTCTTCTCAGCTGTGCAGGCAGGTTGACTAACACCAAATAAGAGCCCATAGCAGCTTCACCTGCAGCAAACCAGAGCGTGTGGGAGAGAGCCACAGGTGTGGGAGAGAGCGAAGTGCTGCAGGATAGCTCGCTGCCACCACAGTGCTGCTGCCAAACTGCAGAGGACACTTGGTTTCTTCTCAGCTGTTATAAACCATAACTGTTTATAGATTGGTGGCTATAGCCATGATGCCTGATGATTGACATTCTACCGTAAGGGCTTGTCTTATATGTCAGAACCAAGCCAAGGCTAATGCTGCCGCAGGCCAGCCTCAATGGACTTTTGATATGCTTACAGGGCAAGGGCAATGGACAGCCTTGCCTGTGGAAGTATATATGCAGATAAATTCAGCTGCTATTAAAGCGTGGAAGCACATTTCTAGAGAGCAAGTAAAATGGAAAGATGTTCTCTCTAATCATTGGAAAGGCCCGGATCCAGTTTTAATAAGATCCAGGGGAGCTATTTGTGTTTTTCCACAGGATCAGGAGAAACCTATTTGGATATCAACAAGATTAACAAGAATCGTAGACACCTGAGAATGATGATGCTGTGGAAGAAACTTGTGCTGATGGGAATAATGATGCTGGTAATGATGACCTACACCGGAGACACAATCCAGCTGTGGGCAGTGACAAAGACATGGCCAGTACCTATGCCAGTGCACAGTGAATCGCCGGTTCTACCTGTGTTCCTTTCGGTCTCCTGTGGATGGGAAGTGCCTTGCTTCAAACCTAATGATGAAGCGCCCAAGAAATATACAGTCACAAACTTTATTCTAACAGAAACTCTGCTTCACCACCAAAAAGAGCAAACCTGATTTCCCTTGTATTTGGTTAAAAAATGATACCTTGGGAATAGTAAAGTCTGTACAGGAGTAATTCTAGAGGTGCTTGCTCAAGTCACTAGTGGACTGAAAGAAGGTTCAGGGACTACATCGGTTGATAGTAAAGCAGATGTTAATATCACTACCCTTTTGGTCACCGGTACAGGCATTTTGCCCATGTCTCCTAATGTTACTGTAGGCAATGCTACTTTATTGCTGTTATAGGGATATTGATGCTTATTTCTGCTTGTATTTGTATTTGGTGTTTTTGTAAACTTGCTAGAAAAAGAGTGCATGATAATGCTATGGTTGTACAAGCTTTGGCAGTTGTTGAATTAGGGCAATCACCGAGCGTATGGCTGGCTGCATTGAAAGATTAATGGACTGACGGTCGGTAGTAGTATCTCATCGTGTATCCCACCATGTTACCACATGAACCAATCTTTCCCTATCAGTCTTTCGATGCATATTTTCCTTTATCCATGGCCTTTGCACTCTGAGGGTTTGTCCCATTGCACCAGAAAAGGCATGGACTTGCCCTGGGATATCAGACTTTGCACCTCTCAGAGTCTTGCCTCATTGCATGAGACAAGGTGATTCCTTAATCTCTAAAAAATGGTACCTCGATCGCCGAACTGTAGAAGGTAAGGCTTGATCAGTACCTGAAGTTTCTCTTGCATCTTAATTAATAAAAAGGGGGGAGATGTCAGGAGCCGGCATTCTCCATTACAAGATGGCGCCGGTTTCCGGGTTCTTCATGGACATGGCAGTGGTAAACAACTCTTGTGCACATGGGCATAACCTGCCAGGGGTTATGCTAATGAGGGTTTGAGATACGGCCCAATCATGGAAGTACACACCATCTTAAGTCCTATTTAAGCAGCTTCAGTCGGGAGCTCGGGGTCTTCCGCCTTTTGTCGCTAGCTGCACAGCTGAATAGCATGATGTATCCCCAATATAGGGTGCTTCAGAAGAATCCTGTTGTGGCATCTTCCTTGCTGCCGAGGTGGGCGCGACAGTTAGAGGTCAGCATAAGAATACATGCAACAAAAATCAGGACATCATGGTTTCGCAAGCAACCCCAAAATTCAATGGATATGCTAATTCATCAGAAACACAGGAAAATGATCTCAAACTTATGCTTTTCCAGTAATTAGAGGCACATAGAAGAAATGAACAAAGATCTCAAAGAAATATAGGCAAATAGTGCCAACAACAACAACAAAAAACATAGAGGCATATGTAGAGGGATAAGTAGAGGCATATAGAGAAGAAAAAAAATTAAACAAACAACCTCTCAAAGTAATGCAGGCAAACTCGTCCAAACAAATAGAGGCACAAGTAGTGGTATATAGAGAGGAAAAGAACAAAAAAATTAGAGGCCATCATCGAAAGACAGGAATCCACATTCAAAGAAATGAAGAAAATGGTGCAAGACAAGACATAAAACCAGAATTAGAATCAATTAAGAAAACAGACAAAAACCTGGATCTTAGAGAAAAAGATCTGAAGCCAGAAAGGAAAGTATCAACAACAGAAGAAAAGAGATGGAAGAAAGAATATCAGGTGCTGAAGATATAATTGCAGAAATAGATACATCTCTCAAAGAAAAAATAAAATCAGAAAAGTTTAAACACAAAACATCCAAGAAATCAAGGACTTCATGAAAAGATGAAATCTAAGAATAAGCAAAAAAAAATAATGAATAAAAAAAGAAAAATAAAAGAATCCAAGCTCCAAGGTCCAGAAAATGTTTTCAAGAAAATCATAGAAAATAAATTTCCCAACGTAAAGAAAGAGATATCCATAAATATACACGAGGCCTTCAAAACACCAACTAGACTAGACCAGAAAAGAAACTCCACACATCACCTAATAATCAAAACACCGAATCTACAGAACAAAGAAAAAATATTAAAAGCAGCAAGAGAAACATGCCAAACAACATATAAATGTAGACCTATCAGAATCACACCAGACTTCTCAACAGAAACTATGAAAGACAGAAAGGCCTAGGCAGATGTCATGCATACTCTAAGAGACCACAGTTGCCAAGGCAGAATACTGTAACCAGCAAAGATTTCTATCATCATAGATGGAGAAAACAAAATATTCCATGACAAAACTAAATGTAAATAATATCTACACAGAAACCTTGCTCTACACAAGATATTAGAAGGAAAACTGCAATCCAGCAAAAACAACTATATCCAAGAAAACGCAGGTTACAGATAATTTCTTAACAAAGAATTAAAAGAAAGCAAGCATCGAAACACAGTAACATCACCAATTCCACAATAAAAAAAAAAAACCAAAAAAACCAAAATCTACCATTCATTGGTCACTATTTTCTATCAACATCAATGGACTCAATTCTCCAATAAAAAGACACAGACTAAAAGAATCGTTGTGGAAACATGACCCAACATTCTGCTGCATCCAAGAAACACACCTCTGCAACAAAGATAAACACTACCTCAGAGTAAAGGGGTGGAAAAATGTTTTTCAAGCAAATGGACCCAGAAAACAAGCTGGGGTATCTATCCTAATATCTAGTAAAATAGACTTTCAACCAAAATTAATCAGAAAGATGGAGAGGGGCATGTCATTCTCATCAAAGGAAAAATCCACCAGGAGGCCATCACAATACTGAATATCTATGCCCCAAATACAAAAGCACATGCATTTGTAAATGAAACATTATTAAAGCTGAAATCACATATTGATCCCAACATCTTACTAGTGGGAGACTTCAACACTCCACTCTCACCAATGGACAGATCATTTAGACAGACGCTAAAAAGGAAATTAATGACAATTGCAGAGGTCCTAAATCAAATAGACCTAATAGATGTCTACAGAACTTTTTACCCAAACCCAAAAGAGTATAACTTCTTTTCAGCACCTCATGGAACCTTCTCAAAAATTGACCATATATTTGGGCACAAAGCAAGCCTCAACAAATACTAGAAGATCAAAATACAAAATCCCTTGTATTCTATCAGACAACCAAGGCCTAAAACTAGACCTCAACAACAGAAATAACAAACAGCCTACATACACATGGAAACTGAATAACTCTCCACTCAATGACAGCTTGATCAGGGAAAAAATGGAAAAAGAAATTCGAAACTTCCTAAAATCCAATGAAAATGAAGGCACAACTTACACCTACGGGACATAATGAGGTAATGAGGAACGTTCAAAGCACTAAGTGCCTCCAAAAAAAATAATAAATAAAGGTCTGAGACATCTCATACAAGCAACTTAAGGTTACATCCAAAAGCCCTAGGGGGAAAACAAAAAGAAGTAGACACACCCAAGCAAGAGGAGTAGACTATTGAAAATAAACTGAGAGTTGAAATTAATTAATTAGAAACAAAGAACACAATTCAAAGAATCAATGTAACCAAGAGTTGGGTCTTTGAGAAAATCAATAAGATAGACAAACCCTTAGCGAAACTAACTTAAAGGCACTATCGAAATAGCAAAATCAGAAATGAAAAAGGGGACAGAACAACAGACACTGAGGTAATCCAAACAATCTTTAGGTTTTACTGCAATAACCTATATGCCACAATATTTGAAAATCTAAAAGAAATGGACAGTTTTCTTGATAGATTCCATTTACCAAAATTAAATCAAGATCAGGTAAATAGATTGAATAGTCCTATATTCCCAAAAGAAATAGAAGCAGTCATCAAACGTCTCCCTTCCAAAAAAAATAAAAGCCCTGGGTCAGATGGTTTCAGTGCAGAATTCTACCAGACATTCAAAGAAGAGCTAACTCTAATTCTCTTCAAACTCTTCTATAAAATAGAAACAGAAGAAACATTACCTGTTGGACTCCCAAGGTGGGAAAACCCTCCCTTCCTTGGGATAGACGCCAGACCCCAATAACCCACAAAACAGAACTTGTTGCAAACAGCAAGAGGTGTTTTACTTAGTAGCCAGCATGCCAGGGCTCTGCACACAGCTCCCACGCAAGGGGGTGGTACAGACCTCTGAGCTGCAGAATCACAGAGTTTATAAAGGCGAAAATCTCAAAACAGGAGGGGGTCTAGCGGTAAGGGATTTTTCTAACGGGGGCAGTAAGTGATTGGCTGTGCCCAGGTGTGGTGACTATGGGACGGTTAGGGACTGTTTGCCTTCCCAGTCCAGGGCCAAGTTAAAATTTCCTACCCTTACAACCAAACTCATTCTATGAAAGCCACAGTCTCTTTGATACCACATAAATACATAACAATAAAAGAGAGCTTCAGACCTATCTCTCTTATGAACATTGATGTAAATATACTCAATAAAATACTTGCAAACAGAATCCAGCATCACATAAAAGATTCCATCCACCATGACCAAGTAGGCTTCATCCCGGGCATGCAGGGTTGGTTCCATATACAGAAATCCATCAGTGTAATCTACCATATAAACAAACTGAAGGAGAAATACCACATGAGCATCTCCTTAGGTGCTGAAAAACATTTGACAAAATCCAACACCCATTCATGTTTAAAGTCTTGGAGAGATCAGGGATACAAGCCATATACTTAAACATAGTAAAGACAATATACAACAAGCTTGTAGCCAACATCAAACTAATTGAAAGAAGGAGATGACTATCAAAGTCTAAGAAGCATACAAAACAAATAGACTGGATGAGAAAGGAAAGTCTCTTTTTCACAATGTGATCAAAACATTAATCATAAATAAAAATAGGAGACTATTAAAATATGAAATAAAAAGGTCAAGTATCATATAAAGGCAGACCTATTAGAATTACATCTACCTTCTCAATAGAGACTATGAAAGCCAGATTAACATAGATATTGCTATAGGCACTAAGGTACTACAGATGCTAGCCCGATCTATTCAGCCAAAATTTTAGTCATCATTGATGGAGAAAATTCAATAATAAACCAAATTTAATATCTAGTAATAAATCTATTTTCTAGAGGAAAAAACTCCTAATGACATAAAGTTATCTGTAACCAAAGATTAGTGCTTCCTTCAATCCCCATTTAGAAGATTATTGTTAAATTGGATGATGACAAACACAAACTTATATCTGGACAATGTGCAAAGAATAAGATACATTGGCCTTCAAGACTCTGGGATTCATAACAAATCTAGCAAAAATAATTATGAAGGATGGAGTTGGGAGATGATTTTCAGGATCAGTATTTTCTAGATACACCAAAGTAGATACATATGTGAATTTACTGAAATAAAATACATTATATTTGAACAAACTCTACACAAAATTTCAGCATGGAGGATGAGAAGTAGGCATAATTCTAACCCTTAGCCAAAAACTATTTACAAATAGTAGGTGCTGAGAGGGGAGAAAATTGGTTTTTGTCAATGTAAATACTGATTATCTCAATAAAACTCCATGGCAGGTTCCCTTCTAAGGAGAAGTTGGCTAACACAAAACGATCTCTAGGGGTCTTTGTGTCTTTGCTTTTGCTTTGTTTTCATCTTTCCTGGTGAACATGATTGAAAGCTCTCCTGTTTCATTTTGCCATCATGTGTATTGTGTGGTTCACATAAAATGTTACTGAGTTTATTGATAAATCCTTTTTTGTCAGAATTTTTCTGTGTAGAAGTAAACCCTCAATGTGAATATAAATACAGAGTAACCATTGAACCAACGAATATACTTAAAAAACACCATTAGAAACATCTATTGTTTAATAAAATTGAATATTTCTAAAGGTTTGAATAAAAGATACCTATGTTTAATATTTATTCCAGTCCAGTTTTTGTATATAATTAAGGAAAGATTTTTGTGAAGCCATGTGTCATGATTTTTTCTTGGATAACATGAACAAAGGCAGAGTCTCCTTCAGATAAGGCACTAACAACAGACAAAGAAACCATTTCACCCATGTCTTACATGGTGAACAAATGAGCTTATTGTCACTTCTTACAAAAACATGGTGGAAGTGATACATGGAAGAGCCTGGGTAACTCAGTCAGCTTTATCACCAAAAGGCTCATCTCAGCATGGTAATAACTTTCAAACATCTTCTAGGGAAGCTCCCGGATATAGGAATCCCTGTGCTAATCACAGGTAGTGCCTGCAATGGTGCTTCCTTTCTGCAGCAAGGGATTTTTGTATCCTTCTGAGTCTCTGACACTTGTAAGTTTCACTAATTTCCAGAGTCTTCTGAGCTTCTTTCTTACACCAGGGAGAAATATTCCAATTTTAGAAACCTATACAATAGGAATGCATAAAACTCTGCTTCAAACTATTTATTCTACTTCAAACTAAATGCAATAAAGTTACGTAGAAAAGATGCTTCAGCATGCAAATCTTTTGTTTAAAAATGTACTAAACAATTACTTATATTCTCCTAACTAGTATGTAAACTTTCACAGAATCTTATTTACATATATGTGATTATTTTTGTTTATTTGGCTAGTAAAATGAAAATTAACAGTACAAATAAATAGCATATAGAATAATGAAATTGACAGACATATGATATTTATTAAATGTATAAAACGATTAATAATGAAATGAAAAAATCATTGAAGTTCTGAAAATGGTTCAGTGGGCAAAATGATTGTCATACAAGTAAGTTTGGAAAAGTACAAACTGTGTAAAAAGGCAGCTTGTTACCAGAATTATTATCAGCATTGTCAGCATTGGAAGGCTGAAAAATGAACCATTCAATAACTTGTCGGCTATCCAGCAAAGGTAAACTCAGTGTTTAATTAGAGACCCTGTCTCAACAAACAAGATTGAGAATAGCCCATACCCTCAGAAAAGACCAGAAAATCACAGTTTCAGTAAAAAGTAGTGTTACATATTAGCCTTCAGTTATTGAACTAGAAGGTTGTGAGTCAGAGTTGTAGTTAGGTACAAAAAGAAAGATTCACACCTTCTCAAGAAAGTGAGTTACACGGCGGACTGAGAAGTACCTGTGTAATTCAATCTTACTGATAGAACTTGTTCTGTTCCATATTTACCTGCAGAAAAGCCACTGCTAGCATATCACGATTTTTAATTTCCCAATTTTCTTTCCTGCCTTTAATAATATGTTTCTATGTTGAGAATTTAGAAATAAATATAAACTGCAATTTAAATTACAAAATTGAAAGCATGTTTTACTGTCTTCTATTGTATCATAAGACTTATTAGACAAAACTTTGTCCAGACAAATTAAAAAACTCTAAATAATTAAAAAAATAATTAAATCACTGCAAATCACTGTCTAAGAATTGGGCATAAGATATAGACAATAACAAATTTAGGCAGCAAGGATCCACCATGAAAAGCTCCATAGGAAGCAATGTAGACTGTGAATCTTACATCTGCTTTTTAGAACTCTGATAATAATGTCAAGGAGGTTCACTCTCTGAGAAAAATTAAAACACTTTTTAAGCTTACCTAAAAACCTCTTTGAGGTTATCAGAGTGAATATTTAGGGGAAAATATTCCTTCCTGGCCTCCAGGAGAAGTTGGGAGGAGGTGGCTAGCCATTTTGAAATGTAAGTGTGAAGGCCATTCTTTTTACAAATGTTCATCTTTAAGAACAAGTACTTTACCAGCTACTTACTCGAGTTTTGAAAGAACTTAAATGGCTTGAATGAATATGAACATCCAGCTGAGACTTATTCTCCTTTTGCACATGAAAAAAAAAAGGGACTTACTGATTCCAATACAGGCCTGCACAGACTGGGCTTATTAACATTCAGGCATATATAGGGAAGGGTCTCATGGGACCTGGGAGCTCTCTAGGAAGGCACTGGTGGTGGACAACTACTGGACCATAAGGAGTCATTATTTTCAGTGTTTTAGCTGCTTTGTTGCAGCGATTACATCCCATGTGTGGAGTCCTGGTTTGACCTAGTGTGTCACAAATAACAACAGCAACAAGGCAAGAATCAGGAAATTATTTATGTGGAAAAATTATAGTCCAGGTGAGAGAGATGGAAATAAGAGAGCCTGAAGTAGATCAAGATCTATCACATGCTTATACGAAATAACCAAAACAATCACATAAAAGAAAAACAAAACACATAATAGTTATTGTATGAACACAAAGGACTACAATCTGAAGGATAGCACATGTCTATTTCAATCTGATCAGACTATAATAATGAAGAATAAGTGGCTCATGATGATCTTACTGAGAATCCTGCCAAGAAACGGCATGGTGATTTAAAGCAGAGGTTCTCAACCTATCCATTTGTATTTATACAAGATGCAATAAGATAAGAAGAGGCTAATCTCATGACTTACCCTAGACTTTCCAGGGCATACTGACCTCCTGTCACCCAAAGTTGGAGAGGGTTTAACTTAGTGCAAGAAGAAGCTTGCTTCTCTGTACTTACAGTAATATTTCATATATTGGAACAAATTTTCCAGGGCTTGTCAATGTAACCATCCTCCCCTATGATCTTTGGTTCATATTCGTCCAAGAGGTCAAAGGGAACATCAGCTAAGAAGGGAAAATAGTTCAAATTGACTCTAATTATTACAGAAATGACAGACTTCCAGGACCAGCTTCAGTGAGGTAATTCAATTTTACTTCTGGGGGATAATAGTTTTATAGAACTTTGGGGAAGGGGTAAAGATATCTAGGCTAGGTGTAGACCTATGGCTAGGGGCTGGAATTAATGCCTCATTTCCATGGAGAGGCTTTCCAGGAATCCCAGGTGCTTGCTGAAGGGAGTTGGACCTGTAATTTCTCTAAGGACTATATCACATTCCTCAGATAGAGGGTGTGGGAATAAGGGCTCTCAGGGCAGAGAAGAGGAAGTCCAGCTGATAAAGGGAGTCCTCCATTTTGCACTGCACTCAGGGTTTTCTGATCATGGTGGACATAGCAGCAAGGTTTCTAGGCACTCAACACCCAATTTTCAGAAACTACCACAAAAAAATTTTTTAGTCTATTTGGAAAGAGTAAATTGATCTAATTAAGTGATTGTTTTTCAGTTTATTGGAGTTAGTAATATTAATATAATTGATCACTGATTAATACTTGCTCAAATGTGTATATTATTTTGTAGAAATGTATACATGATTTTGTAGAAATGATCAAGTTTAGGGGTATAACAATGCTTGTAATTGTCAGAACCAAATCTAAAATTGAATTTCTACAACAGTTTGGTGGCCTATGAATAAAAACAGTATTTTAAGCACAGGTAAAAGACAAGGTGTCATTTTTAGGGTGAGTTATTCACTCAGTTATGAATAAAGATTGATTTCTATATACTTTTATTGGTCTGTCCTCATATATCTCATCATATGGTAAGGCAATTATCATCTAATCTCTGTCTATATCTCTTTCCTATTTTATATACCCAAGGTCAGGGAACATTTGTGAATAGACCCAACACATTTACCAATTCCTGGTAGAAAGAATGCACATGCAGGGTATTTGTAATAGTCTTTGGATTGTATCTACGCTTTTATTGTCTATTTATTTCTATTAAACTCAAAAGTAAATATAAAGTAAATTTATTTCAAAATTCATTTCAAAATGAATTTTCTAAAGAGAAAATTTATTAAAATTTTTGCTTCTTTTTTTTTTTCTTTTTTTTTTTCATTTATTTATTTTTATATCAATCACAGGTTAGGTACTTTGCATCCCAGGCGTAGCCTCCTCCCTCATTCCCTCCTACCCTCCCACTCCCTCCCTCATCTCCCTCCTCCCTGCCCCCTCCAAGTCCACCAACAAGGGAGGACCTCCTCCCCTTCCATCCAAACCCAGCTCATCCTGTCTCCTCAGGGCTGGCTGCAATGCCCTCCCCTGGGTTCTAGCCCTTCTGTCACTCCCCGGCTTGTATGGGGGAGGGTCAAAGAGTCAGCCATCAAGATCATGACTGAAACATCCCCTGTTTCCCTCACTAGGGTCTTCAGTCCGACAATGAGCTATCATGAGCCCCATCTGAGCGGGGGTTCCAGGCCATATCCACACATGGTCCTTGATTGTAGAAACCGTCTCATACAAGACCCCTATGCCCTGCTCAGTTCAGTCTTTGTGGAGCTCTTGTTCTCCCCAAGTCTCGCCAACCTCTCCCAGATCTATCATTACTTCTCGCCCTCTGCCAAAGTCTTGATCGCGAGTCTTAATATCTGCTCTGATACCTCGCTACATTGACCCCCCCAGAGGTCCTTCTTTGCATTCTCCTGTCCTGTTGCTTGTTTTCTCCTCCACTCAATGTCCATCCCATTTGTTCATCCAAACAAGCATTGATCATACCAACCTGGGTCCTCCTTCCTGTATGTGTGTAGGTGTGTAGATTTCAGCTTGACCTTCCTATCATATAGGCTTGCTTCTTAAACCATCTTCTTTCTAGATAAAATTTCTCCTAAAAGATAAAACTGTCTTCTTAAAGTATTTTAATGACTATCAGTAAGGCATATATTAAAAGGCATATATTTAAAAAAATATAGAGAATAATATATAAAATATAACATATTAACAGAGTTGATATCGAATGACCATTGTGTCAGAAATCCTAATAAAATCCATCCTTATGCTACAGAGCAAGGTAGGGGTTATGTATCTCTTGAGACTGAGACAGAGTTCACCTGCTGTAGAAGTTAATGGATAATTTTGGCTATTGGTTCTCAGAATCAACTTTATTTAAAATGAACGATTTTGTCCACTGATAGAGCTTTCTGCCCCTGCCTCGTATTTCCAAGTGGGAATATTTCAACTGAAGATGCCCTTCATATCTTAATCAACTCTTCATGCTTTGCAACTGATAGTTCAATTTGAGATCTGATAAGTGCAGTATATTTGTAGTGCATTTCCATTTTTGAGTGTTCAGTTGTTGCATGTCACTGGTGGCTATTTACACTTGCCAGCGGTGGTGAATACAAACTTACTGTCTTGTCACCATAGCCCTGTTAAATGCTCCAAGACTCCCCCAAAATGGTCTTATCTGTAAGACCCTATGAATTTCATACTCTATTATAAAGTAGTATGCAAATTCACAAAATTGTCAGGCAGATAGGAGAGGATTATACATTTTAAACTTACCCTTCCTTCAGTGAGCATTAATGGAAGCAGGAGAACCATAAGAAACAACATCACTGGGAAAGAAGCCATGGTTAAATCTGATCAAAGAGCATGTCTTAGATGAAGCAATCTGTACATGGGACACAGAGAGTAACCAACATATTAACAGAAACTAAGCCAAAACAACTATATGTGACAAATTCATTAACAATGTAAGAAGGGAAAGTGTCATATAGGGTCATTGTAGTATCATTGTGCCAAACTAGCCTCCTATAGGGATGATATTTAAGTTAAAAGACTCTATTGATGTTTCTGTTTTGTATTTGCAAAGGCAGAAGAAATCTTAATTTCTTTCTCCACCTGCCCATTACACTGTATTCAAAAGGAAAATTTGGAAAAATAAAAAAAAACAATTACAAATTTTTGAAACTTGCTTCTTACTGTGTACCATATTTTATATTGTTCTTCTCTGTTAATACCCTTCAACTATACCTGACATGAATCATGAGTCTAGAGTTGTGATTTTGCAGACATAAAAATACAAACACCTTATAAATGGAATTTTGTGAAGCTCAATTGTTATTTATGCATTTTTCTATTAGTTGAGTCATTTTTTCACATTTTTCCTTGAATACAAAAATATGAACATAATTAATAAATTGTTTATCAGTCTATTTAAGATCACTCAATCCATAGTTTGAAAAGCGGGATATTTCATATTTTCATTAAGTTTTAAACACACTCTTGACTTTTACAAAGTGTCCACTCTCAAGTATTTACCAAGTCCTATATCCTTTAGATAATGTTAAAGGTCTCTTAGGTGAGATGTATTAGCATTCCTGCCAGAACTGCTGTAAATAGACTACTTTGTAAATTGAAATACTGGTACCTTATTTTGCATACTGTGTGTAAAATATGTACCTTCAATTTTTTTATAAGAAATTTTTTTCAAACTGTTATCTGGCTCAAAGACAATGCACAGCATTACCAGCAAAGATCTAGTAGAGTTTACATTTTTTTTTATACCTTTTATACTTTCCTTTCCTCAAACCCCATAATGCTCTCTTTCAAATCATTGCCTGTTTTTTCATTGGCATTTATGACTAAATTTTAAGTGAAAACTTGTCCACAGATATCTCTAATGTCTTCTTTTTCCTCTTACTTCTTAGACAGAATTAACTACAAAGGACGAACAAAAGATTCTGGGTTACCCCGAAATATTTTACACTCATTCCCTATACCTTACAGAGTAGGGACCTTTATTCTTCTACTTGATGGACCAGTAAATAAAAAATTTCAAATAAGGCCTGGGCTTCCTATGACAAGGCAAAATGTTGTCCTACTATCTGTCATGGGCAGAATAGGAAATGCATTGAAACTGAAAAATGCAAATAGATCAGTACGTATCCCCTGCACAAAACTAAAATCCAAGTGGATCAAAGACCTCAACATAAAATGAGGCACATTAAATCAGTTAGAAGAAAAAGTGGGGAAGAGCCTTGAACTCATTGGCACAGGAGACAACTTCCTGAACAGAACGCCAACAGCACATGCTCTAAGAGCAACAATCAATATATGGGACCTAGTGAAACTGAAAAGCTTCTGTAAAGCAAAGGTCACTGTCATCAAAACAAAATGACGGCCTACAGATTGGGAAAGAATTTTCACCAACCCTTTATCTGATAGAGGGCTAATATCCAGTGTATATAAAGAACTACAGAAGTTGAAAAGCAACAAATCAAGTAATCTAATTAAAAAATGGGGAACAGAACTAAACAGAGAACTCTCGGTAGAGGAACATAGAATGGCAGAGAAACACTTAAAGAAATGCTTAACTTCATCAGGGAAATGCAAATCAAAATAACCCTGAGATTTCACCTTACACCCATCAGAATGGCAATAAAAATCTCAAATGATAACACATGCTGGAGAGGTTGTGGAGTAAAGGGAACCCTAC
Organism: Pachyuromys duprasi; assembly: GCA_028658305.1. Taxonomy (NCBI): domain Eukaryota; kingdom Metazoa; phylum Chordata; class Mammalia; order Rodentia; family Muridae; genus Pachyuromys; species Pachyuromys duprasi. The sequence goes on along the minus strand of CM053756.1, from coordinate 20,983,598 downwards.
TCCACTGCTAGTGGAAATGTAAACATGTATAACCACTCTGGAGATCAATCTGGCACTTCCACAGACAGCTAGGAATAGCGCTTCCTAAATATCCAGCTATACCACTCCTAGGCACATATCCAAAAGAGGCTCAAGTACACAATGAAGACATTTGCTCAACCATGTATGTAACAGCTTTATTTGTAATAGCCAGAAGTTGGAAACAACCCATATGCCCCTCAACTGAGGAATGGATACAGAAATTGTGGTACATCTACACAATGGAATATTATTCAGCAATAAAAAACAAGGAGATCAAGAAATTTGCAGGTAAATGCTGGGAACTTGAAAGGATCATCCGGAGTGAGCTACCCCAGAAGCAGAAAGACACACATGGTATATACTCGCTCATATAGACATATAAAATAGGATAAACTTACTAAAATCTGTATACTTAAAGAAAATCATCAAGAGGGAGGACTCTAGCTAAAATGTTCAATGGGCAGCCAGAAAGGCAAAACAGATGGACATCAGAAGAATAAGAAAACAGGAAACAAGCTAGGATCCTGTAACAGAGGGCCCTGAAAGGCTCTGCCCTGCACAATATCAAAGGAGATGCTGAGACTTATGGCCAACTGTTGGAATCTTACAAAAGATGTGGGAAATAGAAAGATAGGTAGAGGACAGGGAAATAGAAAGATAGGTAGAGGACAGGAGCTCCACAAGGAGAGCAACAAAACTAAAAAATCTGAGCACAGCAGTCTTTCCTGAGACTGATACTCCAACTAACTACCATGCATGGAGAAAACCTAGAACCCCTGCACAGATGTAGCCCATGGCAGTTCAGTATCCAAGTGGGTTCCAAAGTAATGGGAACAGACACTGCCTCTGACATGAACTGATTGGCCTGCTCTTTGATCACCTCACCCTGACGGGGGAGCAGCCTTACCAGGCCACAGAGGAAGACAAAGTAACCACTCCTGATGAGAGCTGATAGACTATGATCAGAAGGAAGGAGAGGAAGAAGTCCCCTATCCTTGGACTTGGGGAGAGGCATGTGTGGAGGTGGGGGAGGGAAGGAGGGATTGGGAGGAGAGGAGGGAGGGGTTTATGGAGGGATACAAAGTGAATAAAGTGTAATTAATAAAAAAGAAAAGAAAAGAAAAACAGAAAAAATGCAAAAAGAAAAAAAAAGAAACTGAGTTTTCTAGGCACGTGTGTTGAATACTTACCAGTTGACCAGATTTATTTTCCAAGATTGCTGTGCAGTACCATAACTTTCTCATATATCTCAACCACTGAGGCTCTGATGTGTCACTAGCCACTGTTATCTTAGCATGTAAATAAGGTCATCTTATGGTGGAACTCACATTCGTGCTCCACAGTCTTAGCTCAAATTTCTTGTTTTATAGGTTTCATCACAGGTCAGCTTCTGTTTCAGGATCCCAAGCTTCTGTGGTTCTATGGGTCTCCTCCTTTCACTGGGCAGAAGCAGGTTTTTAGAGTTTTGAAGCCAGATGTGGTTGTGTTGCATTGGCTGCTCTTCCCAGCAAAGAGGTTTGAATGAAAGGTTTCTCTTGGGTTCTGCTTTTTTTCTCATCACATTATTTAAAATATTGTTATTGGACAGCAGCCCTGAACAATTTCCCAACATGTGCTTGTTGAGTCAATCATATACTATTTTGTCTTTGCTCCTGGAGGCTTTCCTTTGCTAGTTTTTCAAGTGAGAAATGGGAAAGGGAGATTCATGATCTTTTCTAATCTCTGTGTCTAGCACTTCAGGTCATATTTTTTATGTCCATTATAACTGCATTACTTAATATTTCTGTATTTTATTAAGTCTTTCATATTTACTGCAATGTTTCCTTGCCTTCCTGTTGGCCTCATATTTTTGATGACATAAATTAATGGTTTCTTTTATTTTAAGATTTAGCAGAGTGCAGATTACTTCAACTCTCTTTTCTACACTAACAAATATTTGGTAAGATAAGGAATTATTTATCTTTGACATTATTAATGAGTTTTGTATATGACTACTATTTGACAGTTTATTTTCATAATATGAAATGTCTGTGAGAAATATAACAGAATAAAACAGTAATTTGATTGAGTAGTTGAAGCATGTGGAAAAATTTCTGTGAGAGAAACTGAGAAAGTATTCTTAGTTCTTTTTTTAAATATTAGTTACAGTTTCTTAACTTTGTATCCCAGCTCTATCTCCCTCCCTCATTCCCTCCCAACCCACCCTCCCCCTGCTTTTATCCTCCCTGCCCCTTTCCAAGTCCACTTATAGGGGAGGTCCTCCTCCCCTTTCATCTGACCCTGGTTTATCAGGTATCTTCAGAACTGGCTGCCATGTCCTCTTCTGTGACCTAGCAGGGCTGCTCCTCTCTCCATGTCGGGGGAGGTCAAAGAGCTCACCATTGAGTTGATGTCAGAGATAGTCCCTGTTCCCCTTAATAGGGTACCCATTTAGATACTGAGCTACCATGGGCTACATCCAAGCAGAGGTTTTAGGTTATATCCATATATGGTCCTTGGCTGGAGAAACAATCTCAGAAAAGACCCCTGTACCCAGATATATTTGGAACTTGTGGAATTCCTGTCCTCTCCAGGTCATATTAACTCCCCCTTCTTTCATATCTGAGAAGACATTTGGTTCAATGGTCTCCTTTTCTAGCCACTAAAGTTCTTTTTTGTTTAGTTTTTGTTTTTCAGGACAGGGTTCCTCTGTGTAGCCCTGGCTGTCCTTGAACTTGCTCTGTGACCAGGGTGGCCTCAAACTGAAGGATTCACCTGCTTCTGACTCCAGAGAGCTGGGATTAAAGGACCATGCTAGCACAGCCTGGCTGCCACTAGAGTGTTCTTAATGACATTTTAAAAATTGCTTAACACAGGATAATGATTGTTTAATATATCTGAGCATACCTTTCATCTTGACCTTTGTTTACTGATCATACTTACAAATATTATGCTGTGTTGCCACAGCTGTTTGACATGGAGAACATATTTACCACTCTTGCAGCCCCTCCTTCACTCTCTTTACCTTTATCTTCAACTTCTACCTCATCCTGGACAAAAACAAAAACAAGGACCCCCACATATCAGAGATCTGTAAATCAGGGAAGGAGTGATGCAGTTTTCTTGCATTGTGTTAAGTATTCTTAGTTTTTATTCATTTCAAAATATCATTTTCATTCTCAAGTATTCTTTTATCTACAGAGATTTCACCAATGCATTATATCAAAATCTTTCACTACCAGCTTGTTTGGTTATATGATACAATTTTAGTTTAACATATCTGTTTAGAATAAGGATCTATGCAGGGTAGTGCTGTGCATGAATTTAAGCCCAGCACTTGGGAGGTTGGGCTTAAATTAGCTTTCCATGAATTTGAGGCCTGCCTGGTCTACCTGGTAAGTTCCAGGATAGCGAAGGCTACAGAGAAAAATTTAGTTTCTAAAACCAGAACCAAAATCAAGCAAGCAAACAAACAAACAAACAAAGAATAAGAATCCAACATCAGAGCTCAAAGGATTTTATAATTAACTTGCATTATTTTCCCCATGCCATCCTTTATTTTCCAGAGTCAGTTCCAGTATTCCGTCTTAGTCTTTGGTTCCTTGCAAATGCTTCTCAGATTTCTTTGTTTCTCTGAATCTCACTGTCTCCTGCAACACCCCATTTACCTCAGTATTATTTATAAGAAAACCCTACAATTTTGGAATGTAGTGTTTTAGCTTATAATTAAATCCACACTAAACCTGTTTCCCAAGTACCTAGAAGTAATGTGTCAGGGAAGAGGCTCAGCTCAAGAGGGGGACAGCAGGATAAAGGAGATAAGGAGTGGGGGGAAAACATACAAAAACAGGGAGATGGGCTTTTACTGTAAGCTGAGGGGAGGTAAATGAAAGAGGAGATAGAAAGGCAAAGGGGAAATACACATTTACTAAAACAGCATCAAGGTATCATATTTCACATTTAACTAGAATTAATCATAATCTATATAAGTGTATGTATATGCATATACATATATATATATATATATATATATACAAAGAAATATACAGTGTGTTTGTGTATGTTTTTGTATGCATGCTTGCATGTGTGTTTGCCTTAAAAGAAGTTATGCCACTTGGGCCAACAATGTTCCCAACAAACCATAGACTAACAAGCACCCGTGGTGGCATGAAAAATCATTTGAATGGATGATTCATCAAGTTCTAGAATATTACCAAGTTAATATACACTGTACCTATGTCCCTAGTTTTTCTCTCAGTGGTTGAATGTGAGATAATATTGAAAATACGTCACTCATAGGACACAGAATACAGATAATTTCCTTTGGATGAAACTTGAAAGCCTTCTTGCTTGCAGTTTATCTCTCATATTACTAGAAAATAGTGCACAGGCTTTAAGGGAGATTGAGAAATCAATAGTCCTACCAGATAGAACAACATCTATAAATCGCAGACAATTATCATCAAGACAAAATGTTAATAAATATTCAACAATCAGCACTTACTTACTGGTGGTGCCCAATAGTTGTCCGGTTGGATTTGAGGCCTGCTTGATTGGAGGAATATCGTATACTAGAGACCTGAACAATATTCCATGGCTAATGTGGTTGAGGACCTTAAAAATTAATAATCCATTTTCTTAGACTACCACCATAGCTTACTGCATTTTAAATTTTATTGTTACTCCCACAGACAAATGTGACTATCACACCTCATCACAGAAATTTTCCTTATTTTTATTTTTTAACAAATGGAGACTGTGACAGGTCACCACAATTGGGTTCAAGACAAGGATCAAAATATTTTGGGGATACTAGGCCCAAAATGTATATCTACATTATACAACTCAGGAAATATCATAGAAAAGAGAGGCAGAAAAATTTAAAGAGCAAGAATATCAGGAAGGCTTTTGTGATCTAAATTATAGGGACAAATGTTTTATATCTATTCTGATTCCAAAGCACAACTGTATTTTCATAAATAAATACAGTTCTCTAGGTACTTTTGAGTTTTACTCATGTGACAACCTGGTATAATAGCATATATCTTACTATAACCTCTGATGCCAATGTTAAGCCCAAAAAGAATGGTTTTTCATAAATGAATACTTGGAAGTTTGAGCGAGGAGTTAACTGAGCACCAAGGAAATGTTTGAGCCCTCCTAGGACACAGTGATTTAAATTCACAGATGGATTTATCCTTTAGGAGGAACTTACTCTTTTTGCTTGTTACAAAGAACAGAGCAGCTGTACAAACAAGCAAGAAGTCTGTGACATCTCTTAACACACTATTCCTCTGTTATAAATTAGATTTCTGTTTGCATAGTGAGAAACTATGCAATGTCACCCAGTGCAATTATTATTGAATCAGAGCAATTCAAACAAAGGAATAAGTTAAATACACCTATAGTTTGATCTACAATGTGTCATGCTCTATGAATCTTAAAGACACTGTAAGGTTTGAGCTAAAGGAAGGCATTTAGATTCAAATTTAATTGTAAGAAAAAGTCAAATACATGGTTTCTCAATTTGCACTGTCAAATTTTAGTTTTTATAGAAAACACAGAATAATCATTTGAAAGTCATAGTTCTCATGATGTTAAACTGTTTTGAAAATAAAAATGATTTTATTTATTATTTCTCCATGATATTTAGATTCAGCATAATCTTTTTTTCTATTAGTTTTCCCCTTCAAGTAAATCATTAGGCATACATTCCAGTTCTTTGATTAAAATCATTTAATGTGATGAATACTTTTATTTGGAAGAATGACTTCATTAATACACATTTAACACACATGTAAAGCACACTTCTCTGTGTGTTTATTTTAGTTTTTCTGGAAAAAATCTTCTGGAGTATAAGTGAATAAAAAATACCTTTATTTTCCATATTCAATTGATAAAATGGGGGACCATCTGTATCAGAACTTATTGTTTAGCAACAAATTCCCAAGCCAAATTGGTTTCATAGCCCACAATGCCAAGCAGTCCCAATTTGAATCATAGGTGGTATCTCAGTCACAGTTTTTATTGCTCCATGGCCCAAAAAAGGCAAGTTGGGCAGGAAAAGACTTACTTGGCTTATACTTTTATTTACTGTACATTATCAATAAAGTTGAGACAGGAACTCAAAAATGGAAGGAATATGAAGGCCGAAGCCCATGCAGAATCATGGAGAGGTGATGCTTACTGGCTTGTTTTCCCTGGCTTGCTCAGACTGATTTCATATAGAACCTAGGAAAGCCAGCCCAGGGATGGCACCACTCACAGTGAACTAGAGTCTCTCTCCTTAAATGGTAATTAAGAAAATGATTTACAGTCTCAGAAAAGACCCCCGTGTCCAGATTTTTTTGATTCTGTTGCTCTCCTTGTGGAGCTCCTGTCCTCTCCAGGTCTTATTATCACCCCCTTCTTTCATAAGATTCTCTGCACTCTGCCCAAAGTTTGGTTATGAGTCTCAGCATCTACTTTGATACACTGCTGGGTAGAGTCTTTCAGAGGCCCTCTGGGGTAGGCTCCTGACCAATTTCCTGTTTTCTCCTTCTTCCAATGTCTATCCTATTTGTCTTTCTGAGTAAGAATTGATAGTCTTACATAGGGTCCTCCTTCTTGCTTGGTTTCTTTAGATGTACAGGAGGGAATGAGGGAGGGGGCTACAGGTACGATACAAAGTGAATAAACTGTAATTGATATAAAAATAAATTAAAATAAATGTAAAATAACTAAAAAAATAAAAGAAAATGATTTACAGATAGATCTTTTGGAGTCATTTTCTCAAGTGAAACTCCTTGTTTTCAAATGACTCCTTTGTGTGTCAGATTTACATAAGACTAGCCAGAGGAACTGACCCCTTGTCAATTTTACATTTTTCTTATTCATCTCTAAAATCTTACAAAAACAAAAAACATAAAATAAAAAACAAAACAAAAAGCAAAACCTAAAGAACTGCCCCATCTCCTGCCTTTCAGGGGTGAGTTGAGGGGGTAGGGAGAGGCTGCAAGGAACATCCATCTTAGACCTCTTCTTGCTAATTCTCTGCCTGCTTATTCCACTTGAGGCACAGTCAGCAGAGGAGCACAGCCAATACAGGTAAGATGAGCAATGTCCCCAGCTCTCCTTATCTGCCTTCCAGAGGAAGCCTAAGATCCCCAGGAATACCCAGCTTAAACTACTTCTGTCCAATTCCCTGTTTGCCTGGACTAACTGGGGCACAGCCAGCAAAGGTGAGGGGCAGGTGTTCTCTGAGCTGTATTGTCAACCCCAAGGCTCTGCTTAACTCAAGGCATCAGGAAAATCTAGCCAACAACAGGGAGAACTAGATGGCTAAGGCCTTTGCAAGAACAAAATCAACAAGAACCAGGGCAACATGGCACCCTCAGAGCTCTGCTATCTTACTACAGCATCCCAGGATATCCTAACCTTAAATCCTACCTCATTAAGATGATAGAGGCCTTTAATGAGGAAATCAGTAAATCCATTAAGGAAATAGAGGAAAATGCAATCAAACAGATGAAAGAAATAAATAAAACTGTTCAAGACCTGGAAATGGAACTAGAAGCAATGAAAACAAACAAAAACAAAACAAAACCCCACAAAATTAGAGAATCCTGTAGATGAAAAACCTAGAGAAGAGAACAGGAATTAAAGATATCAGCAGCACCAACACAATACAAAAGATAAAAGACAGAATCTAAGGCATAGACAATAAAATTGAAAAAAAAATAGATACATGGATTTCCTTGTAAGGCAAAGAAAAATGATAAAACTAAGAAGTTTCTGACACAAAACATCCAGAATATGTAGAAGACTTTGAAAAGACAAAAACCTAAGAATCATAGGAATAAAAGGAGAAGACTCCCAGCTCCAACACAAAGAAAATATCTTCAACTAAATCATAAAGGAAAGCTTCTAAGACTTAAAGAGATACCTATAAACATATAAGAAGTTTACAGAACAATACACATATTGGACCAGAAAAGATGATTTTCCTCACATAAAAATCAAAATACTCCCTGCCCCTTTCCAAGTCCACTGATAGGGGCAGGGAGGAGATGAAGGAGGGAAGGAGAAGATAGGGAGAGAATGTGGGAGGGGGCTATGGCTGGGATACAAAGTACAGAATCAGTGATTAACATAAAATAAAAGTGTTAAAAAAGAAACGAAAATTATAAACAAACAAACAAAAATGAGAATCAAGACAAATCCCCACAAACATGCCTGAAGGCCACAAAATCTAGGTAATTCTTCTTTAAGACTCTATTCCTAGGTGATTCTAAATTGTGTCAAGTTGACAATTAAAACCAAGCAGCACTATCTCGTACCAATACCATGTTGATTTCATTGTTTTAGATTACATTATATTTTAGCATTTGACAAAACTTGATAGCATACACACAAGTGTTTCTGTTTTTGACTGTTGTCTCATTGTTATGACTTGTAAAGACTTGCTTCTCCAGGATTCAGAGTTATTAAGATATGATAAGTTCAAGATAGCACAAATCTCATCCATAAATGAATGCATTGGTGAATTCATAGGCAGTGGGCCAGTAGGAGGTGGAGCCTCACTGGAAGAAAGAGGTCACCTGGGTACACATCCAAAAATGTTATCTTCTGACTGGAGCTTATTTACCACCCCTGTTTCAATATTGGTGAGGTATGCAGTTTACTTCCACTATACCCTTTTAATGTCATGCTTCTACCTTGACAAAGAGCTAACAGGAGGAGAGTCAATGACTGTGGAATTAAACCTCTTGAAACTTTGAGCCAAAATACATTTGTATTGCTTTGAGTTGTTTAACTTCTGAGCTTTGTCACAGCAAAGACAAGCTAGCATACTACTCCTTTCCTTAAAGGAACTTCAGAAATAAACAAACAAAAAATCAAAATACTAAATGTACTGGATGAGGAAAGAATGTTAAAAGCAGCAAAAGATAAAGGACAAGTAGCATATGAAGAGAGACTTATCAGAATTATACCCAAACTTCTTAACAGAGACTCAATAGGACAGAAGAGCCTGGGCAGATATATTGCAGACTCTAAGAGACAACAGATATCAGTCCAGGCTACTATTCCCAGAAAAACTTTTAATTACCTTCAATGGAGAAAAAAACAAGATGTTCCATGACAACAACATCAAATAAACAAACAACCCCCCCCAAACAAAATAATATTTATCCATACATCTAGACCTACAGAAGATACTATAAGGAAAACTCCAACAGAAGGAAATTAATGACACTCAATAAAACACAGGAAATAAATATCCCCACACTTTCAAAACCATAAGAAAGAAACACAACACACATACTATCACCACAATAAAATAAAAGGAATTAATTATCATTGGTCATTACTATCTTTCCACATCATTGGACCCAATTTTCCAATAAAAAGACACAGGCTGATAGAATGGATGTGAAAATAGGTCCTATCATTCTGCTGCAAAGAAGAAACACACCTCAGCAACAAACATAGACATTACCTCAGACTAAAGGTCTGGAAAAATATTTCCCAAGCAAACAGACCGAAATATATTAAGCTGGAGTAGCCATCTTAGTATCTAATAAAATAGGCTTCAAACCAAAATTAATCAAGAGAGATGGGGAAGGACACTTTGTACTCCTAAAAAATCCACCCAAATGATTTCTCAATTCTGAATACCTGTTCCCCAAATGCTAGGGCACTCACATTTCTAAATGAAACATTACTAAAACTTAAATCATATATCAAACTGCATACATTAATCGTGGAAGACCCAACTTTCACCAATGGACAAGTAATGGAGACAGAATGTAATGAGAGAAGTAACAAAACTGATATTATGAATCAAATGTACCTAAAAGATATCTACAGAAGATCCAAGATGGCAGCCACGAGAGAACACTGTGTCTGAGGAGTAGGAGAGCAGAAACAATGCAGCGACCAGGAGACTGAACTCTGGGACCTAAAACGCCAGCATTGTGAGTGCCAGGTGAGTGGAACTCCTATGGTGAGAAAATCAAGTGGGAAAACCCTAGAGACACCCAGGTATTACCTGGAGAAATTTCCCGGTGACCAGGGGCGCACAGCTCTGATCTGAACGAGCAGCTGCGCTGGGCGCCCACACCCGCCATAATAGACTGGATCTCACAGTCTCTCGGGCAGTCTCAGGAGGAACCGGGTGCCGTTTTCACTGAACTGCACCCTACGATCTCACACTGCTCCCGAGTTCTGCCTGAACCCACGGGTGTGCAGCGGGCGCGAACCAATCACCTGAACCACCCAGACTGAGTGGATTGGGGGACCACTTTGACCAGTCCACACACTGGCGAGCCGAACGCTTCCGCCAGCAAAAACTCAGTCAGTGTGTGAGTCTGCCGGCGGGTCTGGGAGGAACCCGAGATTTACCTGAACCCACTGGTGTGCGGCAGGCGCTAACCTATCGCTGGAACCACCACAGACTGAGTGGATTGGGGGACTATTTCGACCAGTCCGCACACTGCGGGGGCGCTCGCCAAACTCAGTCAAAGTTCTGTCTCAACCCACGGCTGAGAGGATCCTGGGACCATCTTGACCAGACCACACACTGAGGGCGAAAGCTGCACACATCCACCAGCAAAAACCCCAGTTCAGGTGTCTGTCCATAGGCCAGACAGAGAAGGCCTCTGGCACCATTTCAGACAGCCCTGCATACAGCGGAAGCACACCAACCCAAACCCACTGTGTGTGCCCCAAATATCATCTCAGACCGTGGTGCACAGCCCCTGGCACAGGAGGAGGTGCCAAATCTCCATTCCAGGGGAGAGTCCTTAGCAGCAAGCCCAAGGCAGAGTACACAGCCACCAGCTGACATCTCAAAACTGGACACTCAGACTCTAGCACAGAGTGAGAAGTAAAGAC
>CM053756.1:20947222-20965225 GCA_028658305.1 Pachyuromys duprasi | reverse complement strand
GCTATCAAGGGCCCCATCTGAGCGGGGGTTCCAGGCCCCATCCACACATGGTCCTTGATTGTAGAAACCATCTGTAGACTTGGAGAGGGGCATAGGAGGAGATGAAGGAGGAAGGGTGGGATTGGGAGAGGAGGAGGAAGGGGACTACAGCTGGGATACAAAGTGAAAAAATTGATTAATATAAAAACTAAAAATTTAATTTAAAAATGTGAATGTTGATGGCAAAAATTTTAAAAGGCCTTTGAATCATATGATACTATTATATATTTAATCTCTCTCTCTCTACACATACACATACACACACACACATACACACACACACACACACACACACACACACACACACACATATATATATATATATATATATATATATATATATATATTCACTCTGTAAGTTCTGTGACTCTAGAGAATCCTGACTAATACAAAGCTACATTTAAAATACATTTAAAATCAGAATTAATGGTCTTCTACTGTATAATAAAGCTTGGTAGATGATATGGTGCCCTTCCAAGTCAAAGTTCTCAAGCAAACTAAAAAAAATAAACACACACACACGTACATTATTGCAAATCTCTGTCCAAGAACAAGAAAGAAGATATAGACAATAACAAATTCAAATTAGAAAGGTTCAACATCAAAAGCTCTATGGGAATAATAGCAGACTATGAATCCTACATGTTTTGAGGACTTCATGTCATAAAAATATCAAGGATATCTGTTCTCTGAGAAGACCCCTAACACTCGTAAAAATTTTCTTAAAGTGCTTTACCAGATATGTGCAGTGGAGATTTAGGGGAACTGTATCCCGACCAGGCCTCCAAGAGAAGTTGGCGGAGGTGAAATGTAAGAGTGAAGGCTCTTCTGTTTACAAAGACCTGTGCTCAGGAACAAGAACTTTACGAGCCCCTTATCTGAGTTTGGAAGAATTTACCTGGCTTGAAGGACTAGGAACACCTCTTCTCCACATGGGTATGGACATATGTGTGCTACTACAGGGCCTGCCTGAGACTGGGCCTGTCAACATTCAGTCATTGAGGGAGGTTCTCATAAGACGAAGGCCATCTCTAGAAAGGCATTGGCAGCTGACAGCTGCTGGAGCAGAAAGAATCATTATCTTCAGTGGCATAGTGACTGGTCATTTACCTTGGTGACGTTCTCTTGGCTCCAGAGATCATATTGTGCACATGGCCATTTGTGTAGCCCTGGTTAAACCCAGTGAGATACAAAATGAAAAACAAAAACAAACAAATGAAAAAATATTTCAAGAATCTGAGTAGTGAATGTTATCAAATGAATCATGTACTTGTATAAAATCAATAAAGGAGTTACAGGAAAAAAAAAACATGAGAGTCAATATTTTATAACCACAAATGTTCATAGTCTGAAGCAAAAAATATCTCTGTTCACATTTGATCAGAATACAGTGAGGAAGAGTGAGTAGTAGCCCATGATGACTTTACTGGGAATTCTCCCATAAAAAATAATATGAGCATTTAAAGAAAGGAAAGTTTGGTCATTGTTTCTGAAGTGATGCTAATTATTTAGCTGCCTGATTCTTCCATAGCTGGTTCAAAACCCTTTCATTGCTGCCTCTAGTAATTTTTAATATTTACCTGAAGGGAAGAGAGACTAGTTTGTTGTGTTTATTTATAGTCTCCCCTCTACTTGTATTTGGGTAGTTAACTAAAAAGTTTGTAGGAACTGAGAGTCCCTACCTAGAAAAAGGCACAGCATGTAGGTTATCAGGAGGCACCTAGTTTAAAATGTTTGGAAATAAACACATTTTTCTCTAAGTTCATGAATTCATACAACAGGTTAGAGGACTTGGCTTGTATAACTGCCTTGTTGGTGCCTAAATCTGGACCTGTGAAGCCTATGGACCATGCTGCTGAAGTTTACTGGGTCCACTTGATGCTTCCGAGCATATTAGCTTAGGGTAGTCAATATTTTAGATAAGTATAACTTGTGTTCATTAGCATTGGCCAGTTCTTCAAACAACGTTTGATGGGAGCCTCAAAGCATTGTCTCCAGTTCTTTTGTGATATTTCTTTCACTTTGGAGGTCAGTCTTATCTACAACAGCCTTGAGATTTTTGTCATCAGCAGATTTTTTTTTACTCTGTGTGAAAACCTGAGGTAGATATAAATTTATATAACATGGTTTATATTAAGAAACATGTGTATTAGCTGTATTTTTTTCTTCAGATTTCCATAATAAACTCCCGATGTAGCATTTTGATGACTTTAGCTCCTCTGAGAGTCTAGTCCAGGGTTAGAGCATCCACCCAGCATGGTAATGTGCTGTGATCACCAGCATTATGTCAAAAAGAGGAAACAAAGAGTAATAACTGACACAAACGGCAGTGAGACATACAAGGAAATAAAGGAATCCAAACAATGACTATGGCAGCCACACCTGTGACAGCAGTTGCAACAGGAATGGTGAGGGCAGAAAAGAGTTAAAGAAGAGAAGAAAACTAATGAGAGAATAAACTCATAAGTAGAAAGAAAAGTATATAATATTAAAAAGTGAACAGTGAGAAAATGAAGGCTGTGATTAAGAAAGAGCCAAAGAACTTACCTATTAGAAGAGGAAGAAACAAAAGAATAATAAAGAAGAAAATAATAAGATTACGTTAAAAAATAACTCACACACCATGAAATAATCAACCACTTGGTAACTTTCAGAAAAGCTTTTTAAAATTTTATTTATATATTTTATTTTTATATTTATTTATTATAATTTATTCACCTTGTATCCTGCTGCAGCTGCCTCCCTCAACTCTTCCCATTCTTACCCACCCTCCCTATTCTCCTCCTATGCCCTTTCCCTAGTCCCCTGATAGGGGAGGAACTCCTCCCCTTCTATCTGACCCTAGCCTGTCAGATCTCATCAGGGCTGGCTACATTGTCTTCCTCTGTGGCCTAGCAAGGCTGTACCCCCCATCCCCCCAGGGGAAGGTGATCAAAGAGCCTGCCACAGAGTTCATGTCAGAGACAGCCCCTGGAAACTGAGAAGCCTATAGGCTTCCTCTGAGAGTTTATAACATTATTTGGCTTTACACAAAACAATAACATGTAAAAATTTACAATCAAAATCTGTGATCTAATGTAGGCAGGCAAACAATTATTTAAAGATTACAATAAAATAGTAATTGGTTATTTTCATTTTTATGAACATTGGAATAAAAATTAAAATTTTGTTATGTTAGTAATAACATGAGGGCTAATTTTTTTTCTTGCCCTGACTACAAAAATTACAAAGATAAATTTTAATGTTAAATTTTGGAAGTAAACAGTAACAGTTAAGCTTCAAATTTTGTGCTGAAGACCTAGCAGACTAATTTTTAGATGTGGGTTAAGTAATAATTTCACAGATAAAAGGATTGACTCCTAATGAGTTATGGGTGACATTTGGATATTTGTAAGTAAGTAGGGAAACACATTCATATGCCAACCAGGAACCTGAACCAGCTGTAGCAACATTCAGATAAATAAGTCAAATGTTTCTTCATTGCATGAACAATTGTACGAAGAATAGAATAAAACTAACTGCCAAAGCAACCACTGGTTGATCTTTATGAGAACAGGAAGGCACAAGCACAAGAAGATTAGTGAAAAACAGCAGGGATTTATATGTATTCATCATAGTGCAAGTTGTGTAGTTTGGAACTAAGCCCAGGGAAAAGCAAACTGCCAACTGTAAGAAGCTCAGGTTTTGTAATGGGGATAGAAAAACTGGGATTTGGTGGTTTCTGGAGTGTTTTTCTAAGATCCTCATACTGGAATAAAATAATAAAGAGTATAAAAGTGATTTTCTTTTTTCTGTCTCATCTACTTAGTAACCAAATATTATTCTCTAATGACCGTTGTGGTTATTACCTTCCTGCATTTCAGTTTATCCTTAGCTTCTGAATGAGAGGTTCTTCAAATAACTATTCTTTGTTAAGCTAATTGATACATTTAAACTAGAACACTAATATCAAGGATAAATCTACATGAAAATCATCATGCCCATAAATTAAGAATATGACCATAGTTTAGAATGGAGATAAATCTATGATAAATCAAATTAAAAAAACATTAAATTAGAAGCCAGAGTTATGACTCAGCAGTTTCAAGTGCCTACTGCTCTTGCAAAGGATCTGAGTTTAGTTTCCAAAACCAATACATAGGTTCACATTCACCTATAATTCCAGTTCCAAGAGATTTAATACCCCTTTTCTTGCCTCTACAAGCTTCTTCATGCTCACGGAACACGTATATTCATTCAGGTATATGTAAACTATCAGTTTCTTCTTCTCCACATCCTCTCTAGCATGTGCTGTCATTTGAATTGTTGATCTTAGCCATTCTGATGAGTGTAAGGTAAAATCTCAGGGTAGTTTTGATTTGCATTTCTCTGATGACTAAGGATGTTGAGCATTTCTTTAAGTGTTTCTCTGCTACTTGATGTTCCCTATTGAGAATTCTCTGTTCAGCTCTGTACCCCATTTTTTAAATTGGGTTACTTGATTTGTTGCTGTTTAACTTCTTAAGTTTTTTATATGGATATTTGCCCTCTCTCAGATACAGCGATGGTAAAGATCAATTCCCAGTCCGTAGGCTGTTGTTTTGTTCTGACAACAGTGCCCTTTGCTTTACAGAAGCTTTTCAGTTTCATGAGGTCCCATTTATTGATTGTTGATCTTAGAGCCTGTGCTGCTGGTGTTCTGTTCAGGAAGCTGTCTCCTGTGCCAATGAGTTCAAGCCTTTTCCCCACTTTTTCTTCTAACAGGTTTAGTGTGTCCATTTTCATATCGAGGTCTTTGATCCACTTGGATTTTATTGAACAAGAGTTCCCTGAGTGGGAAATAGTAAGATCTGGAGAGGACGAGGATGGGAGTTCCACAAGGAGAGCAACTGAACCAAAAAATCTGGGCCCAGGGGCCTTTGGTGAGACTGATATGCCAACGAAGCACCATGCATGGAGATAACTTAGAACCCGACACAGAAGAAGCCCATGGCAGCTCAGTGTCCGAGAGGGTTCCCCAATAATAGGAACAGGCACGGTCTCTGACATGAACTCATGGGTTGGCTCTTTCATCACCTCCACCTGAGGGGGGAGCAGCCCTACCAGTCCACAGAGGAAGACAAAGAAGCCAGTACTGATGTGACCTGATAGACTAAGGCCAGACGGAGGGGGAAGTGGACCACCTCAATCAGTGGACTGGGTGAGGGGCACAGAATAAGAGAGAGAGGGTGGGCGTGGGAGGGGATAGGGGATAAAGCTACAACTGGGATATAAAGAGAATAAACTGCAATTTATAAAAATAAAATTAAAACTAAAAAATCCTATCAGTTTGAGGGAGTGAGAATTTAGGGGAAAGGAGAATGGAGTAAGAGCTTTGTTCTGTGAGTAGCTACAAAAATTAAAATTAGGAGGTTTGACAGAGAATAAAAAGGATGAACCATAGCATAAATAAATTCAGAAGAAAACAGACCAGGAATGTGTTTCTTGCTGTAAATGGAGATTTATAATCTCAGGACAGTAGTGACTATGATGTTCCTAAGCTCTAGTGATGCACATACAATGTAAGCTTTATAACTCAGGCTCAGTGAACATCTCAGAGAGGAAGGCAAATAAACTTTAAGCCAGATAACCTGCATGCTTACTGTGAGATTCTGTTTCTAAACAGTATGAAAGATGAGTATCTGAAGTCATAACAATATGCTTGCAAGGACCTGGGTAGCTTCCAGCACTGACATAGTTATTCACAAACATCTATGGCTACAGTCCTAGGAGATCTGAAACCCTCTTCTAGCCTCTGAGGACACTGCACACATCTGATACACAAATATACATGGAGGAAACCATTCATATACAGAGAAATAAATCTTATAGACAATGATCGACATAATAATAACATCAATTTGACATCAACAGTCAAAGCACAAACGGGGAATGGGGAAATTCAAGGCCCCACTCCTTGATGAAGAGCTGCAGGCAATAAGTGATAATTAAAGATGGAAAAAATCGGTCTTCTCTAGGGATGAGCCCTCTGATCATTATAGCCCTTTGAGGTTATCCAATCTCAAGTTAGCAGCCCTGACTACATACAAATAAGGGAAACACTAAAAAGATTCAGCAGGTTTTATGTCAGTGTGTGTGTGTGTTCTTAAATTAGCCTTAGAAGGTAGAAACAATGTAAAGAAAGCAACCACAAAATCTGCTCTTCCAGCCTAATGCTGGATCTCTAGCCTGTATGATTTGGGATTTATGGAATCTTGGTTGTACCATTCACCACTTAGTTAAAGAAACTGCATGACAAGGTTCCAGCTCTTTATAGCTTAGAAAAAGAGGATGAATGACAAGGTTCCAGCACTTGGCATGGGTGGACATAATATGGGTTCTTCCTTTAGCCTACACTACTTAAAAATAAAATCACCTATATAGTGGTCTTTGGTTTTACGGAATTATCTCTTTTTGTCTTCTAAGTACTGGTGGTCTGAAATTGTTTGGGAGAAGAAAATGAGATAAAAAACCTTATTGAAATAATTAATATAAGTTTTACAAATTTGAAAGTTAAAAGAAATTAATAATGTTGAAACTGCTGAGCAGGATGTCCTAACTTTGTCCACTCAGTTTGGGATGGAGGTCCAAGACTGAAAAAGTACAAAATACCCACAAGAAGCTTATTTTGTTGTCATAACATCAATCTAAATGCTTTTATAGAAAAATAAAATTCAAATTTGAGAAAACCAAGAATCAAGGAAGAAGGATATAATTTCACATTTTAGAAACTAATCATTAGAAGCCTTACTGCACCTTCTGAAGAACATAAAAGCAGTAAGGATAGATGACTAAGAACTATGAGCATTTCTTTAATGTTTCTCTGCCATTTGATATTTCTCTACAGAGAATTTTCTATTTAGCTCTGTACTCCATCTTTTAATTGGATTATTTGGTTTTTTTTTGGTATTTAATTTCTTGAGTTCTTTATATATTTTGAACATCAGCCCTCTGTATGGTGCTGGGGTGGTTCAGATCTTTTTCCAGTCTCCAGGCAGTCTCTTTGTTCTGTTGATAGTTCCTTTGCAGTATAAAATCTTTTTAGTTTCATGAGGTCCCATTTATTAACTGTGGATCTTAGAGCCTGAGCTACTGGTACCCTGTTCAGGAAGTTGTCTCCTGTGCCAGTAAGTTTGAGGAACTCATTGGAACAGGAGACAACTTCCTGAATAGAACATCTGTTCATTTTCTTCTAACAGGTTCAATGCATATAGTTTTATTCTGAAGTCTTTGATCCACTTGGACTTTAGTTTTGTGCAGGGAAATAATATGGATTTAGTTGCAGTTTCCTACATGCAGAAATCCAGTTAGTCCAGGACCATTTGTTGAAGATGCTATATTTTTCCCATTGCATGGTTTTGGATTCTTTGTCAAAAGATCAAATATCTTTCGGTGTGTGTGTTTATTTCTGGGTCTTTGATCCAATTCCATCGATCCACCAGTCTGTTTGTACACCAGTGCCATGCAGTTTTTTATTACTGTTGTTCTATAGTATAGCTTGAGATCAGGGATGGAGTCATGACTTTTTGTACCTCTATAATGTCTTTTTCTTTTAGTCTGCTGGTTTTCCTAAGACAACCATAAACTGGAATACTGGAAGTTATATTGAAAAGAGGTTTATTTTGGACCATTGTTGGAGAAGCAGAGAAGTCAATATCCTGGTGTCTGATGACATCTTACAATGGAAAACCTATAAATGTGGTCAAGAGAGTACAAAGAAAATAAGACCATAAATTCCCTTGGTCTCCACATTGGCAGTTAATGATCCAGTGTTAAGACAAATAGAAATTGTTCCCAAAGAAACTCATTATTCTTTTTTAAAGACATTCCATACGATTCAGACAATTGCACATATTAATGACAATGTGTAAGTTATGTATAAGATAAATGTCTTAACTATTCAACATTACCTTTATGATATTTTCTTTTATAACACTGCAAATACCATAATATGATAGATTCTGTTTTGTGTATCCCAAGGAGACTGTACTGAACAAAGAAAAACTTTGCAATTGCTCTGTCTTCAGATGTGGTGTGGGTTGGATAACAATGTTTATATCTGGCCTCCTAAAGAGATTCACTTGGATCAACAAGTACCACCTTCCCAGAAAGTTTCAGTATCCTGGGGATGATTTATCTACCCATTATTACTTAATAAAACCAAATAAGCATACTTATCCAGGAAGCAGCATTCATTTTCTTCAGTGATCTTAACTTTGCTCCTGACACTTTTATATGTAGTACGAAAGAGAGCTTAAAGCCTTATAAGTCAAGGTCAAAGAATAACAAACAAGTTACAAAATGGGCAAATGTGTTTTTTTCTTTTCATTAAATTTTAAGGACAATCCTCTATGTACTGAAAAATACTGCAAAAGATGTATCATTTCTGCTGCACATTTATAAACTTATCAGAGAAAAATCAAAGAAGGTGATTAGGCAGTATAGGTGCCTAAACCTATAGCAGTTTATAGGTTATATTGAAACAGTAATCAATTGTCAAAAACAACAAATTATTTCTGTGCGTGTTTAATGAGCATAACTTGATGGATGTAATGAATATCTAAATGTGAAAGTGTTTTCTTCATCATTTGGATTATGTTTTTAAAATTATTTTTATTAATTACACTTTATTCACTTTGTATCCCCCCTGTAGCTCCCTCGCTTCCCCTCCCAATCCCTCCTTTCCTACCCCTCCTTCATGCATGCCCCTCCCCAAGTCCACTGATAGGGGAGATCTTCTCCTCCTTCCTACTGATCTTAGTCTATTAGGTCTCATCAGGAGTGGCTGCATTGTCTTCCTCTGTGGCCTGGTAAGGCTGCTCCCCCCTCAGGGGGACACTTCCCTGAGCGGGTCAATCAGTTCATACTAAAACCAAATGGGAATAAGATTAGAAATAATAAAAATTTCAGTAGATCTACACACTCAAATGATAACAATTTGACATGTTGCACAATATTATGTACAGTGTCAATAAACCAGAAAGCAAAGGACAATTCTGGTGGCTTTAAAA
Organism: Pachyuromys duprasi; assembly: GCA_028658305.1. Classification (NCBI taxonomy): domain Eukaryota; kingdom Metazoa; phylum Chordata; class Mammalia; order Rodentia; family Muridae; genus Pachyuromys; species Pachyuromys duprasi. The sequence goes on along the minus strand of CM053756.1, from coordinate 20,956,157 downwards.
TTACCAAAACATATTTTTTGTTTTTGTTTGCTTTATTTCAATTAAATTTTAAATTTTGAATTAATTGGTTTCTTTACTTTGTATCGCAGATATAGCCCCCTTCTTCATTCCCTCCCAATCCTACCTTCCCTCTCTCATCTTCTCCCATGCCCCTCTACAAGTCCACTGATTGAAAGGTCCTCCTTCCTTTCCATCTGAACCTAGTCTATCAGGTCTCATCAGGCCTGGCTGCACTGTCCTCCTCTGTGGCCTGGCAAGGCTGCTCACTCCTTGGTAGGTATGGTCAAAGAGTACCCCACTGAGTTCATGTCAGAGTCAGTCCTTGTTCCCCTTACTAGGAATCCCACTTGTAAACTGAGCTGCCTTAGGCTACATTTGTGCATGGGTTGTAGGTTATATCCATGAATTGTCCTTGGTTGGAGTATCAATCTGTGAAAAGAGCCCTGTGTCCAGATATTTTGGTTCTGTTGTTCTCCTTATGGAGCTCCTGTCTTCTTCAGGTCTATATTGCTTATAAGTTGATGCTAGACCTATAATATAGAATAACCATACTAAAATCTGTACACTTCAAGAAGCTAAGCAAAAAGGAGGACCCTGGCCAAGATGATCAATCCTCACTCAAAAAGAGAAATGGGATGGACATTGGAAGAAGGAGAAAACAGGAAAGAGGACAGGAGCCTACCACAGAGGGCCTCTGAAAGACTCTACCCAGCAGTGTATCAAAGAAGATGCTGAGCTTCATAAACAAACTTTGGGGAGGAATGCAGAGAATCATATGAAAGAAGAGGGAGTTAGTTAGACCTGGAGAGGGCAGAAGCTCCACAAGGAGAGCTTTTTGTTTTTTATTTGAGACAGAGTTTCAATGTGTAGCCTTGGCTATCCTGGATCTTCCTTTGCAGACCAGGCTGGCTTTAAACTCAGAGAGATTCATCTGCCTCTGCCTCCTGTTTTCTGCGATTAAAGGCATGTGTCACCCAGCACTTGGGAGGCAAAGGCAGGCAGATATCCATGATTTCAACACCATCCTGGTCTACAAAGAGAGTCCAGGACAGTCCAGGCTACACAGAGAAACCCTGTTTCAAAAACCAAACACACAAGAAAGGAAAAAAGAAAGGCTTCTGGAGCTGCCAAAGTCACCTAGTCTGCCCAGAAAGCTAAGAAGGTTAAATGAATATTATCCACAATATCTGCCACCACAGTCTTATCAGTGGTTGAAGAATGCTATCAGAATTGTTTGTCTAAATTGGCCATTTAAGTTTAATAGTAAAAAACAGATTAATGAAAACAATACATTGTAAAAGCTTCAGAAAAAAAAGTAGAATGTTTTGTGGAGCATTTGTGTGTGTGTGTGTGTGTGTGTGTTTGTGTGTGTGTGTGCATATGGCAGTTTCAGATAATTTTTTAAAATCAGTACTGTTGTAATGTTTTTATTAATTATACTTTATTCACTTTGTATCCCCCCTGTAGCACCCTCCCTTCCCAAACCTTCCCTTCCTCTCCTTTCTCCTCACATGCCCTCCCCCAGTTCACTGATAGGGAAGGTCTTCTTTTCCTTCCTTCTGATCCTAGTCTATTAGGTCTCATCACGAGTGGCTACATTTTATTCCTCTGTGGCCTGGTATGGCTGCTCCTCCCTCAGGGGGAAGTGATCAAAGAGCAGGCCAAACAGTTCATGTCAGAGACAATCCCTGTTCCCATTACTATGGAACCCACTTGGACACTGAACTGCCATGGGCTACATTTGTGCAGCGGTTGTAGATTATCTTCATGCATGGTACTCAGTCTCAGGAAAGACTCCTGTGCTCCAGATTTTTTGATTCTGTTACTCTCCTTTTGGAGCTCCTGTCCCCTCTAGATCTTACCCTTTCCATTTCTTTCATAAGATTCCCTGCATTCTGCCCAAAGGTTGGCCATAAGTCTCAGCATCTGCTTTGATAGCAAGAAACCCTGAATTGCCAAAACAATCCTCTACAATAAAAGATCTTCTGGAGGTATTTCCAACAATACTAAAAACTGCATGGTACTGTCATAGAAACCGACTGGTGGATCAATGGAATTGAATAGAAGACCCTGAAATACCCACATACTTATGGACACCTAATCTTTGACAAAAATCAGTATTTTTTAATGAAACAGCTTGACCAAAAATCTGTGACAGAATTTTGGGAAACTTTAAAACAAGTTTAATGAGGGAAATAAATAGCAAAAGGCTTTGGGTATTTTTGCCAATATACTCTGGAAGGCACTATCACATCAAGTTTTCAAAGGTAAAAAAGCACAATTATTCTCTAAAGCAATAAAATCCAACAATTGATTATGGACACTTTGGATTTCTATGAGGATGAATTCTCTAGAAATCATTAAAAGTGTAAGCTCACACTCATTTCTAAAGGAATGATATTTTAATTGCTACATATGTGTATATATTTGATTCTGTGTAGAGGTACATATATGTAAATAAAGTGTTCATGGAGACCAGAAAGTGTCCACTCCCTTGGTGTTGGAATTACAAATGTAGTGAGACACTAGACATGGGTAGAAGACACCAAACCCATTATCCTGTTTAAAAACATAAAACCAACTTAACCACTGAGCCATTTCTGCAGTCCCCTTAAAAAAGAGAAATCCTGGGTTCTGGAGAGATAGCTCAGCAGTTAAGAGTGTTGGGTGCTGTTCCAGAGGATCTGGATCCAATTCCCAGCCCGCACATGGCAGCTCACGACAGTCTGTAACTCAAGTTCCAGTGGATCTGACTTCCTCACAGAGACATACATGAATACCAAACACCAACTGTATAAATAAACAAACAAACAAATAAATAGATAGATAAATAAATAAATAAATAAATAAATAAGAGAAATCCTTACAGATTTGCTAAGATGAACATTATTTCATTAAGATTTTTCAAAGCATCTATTGACAAATATATAGAAACAATATGAACACCTAACAGCTATTAAATTCTATAGGAAATTATTTCTAATAGCCATATGCAGAGTCACCACATGATGTCAAAATGTCAGTTAGATGACCAGCAATAATATGTCATGACAGATCCTGTGTCATACTTTGTTATCCAAGAAATCCTTGCACAACCAGAATTTTCCAAAACAGGAAATAGGTAGAGTATATATAAACAGCTGTGACTCTTGTCTGTCATTGTCTTTCTTCTTTCAGCAGAACAAGGCTTCATTCTGTTCCGAAACAAGTAGTAAGTAGCACTTCTTTATTGTAAGATGAATTTCCTGACGCCAATTTATTTATAACTGAACATTAGCAAAATATTATCATTAGTACTTGCACCTGCAGATTCTTGTCAGGATCTTACTGATAATTTTATTAAAAACAATTGTTTTATTTAATCTTGTAAAGCTAAGTGCATATGATGTAAATAGTTTATTTTTTATCTTGGAAATGCTTTTGCATATAGATGTGGAAATGAAACCTTTTCATTTTGTGATGTTTTAAAAAGAGTTCATGTTTGTGATTTTTTAAAAAAGAGTTATATTAGAGGTTTCTTTACTAGAACTATATTATGAGTGTAGGGATTTTATTTAACACATATTTCTGTGCACTGATACAAATATTATTAGAATATGAATGAAAAGGTACCTTTGCTAATGATTTTAAATTGGTCAAAAATGTTAAAGCAATGAAATTGAAATAAATAGGTTATTGGTGACCCATATAGATCTTTGTGCTTGGATCAGACAAGAAATACTTATGGAGATTAGTAGGATATTCTGAAACTACTCAATGTGGATAAAAAAGAATTATATGCCACTGGAGATAAATGTAATTGCAAAAGACATTTACTGCTGCTTTCTCCAACGTCTAAATAGAGTAACAGTTAGTTGATATCTGAAACTACAGTGTTTGCCAGTCTATCTAAACTTCTGAAGTTGGGTCAAAAGCAGTTCAAGTTACAATAAGTATCAATCTAAGAGATATTAAACAATAAAATCTTCTGTGGTAAATTGTGATCCTTTTTCAAGAAGCTCATTTATAATAGGAAGGGTGAATTGCAGAAATGAGTGTCAGAAATTTCAAGTATTACAGATCAGGCACAGTTCTGAATTCCAGTGTTATGGCATAGCTAATTCAAGAAAGGAGAACAGGCATTTGTACTTGGAAAATAGAAAAATACCTGCTTTTTAAGAATTGATGAGGCTGTTGCTTTTTAAAAACATTTATCCATATTTTGTCCATAGTGATTTCTAGCAGCAATCATTCTGCTAGTGTTTCATGGCACTTTTTATGAGACTCTCTGTAGGCTTCATTTAAAACTCATAAAAACCTAGTTGGGAGATTCTGTGACTCAAAATCTCATTTTATACACGAGCAATCTCATAATTACAGATTTAATAATGAGACTTTACAAGGAGATTTAATATTGCAGAAGTTATACTTTGTTTTGACTTCTTTGTACCGTAAAAACATGATAAAGCAATCAGAGTGAAGATTACATATTATATTGGAAATTAGAAAATATTATAGCAGATAATTAGGAGAATATGAATAGTTACCATATGATATTTTTGCCTGTAATGTACTTACCCTACTTAACCTCTGTTGTGGAGTTTTGTCAACATATTTCATTGTCTACATAATCACTAAAGCACTACAGTCTCTAGGTCTCAGAACTGAAGACTTTGAAGCCATTAAAAGGTGCTTGTAGCTCAGTTCTACTACCTGAATTCTTATGACTCCTCATTACTAAATCTATAATTGTGAGATTGCTCATATGTAAAAAGAGTTTGAGTCACAAATATTCCACCTAGGTTTTTATGAGTTTTAAATGAAGCCCACAGAGAGACACATAAAAAGTGTTACAAAACAAAGTCAATGTATCTATGTCATTATGTTTGTCTATGGTACAGCAAAGGGTGCATTAGAAAATTTCAAAAAATTTGCTTTTTAAAGCATTGTATCCATCTACATTGACCTTAACATATTAATTATAGAGCAAGAAAAACTTTTCTCACAGGTTAGGATGAATCATTAAACAGCCATTTAAAAACCTGGCTCTTGGTGCTAGCAAGATGACTCAGTAGAGAATGCATCTTCTATGCAAGCATGACAGTCAGAGTTCAAATCCCCAAAGTCCATGTATAAGCCAGATAGGTATGGTTGCTTGTTCACAATTTCAGTGAAGGCAGAAGGCTGAGACACAGAATACTCAGAGCAAGATGAGCTCTGGGATGCCTGAGAGACCTTGACTCAACTTACAAGGTGGAGAGCAGTTGAGGTAGACACCTAATGTCCGCTTCAGGTCTCTACATGCATGCATACACGTATACTTGTATGAGTTCTAATGTGTTTGTGTATGTGTGTGCTTTACTAAATGTCCTCAATAAGAGAACGTGTTCCAAATTATTTAAATGGTTTCTTTCCCTATTGCTGAAGATGCCATTAATTCATCATAAATTTACCATCTATGTAAAATGCAATAATGACACTCTTAAGAATTTAGAGGTTTAGCTTTGGTAGTACGAGCCAGACTTTGATTGTAAGCATGGTAATACACTGGACACATGAGCCAGGTTAAGGATATTGCTCTAAAAAGATAGTAGAGTTGTATGTGGCAATGTACAGATAGGTCTCAGCACTTGAAAGGCTGAGGCATGGTTCTAGCTTTGAATCCAGACTGGGCTACATAGTGAAATCTTGTCTCAAAATTAAAAGAAAATAAAACTTTTAATGAATGAATAACACACAGACATCATAGCCTCCTTATAGGATATTCTGGATAGTTTTCCATCAACTTGACACAGCTATCACAGTCTGAGAGGAGAAAACCCACTTGAGAATACTTTCATAAGATCATTTTGTAGATAGGCAAACATGTAGGGCATTTCTCACTTACTGATTGTCTGGGAAGGTCCACACTCTTTGTGGGCAGTGCCATCCTTGGCGGGTGGCCCTGGATCCTCTAAGAAAGCAGGCTGAGCAAGCCAAGAAGAGCAGACAAGTAGCAATACTCCTCCATGGCCTCTGCATCAGCGCCCGCCTACTGCCCTGTTTGACTTCCTGCTTTGGCTTCTCTCAGTGGATTGTGATTTGGGATATATAAGCCTAATAAATTCTTTTCTCCCTAAGTCGTTTTTGGACATGCTGTTTCATACAACAATAATAACCCCAAATAAGACATAAGATTTACCTAAGGTTCTGAAAAACAGCAGGATGTGACAGAGATGACATAGTGCATTCTCACTTCTAATTGTAAAACGGATTCATAAGAGTATACGTAGAATAGGCTAGGAAATGCTTAAAATATCCAGAGAGGGATAAATCATATCACGATAGTGCCCTGTTAGGTATTGATACTGTAGAAGGGACAAAGGAAGCATCCCTAGACTCCTACAACCTGAAGAGAAGACTTACAAGGATTAGAGTGTGTAGGGGAAGGAGAATCTAATAGCAAAGAGCATTCATAGGTGCTTTACTCATAACTCCATGGACTAAACATTTTAAGGCAAATCTTTGTTCTCTTGTTTGTTTTCTAGACATGACATTATTCCCAGTGTTGTTGTTCCTGGCTGCTGTACTGCCTTCATCCCTTCTTCAAGATGACTATGAGGTAGAGGTAAGGTTTAGTATCTTCTCTGAGCAATTTAAGCAAATATGAAAGCTAGGAGGTGACTAGATCATTTCCACAAAATGTTAGAAGTCTATATTCTACAATAAGTCGCCAAGTAATCATTGATAATTCAAAGCATTTGACATTATTAAAGCTGTGCTGAACGGCCTTGAAGCCCTAATTAATAGTGAATATTAAAGGTGGCCAATTAGATTGCTTAAATTATAATTGTTAGGTTCATGGTATATGTGAATGAAACAGGCATATATTTATCATACAAAGTAGATAACAATGATAAGGCTAGAAACAAATATTTCATAAGAGATTTTGCATCAATCACAATTAAATTGTATTTTACCATTAATTTAAATAGAATTACTGACATTAGTTTTAATTACCTTTCTATTTTTTAATGTAGTCAAGAAACTAAAATCACACATGATATTTGAACTATATTTGCATGGGTTTTTTATATCTCTGGATTTATTTGATGAAGCTTTCTGTTCCAAGAACTGTTATTAATTTATTTAATCCATTTCAATGTGTTGGCCAAAGAAATGTCACATCATATTTCAATTAACACAACTTCATCATAGACATTTCTATATCTAACTTTCATAGCTATTGTGTGAAAATATATTTACATGTTTTAGCATAAAACGTTTGCTAAATTGAGTTAAGGATGATGCTTAATCCTTGCCTAGAGTACATAAGTCCCTGAGATTGATCCTCAGCAACATGTGTGTGAATATGTGTGCACTCAAACAGTACACACTCAAACAGTATTTAAGTACATCTACTATATGGACATAAGCCAAATATTGATTAATTATAATATGTTCTTTTATTCCCTTTCCTTTATTCATTCATTCATTTATTTATTCAATTAGTTAGTTATTGCAATTTATTTGCATTGTAGTCCAGCTGTAGCCCTGTCCTTGTCTCCTCCCAGTCTCATTCACCCTCCCTCTTCTCCTCCTATACCCTTTCCCTAGTCCCCTTATAGGGAGGACTTCCTCCCCTCTATCGACCCTAGCTTATCAGGTTTCATCAGGGCTGGCTTCATCATTCCTCTCTGTGGCTTGGCAGGCTGCACCCTGCAGGCAGAAGTGAATAAAGAGGTGGCCACTGAGTCATGCCAGAGACAGCCAGTGATCCCCTTCCTAGGTGACCCACTTGAAAAATGATCAGCCTATGGGCGACATCTGTGCAGGTGTTCTAGGGTGTCTCTATGTATGCCCAACATTCAATATAGATGCTCAACTATATTCATAGCAGCTTTATTTGTAAAAGCCAGAATCTGGAAACAACCCAGTTGTCTCTCAGTGAAGGAATGGATACAGAAAGTGTGGTACATTTACACAGTAGAATATTACTCAGCAATTTAAAACAAGGAAATCATGAAATTTGTAGGGAAATGGTTTGAACTAGAAAAGATCAACCTCAATGATTTTAACCCAGAAGCAGAAAGACAAATTTGATACATACTCACTTATAAGTAGATATTAGCCATATAATATAGGATAAACATTCTAAAATCTATAGTCCTAAATAAGCTAAACAATAAGCAGGACCCTAAAGAGGAGGCTGAAATCTCACTCAGAAGGGCAAAGAGGATAGACATTGGAAGTAGGAGAAGACAAGGAACAGGGCAGGAGCCTTCCACCTCTGAAGGCTCTAACTAAAAGTTAGAAGCCTGGCAAAATGCTGTAACTCTCAGACTCTTTTCTGGCCTCAGCCTTGGAAGCTACTAGAATTCCTCACAACTAGGGAGTGCCGATAGCTGATTAAACCTGATTTGGAATATAAGTCATTTTTTGGGCACAGTATTCAAATTAGCAATCTAAAGACTATTTACCATTTAGGAATTCATTCACGTTGTTTATATTCCCAGTTTCTTTCCTAAAATAATTGCCTTTCATGATACTTTTAAACCATCTATTCTCCTTCCCTTCCTCTATGACCCCTCCCTACTCTCTTTGGTCTACTGGCACTATTTTAGAAAATTTCAAGATCCAAATAGCAGAGCAATTCAAAGTCACCCTTTATGAATGACTATTTCTTTGTGAGTTACCATGAAGAACGGATCCCCTCTCTTTGTCACTCGTTATTGTTCTCCTGTCTTACTTTGTGTTGTTATAATTATTAGGTCATATTATCTACATTTTTTATCCTTGCTTTTCAATTTTTAAAAAATACTTTACTACTGCCTGTTAAGAAAATATACACACACTTATTGCCTGGTGCAGTTTTTAGCTACTCTGGAAAGTTGCATAAAAAGCTGAAAATAATAACAACTTTTCAGAAGGCATATATTTTGTTTATAGAAACGAAATAATTTTTTTTAATTTTTTT
>CM053756.1:20885027-20946722 GCA_028658305.1 Pachyuromys duprasi | reverse complement strand
TGAGTCCATTGATGTTGATAGATAATAGTGACCAACGACAGTTAGTTCCTTTTATTGTGGAGTTGGTGGTCTTACTGTGATTCATTGCTTTTTTGTTGTTGTTGTCGTTGGGAAATTATCTTTATCCTATATTTTCTTTGGTGTAGTTGGGAAACGGAATAATTTTAAGTAGGGTTTTCAGGTTAAAATGGAATATTTGGGGAGATTTTTCATCTAGAAAAAAATGTAATGTTCCTGCAAAAGATCCTTTAGTTCCCAGCACCCACCACAGGTGGCTTACATCTACCTGTAACTCTAACTTCAATGGATCTGCTATATTCTTCTGGCCTCTACAGGCACTGCACTCATCTATACAAGCATATGCACTTAATAAAAGCAAATATTTTTAAGAAATGATGGTCCTTCCTTAATAAATAAGCATCTGAGGATATTGTCACTTTACACTGTAATGCAATGTGAGGATTTTCAAGCAATGACTTTAACATGTGCATCCTTTCTATCTTAGAAATCAGTTGCTGTGAGAAATCCCTTGCTCAGGGCATTCCTTAGTGTCTTCAGAACATAATACATTAGGTAGTGGCAGACATGTAGCAGATACTGCAATACAGTATGACTAGATCTATGGGTGTAATGTCTACAGATACTTGAGGGAACTAAGCACTGCAGGAAAGAGAAATAACTTATATCAGCTATAAGAGAAAATATATGTGAGAGTCTCTCCATTGATAAATAAGCTATAACATCTTGCTCTACACTATAAAAGAGAATACTTTGAAGCATGTTTCTATCAACAAGTGGCTCTTATATTTTTGCCAATTCACATAATACCATTCCACCCACGTATCCCTCACTAACACAAAAATGTAAAATTAAAAATCAGCATACGAGTTAATAACAGGTTTATTTCGGTTCACTGATGTGTAAAGGCAGCAATACTGAAGTAATATCAAGAACCCATTGCCTCCAAATTGACTTAAATACTCATATAGATAAAACTCTTTGGAATTATTACAAAAATCAGTTAAAGTTCTCTTATTGTAATAGAATATTGAGTGCACACATTCACTGATTCTTGACCTCCATATTATCTGAAAAGCTTCCAAAATCGTGAAGAGATTTGGCTATCTCCTTCTAAGGTCTATAAGGAGTTATATATATTTCATCCCTTTAAACTTCCTTGATACAGCCTCATTGACTGTGAATGACTTAAGATTCTCTACCATGTATCACAGTCATTATAGGCCTCTCTTAATTCAAAATTGACATTTGTATTGGGGGCCTAGGTCCAGTCTATGCATGGTCATTGGTTGGTATTTCAGTCTCTGCAAGCTACCCATAGGCCCTGAATAGCTGGCTCTGTTGATATTCTTATGGGGCTCCTATTACCTCCAGTTCCTTCTATTCCTACCCCAACTTTTCCATAATACCCCTTATACTTCTACAATGTTTGGCTATGAGTCTCTGCTTTGATCCATTGCTTGGTGGAGCCTCTGAGAAGACAGATATGCTAATGTCTTGTCTGTGAGCATAGCAGAATATCCTTAATAGTGTCATGGGTTGGCTTTCTTCAATGGGGTGGGTCTCAGATTGGGCCAGGCCTTGGTTGGGCATTCTATCACCCTGCTCTATCTTTCTCCCTGTACATCTAGAAGGAATTATAAGTTTGGGGTTGAAGATTTTGTGGGTGGGTTGGTGTTCCCCTCCCTTCACTAGCTGTTTTGTCTAGTTAGTTTCTGTGACCCCTGCTACTATGAGTATCAGCTAGAGTCACCCTCATATCTTGCCAAAAGCTCACCCTGCCTATGCTCTCCACATTGTCACAGACAGGCCCCCACCTATGTTTTTTCTTCTCTTTGTAGGCCCTCGGTTCTCCTGCCTCCATTTGCCCCAGGTCTGGTCTTCATACTCATTTCTTTCTGTGCTCCCTTTCCTACCATGTTCCTTCTCTTCAGAAAATTCTGCTCTCTATTCTGTTTCCCCTTCTCAGTGAGATAGAGTCATCCTTCCTTAGGTGTTTCTTGTTACTTACCTTCTTTGGGTCTGTGAATTGTAGTATGTTTATCCTGTACTATTTGGCTAAAACCCACTTATAAATGAGTACATACCATGTGCGTCTTTCTGGGTCTGGGTTACCTCACTTAGGATGATCTTTTCTAGTTCAACCCATTTGCATGCTAATTTCATGATTTCTTTGTTTTTAAAAGCAGATCAGTATTCATGTAGGTCCCTTAGTAAGAGAAGTGGGGGCTGTCTCTGACATGGACTCTGTTGACTGTTTTGGATAATCCCACCTTGGTGAGGTTGCCTTTCCAGGCCACAGGGGAGGAGGACATGGTCAGTCCTGATGTTACTTGCTCAGTTTGGGTGAGTGGGTGGATGGGTCGACTTTTTCTGAGGAATGGGAAAGGGGAGAGAGAGACTATGAGGAAGGGAGGGTGGAACTGGGAAGAGAGAAGGGAGGGGGCTATGATTGGGATATAAATTGAATAAACAAATTGATATAAAAATAAAGAAAAATTGACATTTGTAGTGTCAGAAGAGTATTTAACTTTGATGTGCATTTAATTAATTCCTTAGTTGAAAATTTTTTGTTTAATACGCCTAATAAAAGTCACAGATTTTCTCAGCATTTATTGCAAGGCTTAATGGTTAATACTATCTTGAGTACTTTAATAATGATCTTTATTCACCTTAGCCAACTTTTTCATCATTTTGTGTAACCTTAACCTACACTAACAAGACTTTAATTTCATTTCCCTTTAGAATAATGATCTTGAGGATTTGTCAACCACTTTAAAGTCAGTCCAAGAAGAGATTGTAAACAAACACAACCAACTGAGAAGAATGGTTTCTCCACCTGGTAGTGACTTACTGAAAATGGTGAGGGCTCACATCAGGACAGTGCATTTGGATAGCTGTGTTTGGAGCCTGCTGTTAGCATCTGGCTTCTCCTGTATTGTTTAGAAGGGTCTGCCTCTATTCTAGCATTTCCTTTTAAAACTTATTCTTTATTTTATGTGCATGTGTATCTGTATATGTAAGTTTGTGTCTACATACTATGACGTGCATGTAGATATCAGAGGTGGTTCTCTCCTTCTGTGTATTCAGCTGTGATATGATTAGAGTAGAACTTATTAAATTTCCTTTAAAACAGTGACTTATTAGTGTTATGGGACAACAGAGTCAGAATTAAAATCAAATATTTGAATTCACTTTTTAGTGAAAAACCACTGTGTTATTTTGGCTCACTGCAATCTCTCTCTTATTTAGGGTTTCTCCTTTATCGTCATTGGCCTTTCATCTAAATAGTAAACTTTCCCAGATCCAAAACCAAAGCCCATATTTCTCTTAAAAGTCTTCAATGAGGAAAAAAATGAAACTGGGATTTATAAGGCAACTTCTTACAGGTGTAAATACAATCTTAGTTAGTGATACTTGTAACACAGCAATCGCTTAAAGTCTTTAAATATTCCTGTTGTGATTTCAATAAGTCATTAGACCATTAATAGTTTAGTATTTTTGGTGATCTTGGGAGGATAGACTACTTGTATTTCCTTGCTACAGAAAAAGCGTAGATAAGTGGAAGGAACACTGGACATAGTTTATAAAACTACTAAGCAGAGCAGGAGAGGAGAAAGGTGCTAGGGAAGGGATGGGAAATGAAAGGAAATGGAATATGTGTGGCATCAGAAGGTGGTTATGGGTGAGAAGACATGGGAAGATAAGCAGGATCAGGATGATCAGAGAAATTGTAAAAATCTTATTCATAAATGTCACAATGAAAGTTGATAACATTAAAATTTAGAGAAGAAATATATCATATCATGGCTTGATTATGAAGAAAATCTGATGCTGCCTACAGGAATTTTGCAATGATGTAAGCCAGTACCATCAGCCTGTCTGCAAAGATAATGTTACTTTGAGGTTTGAATTATTACATGGCTGTTTTCTTTCCTTTTCCTCTTTAGCAATGGAACCATGATGCTCAAATGAATGCGCAGAGGTGGGCAAACAAGTGTACTTACCACCACAGTCCTGTGGAATTCAGAACTATTGGTATGTAAACTCAAAATCACTTAGGCATGAATGGAGAGCAGCATAGGAGAATCCATTTTCTGTTATTGTGTTAACAGAACTTTGTAAATAAGGATCTTTTCTGATACTGATATTTAAAAAGTTCAATCGCACTGTGGCAGAGATGCCTCTGAGAGACTCATGTTGTGCTTATTTGGTGTTTTATATTTTATACAAACTGTCACCCACAATGCCAGATTTGTTCACTGTAGCCTGATCACAAGTAGAACAAGGTATGGATCATCTTTTTCACTGCCTTAAATATTAAAACTGATGTCTGAATGAAAAAGATTACTAATTTAAGTAATATAAAGTGTAATTTTTATTTTATTGTCTTATTTTTCAATTATGCATGTGTGTGTCTATGTGTCTACATGCACATGTGCCTGCATGTAAGAGTACCTCTTGAGACTAGCAGAAGACATTGGATCCTCCCTAGCTGAGGTTACAATAGTTTTAAGCCACCCCAATTGGATGCTAAAAGTTGAATTCAAGTCTGCTAAAATAGCAGGATATGTTTTCAGCTGTTGAGCCATTTTTCTAGCCCTCTGAAAATAGAAACTCTACCATATAGCCCAACATCTTATCTTATCTCATCCAGTCTTACCTTTTAAATTTATTTTTTTATTAATTACAGTTTATTCACTTTTTATCCCAGCTGTAGCCCCCTCCATTTTCCCCTCCCAATTTTACCCTCCTTCCCTCTTCTTCTCCTATGCCCCTCCCCCAGTCCACTGATAGGAGAAGTCCTCCTCCCTTTCCATTTGACCCTAGCCTATAAGGTCTCATCAGAACTGGATGTATAATCTTCCTCTGTGGTCTGGTAAAGCTGCTGCTTCCCCCTACCCCAGGGGTAGGTAAACAAAGAGTCAGGCCACTGAGTTCATGTCAGAGACAGTTCCTGTTCCCATTACCAGGTAATCCTCTTGGATACTGAGTCTATGGCTACATCTGTGCATGGGTTCTAGGTTATCTCCATCCATCGTCCTTGCTTGGAATATTAGTCTCAGAAAAGAGCCTTGAACTCATTGGCACAGGAGACAATTTCCTGAACTTAACACCAACAGGACAGACTCAAAGATCAACAACCAATAAATAGGACCTCATGAAAATGAAAAGCTTCTATAAAGCAAAGGACACTGTCATCAGAACAAAAAGACAGCCAACATATTGGTAAAGGATCTTCACCAACCCTATGTCCAGTCTTATCTTATGCTATCTATTTCATCTTAATGTTTTGTTTGTTTGTTTTCTGCTTTTGAGGCAGGGTTGCTTTCTGTAGGCCTGGCTGTCCTGGACTCACTTTGTAGACCAGACTGTCCTCGAACTCATAGATATCTTTCTGCTTCTGCAGCCCTGAATGCTAGGACTAAAACCATGTGTCACCATGCCTGGCTCCAGTATCTTATTTTATGTTGTATTTTGCTCGTGTTCATAAGCTATCTTTTAATTATAAAAATGTATTTAATTTGATGGGTTGATTACTTTTTTCCTCAAGAAATATCAAGCTGGTGTGCATGCCATTCAAATTCAGAGTGTACCATCCTCAGCTTCCTAAATACAGGAATCATAACATGTAAGCCACCAACGTGTCTGTGCTTAGCTCTATCTTCATTTTTGGTGACAGCAACTTATGTATACTCTGGGTGACTAAACATTATATTATATTAAAAATAAACCAAGATACGTGGTCTTTACATCAAGAGGTATAAAATGGTGGAAAAATAAATACATGGACTATAAGATATAATATGTCTTAAAACATTAAAAATGGTCATCACGAGCCCAATTTGAAGGTAATAAATTAATCACCTCTTTTTAAGGTTGTACTTTTAGCTCTTACTATTTTAATAATATAATGGTTAAAAGTTTATTCAAAGGCTAAACATTCAGTAATGTGCAAAATAATTGTTTACTTGCAGAGACTGAAAAAAATACTAACCTATTTATTGGATGTTAAAAGTTGGGTTTTTCAGCATTCTTGGAAGAATACCTGCCCCATGGAATTTTAATTTTCTAATTAAGGCATGACCCATAAACTTTAAAAATATTGTTACTTCTGCTTTTCTGTGTTTTGTACTTGTAGTTCTTAAATAATAACTGTGCAGAGGCTCATACATAACAATAATTCTAAATACGTAAAATTTCCACATGAAACAAATATCTAAGCTGGGTGCAGTGGTACAAGTACTGGGCTCAGTGGTAACCCAAGTACTCAGGAAGGCAGAGTAAGGCAGATCTCTGTGAGTTAGAGGCTAGCTTGGTCTACAAAGCAAGTCTAGAATAGCTAGCACTACAAAACGAAACTCTGTCTCACAAAAAGAAAGAAAGAAAGAAAGGAAAAATCTCCAGTTAAAACAGGAGATAAATTACAGGAGCTAGTCTTTGTCTTCTTTAATACTGCAAATCAACATTTGGCACACTTGAGGCACACAATCATACAAGTACACACACACACATGTACAGAGAATTTAGTGTGTAAATGAAGTAATCCAAGGATAGAAGCTACTTAGAAAAAGGCTCCTGTATCTACTCAGTTCATATGGTGCTCAGCCCACACATGTTGGATGCCTGTGGCTACTGTTAAGCTGCTTGTTCATCCTGTTTGAAGCATGCTTCCTACTCAATAGTCAAAGGCAACTCTGAGTAATGTCTTTAAAGAACAGCAATTCTATTTTTGTACAGTGTGTTTTATGCATGTGTGTTTGTGTTTCTCTCTTTCCTTTATTGCTGCCTTTGTGTTTTTTTTTTCCTTAGAAACAAAATGTGGTGAGAATATATTTATGGCAAATTACCTCACATCATGGTCTTCTGTAATCCAAAACTGGTTTGATGAATATAGAGACTTTGTCATTGGTTTTGGCCCAAATAAACCTGGTGCAGAAGTTGGACATTATACTCAGGTAAGAAAAAGTACTCTGTCTATAAATGCGAAGCAAGAAATTTCTTCCATTTACTTGACTGATTTCAAAGCAGAATTAGATTCAGGATTTTTTTTCAGACAGGTTCTCACTATGTAGCTCAGACTGACTTTCAACTTACTATCTTGTTATCATAGTCTTCTAGGTTCTGGTAGTATAAAGAGAGTGCATAGCACCCATGCAACCTTGGAGAACTTCTTGAGTGATAATACATTGGTTGGTCCTGACAATCATTGGACCTGCCTTCTTTTAATGGCTTATTTAATCATTGTAAGGGAACATACATTTTTTTCTAACCACAATTTATTGGCTTGAGGTTCAAAGCATGGGAAATGTCTTGCATTCTCTGAGGCACCTATACAATTTTTAGCAGGGCTGCACATCAGCTTTGTCTGGCTCCTGAAGGACAAGAGGAAAAGTCTGTCTTAAAGTTTTGTTTCCTGATCCCTTGCCAACTCACTTCCAAACAGACCTAAATTCCAAAGTCATGGGTCCTTTACTATTAAATAAAGTGACTGTTTTATGAAGAAATATACAATTGTGATTCCATCCTGGCCACTGTCAAAGGTCTACTAAGATAAGAAAGAAAGGAAAAAGTTATGGGGATTTTGCATGGCTAGATGGAGAGAAGATCCAGATGTGGTATAGTCTTAATGAAGGTTTTATTGCCATGATGAAGCACTATGACTAAAAAGCAAGTTGAGGAGGAAAGGGTTTATTCAATTTACACTTCTCCATCACTGTTTATCACCAAAGGAAGTCAGGACAGGAACTCAAACAAGGCAAGAGTGTGGAAGCAGAGATCATGGAGGGTGGTGCTTAATGGCTTGTTTCCTATACCTTGTTCAGCCTGCTTTCTGATAGAATCCAAGATCATCAGTCCAGGAATGGCACCATACAAAAAGGCCTGGGACCTCCCCCACTGATAACTAAATTGTGAAAAAAAACTAGATCTCAAGGAAGCGTTTCCTCAGCTGAGGGTCCTTTCTCTCTGATGACTCTAGCTTGTGTCAAGACGACCAGACTGCATAGGTCCCATAAAGAATGCAAGAAATTGCCCATGCTTAAGACTTGGAGTCAATAAATTATGGGTAGAAAAAGAATAGGAGTATGTTCCCTTACAAAGATTAAATAAGACATTAAAAGATGGGAGGTCAAATAGTACACCTAGTTAAATACAGACATTCCTTTCTTATTTATAGCCAAGACCTCACATTAAAAACATAAATAACTTTAAAAATGCCACAGTGTTTACAATTTCAGAAACACTAAAATTTCAATCTTTTAAAAATATTCAATCTCTTAAAAATCCAAAATGTCTTTTAGAAGTTCATGGCAAAAATCAAAATTAAATACTTTCTTCAAGAGGGAAGAACCAGGGAATAGCCACAAACTGAAACAAGTAAAATGAAAACCCAGTGGTATAAATAACTCAATGTCAAATTTCTGCAATTCATATATGATTTTGACTCTTCCAAAGAGCTTGGGTCACTTCACTGTAGCACACACAGCTTGTTTTCTAGGCTCTAGTAGGGTACACTCCACTGTTGCTGTTTTCGGTCATCCTATGATACCGGCATCTCCAAAACCTTGAGTTCTTCTCCAGCAACTGGACTGCACTTTCACCAATAGCCTTTCATGGTGAGGAGCCTCAACTTCTTTGCAAGACCCCTTCAGTCCTGAGCCTTTAACTATCACTGAAGCTACACTTTCACCAATGGGTCCTCCTGGCCACTCTCAGTAGGAAGCCTCAGCTACTCTCCATGATTCCTTCTCATGCCTTCAACAGCAGTACCAGATGAATGACTCATACACATTACCCAGACTGGCTGCCAGAACAAGGTACAACCCAGCCAGCTCTGGAACAGTTTCTCTATGCTCTCAGGAAACTTCCCAGAAGATTTCACCTCAGTAATGCTAGTTTATTCTTAACCACTGCTAATTTCTTAGCTCCAGCTAACTGACATCAATTGTCCCAGTAACACAAAGGTTTCACTTTAGTAGTTCTGAATATCTTGTTAATCACAGCTTATTATTAAATCCCATCTAAAAAGAGCCACAGAATCTTAAATCAAAATAGCAAATGGCTCAGAGATTAAGAGAACTGTCTGCTCTCCCAAAGAACTTAAGTTCAATTTCCAACACCTACATGGCAGCTGACATTGTTTCCACTTCTGTGGATTCTGACACCTTCATACCAAAATAGCAAATTGCCCTGAAAGAATCTTTAATCTTCCCTCTGAAATTTTGTAAACCAGGCCTCCATCTTCTGTACTGCTCAATATTTTTCATTTATTTATTTATTTACTTATTTATTCATTCATTAGTTGGTTTATTTATCTATCTATTTATTTACTTTATGTTCCAATGATAGCTTCCTCCCTCCTCACCTCCAGGTCACACCCTCCTTCCTTCTTCCCAAATCCTTCCTCTCTTCACATTCAAAAAAGAGACCCCCCCACACCTGCTCATCCCAGCACATTAGGTTATATCAGAACTAAGCCCATCCTCTATCATAGTGGTCTAGCAAGGCAGCCCTGCAGGGGGGGGGCATGATCCCAAAGCATTGAAAGACAGCTCCACTCCCTTTACTAGGGAACCCCCCCACACACAAAAACAAGCTGTCTATCATGTACAATGTATAGGGGGCCTAGGTCCAGTCCATACATTGTCCTTGGTTGGTATTTCAGTCCCCACAAGCCTCCCTGGGCCCAGGTTAGTTGGCTATATTGGTCTTCTTGTGGAGTTCATGTTCCCTCCTGATTTTTTATCCTTTCTTCACTTTTCCACAAGGCTCCCTGTGTTCTGACCAATGTTTGGCTGTGAATATCAGCATCTGTTTCAATCAGTTGCTGGCTGGGGCGTTTCAGAGGAGAGTTATTCTAGGCTCCAGTCTGCACAAATCTGCTTAACATTCTTATTCCCAAGTTCCTAAAGAATTTACCACAAAGTTCTTAGTGTCCAATGACTCTTGTAGCCCAAAGTCTTCCACAATCCTCCAAAACCATAGTCAGGGCTGTCACAGAAATACCCCGCTTTCCTCACACAAAAATCTCTATTAGTCAGTGTTCTCTAGAGTCACAAATCTTATGGAATGAACCTCTCTGTTACTCTATCATAACTTTGACATTCCAAAAGGATGTTCTCTTGGCAACCGCTAACTACTCTAAAATTTATGATGATTTGAGATTGATTAAGGGATAATTATTGTGTTAAGCATTACTATGATCTGATTATTAGTTATGCATTTGCAGTTGTATAAAGGGTGGATATATCATATTAGGCATTGTTATGATATGCTTATTGTTTTCACTTGGACATGAGATATGGTTTAAGTCAAGTTGACAAGGCATGGATTGTGATGGCTGTTCTTCACTGTATCTGTATTGAACAAGAAACTGGAAATGGAGGGCACACCTATGATCTTGATCTTGAGTCAGGAAGACAACATGCCATTTATCTAGTTCTAAAGTCTGGACTCTGCCTCCCTGATTGCTGCCTTAAAGGTGTACACCACCACACCTGGTTCTTTAACACAAATCTTGAGGCACACCTTTAATCTGGGCTAAACCTTCTGTTAGAGGCCCATGTAAGATCAATGGAAGGAGGTGGGGTTCTCTCATTCTTCAATTGTGTACACTCACTTGGCCAGCACATCATTGGAGCTTACATCTTAGGGATTCCAGCTTATAAAGAAGACCAGCTAAAACACCAAGCCTCATAGGACGGAACAACTACTAGATTCTTTTTTTTTCTTTTTTATATTTTTATTAATTACAGTTTATTCATTTTGTATCCCACCTGCAGCTCGCTCCATCTTCCCTTCCCTTTTCCACCCTCCCTCCCTCTTCTCCACCCATGCCCCTCCTTAAGTGCACTGATAGGGGAGGTCTTCTTCCCCTTCCTTCTGATCTTAGTCTATAAGGTTTCATCAGGAGTGGCTGCATTGTCTTCCTCTGTGGCCTAGTAAGGCTGCTGCCCCCTCAGGGGGAGGTGATCAAAGAGCCAGTCACTGAGTTCATGTCAGAGGCAGTCCCTGTTCCCATTATTATGGAATCCACTTGGGTACAGAACTGCAATCTCTATCTGTGCAGGGGTTCTAGATTATCTCCATGAATGGTCCTTGGTTGGAGTATCAGTCTCAGAAAAGACCCCTGTGCCCACATTTTTTGGTTCTGTTGCTCTCCTTGTGGAATTCCTGTCCCCTCCAGATCTTACTATTTCCCACTTTTTCTCAAGATTCCCTGTGTTCTGCCCAAAGTTTGGCTATAAGTCTCAGTATCTGCTTTGATACTCTGCAGGGTAGAGCCTTTTAGCAGCCCTGTGTGGTAGGCTCTTGCCCTATTCTGTGTTTTCTCCCTCTTCTGATGCCCATCCTCCTACCACTGAAAGTTCAACCTGGCTCTAGAAGGTGGCATTTTCAGTCTCCATATTCCCTGCTGCTAGAAGTCTCAGCTAAGGTCTCTGCATAGATTCCCAAGAGCCACTCCCATCCCAGAGATTCCTCCCCAACTCAATTTCAGTCTTTTATCCAACTCTTCCTCTCCTTTCTCCATACCTGACCCCCACCCATGTTCTCCTCCCCACCCCTTATCTCCACTCATTTCTTTCCCTTCATCTACTTCATATGTCCATTTTATTTCTCCTTCAGAGTGAGAATCGAGCATCCTTCACTGGGCCCACCTTGATACTTAGCTTATTTGGGTCTGCAGATTGTAGCATGGTTATCCTATATTTTATGACTGATATCTCTGAAGCCTCTTTTAATATTTTTAATCTTATTTGATTATGTAAATATGTCCAGAAGGCATATAAAAACAAAATACAACAAAATTAATTTTAATTTTATATTTTCTAATTGTTTTTTTTTTTGCATTATCTTTCTCTCTGACATGTGCTCGATCTTAATCTCTTGATGTATAGATTGTCTGGAATTCAACTTATCAAGTTGCGTGTGGAATTGCTGAGTGCCCTGAGAATCACCTGAACTTCTTTTATGTCTGTCAGTACTGCCCTGCGTAAGTACACACTTCAGAGCTAATTTTCAACGTTGTCAAATGAGATCGGACATTTTTAATTATGACACTATAAAAACAGATTTATATATATATACATATATATATATATTACACATGGAGAGGCAAATACATACTTTTAAATACTTCCTATAGTAGAAACTTATTTAACTATGTTCTTGAAATGGCCAGCTCATTAGTTCCTTGAATCACTCTCAGGAACTTTTTTCCTATGCTTAAAATTATTTCTCTTCTCTCCCCACCTCAGTTGCTGTTTTAGAGACACATGATGTCCCCATGAGTACACAAAGCATATAGAGATTGAGAGATTCACCTTAGCAGTTATTGCTATATTTTTAGGCTACAAGGCAAACTTTTGATATTAGACCAGTAGTGAATGAGAGTGAATGACATAGGATAGTAGAAGAAAAGAAGAAACAGGACAGGAGCCTACCATAGAGGGCCTCTGAAAGACTCTACCTAACAGTGTATCAAAGCAGATGCTGAGACTCATAACCAAACCTTTGGCAGAGTGCAGGAAATCATATAACAGAAGGGGTAGTTAGTAAGACCTGGAGAGGACAGGAGCTCCACAAGGACCAAATATATCAGGGCACAGGGGTCTTTTCTGAGACTAATTCTCCAACCAAGAATCATATATGGATATAACCTAGAACTCTTAGTCAGATGTAGTCCATAGCAGCTCAGTATCCAAGTGGGTTTTCTTAGTAAGGGGAACAATGACTGTCTCTGACATGAACTCAGTGGATGTCTCTTTGATCTACACCCCAACTGAGGGATGAGCAGCCTTGCTAGGCCACAGAGGAGGACATTGCAGCCAGTCCTGATGAGACCTGATAACCTAGGGTCAGATGAAAGGGGAGGAGGTCCTCCCCTATCAGTGGACTTAGAAAGGGGCAGGGAGGAGATGACAGAGTGAGGGTGGAATTGAAAGGGAATGAAAGGAGGGGACTACAGCTGGGATACAAAGTAAATGATCTGTAATTAATATTTAAAAATTAAAAAAAGAAAAAAAACATAGGATAATAATTGCAGGGATTGCACTAAAATTATCTTGCCTCTCAGTATATGGGCTTTATCTGTCTTTTTATAGTTTATTTTATCTTTTGTGAATTTCATATAGGAATACTGTATTTCCATCTTTCTCTTTCCACCTCCAAATCTTGCTGCTTTATGCTCCCTCTCACATTCAGCATTACATCCTTAATTTTTATTGTGACAAAGATGCAGACACATACTATACATATATGCATATATAACACATGCACTATACATATATGTATATATCATAACACACACCTCATACCGCTGAGTCCATTGATGTTCAACTGTTTAGGGTTTACCACATAGGACTGGATGACCTATCAGGAGTCTCCACCCTGGAGAAAACAGATTCTTCCTTTCTCAACACCCACGGATACTTTCTTATCCAGGACATCATAGACTTTGCTCTTGCCTCCAAGGACTTGAAGATAACACAATTATTATTGAAAATGTCATACACATCAGACACAGGACATGGAGGAATAGAGCTGGAAGTGACTCAGAAGCCTGCTTACTTTAGAGTAGTTCTCATAGTAATAGATGATGCTATGCAAGCTGCTAAGGGAGAAAATAATCCAGAGATTTATCTTTCTGTAAAACAAAACATAACAAAAACAAAACAAAGACTAGCTCAGCTGCTATTTTTCCAGAGCTTTATTTTTTGTGGACTTGTTTATGCATGTGCATGCAAAGACTAAAAAAAGGGCATTGAATTCCCTGGTCCTTGAGTTAAAAGTGGAAATGAGCTACTTTACATGGGTGTTGGGAATCAATCTGAAATCCTTTGAAAGAACCACAAATAATCTTAACAACTGAGAGTTAACAAAGAGTTAAAAGTTTTATTAACTCTTAGATGGCAAAGGCTTTTCGAGAATTCCTTAATATATTTTAAATAGTTAAGAAAGCTAAAATCTTAACTCTTTACACCTCATAATTTTCTGAAAATTTCTGAAAAACTCATTCATTCACATTTAAATTTTAAAGCCAGAAACTCACCTCCCATCTATGCTATATGTTTGAGATCTTTAAACAATTCCTATGAATAGAATGAATGTGTATTCATAATCTGAATGTCAATATATTTTTCTTTTAAGAAGATTTTAATTGCATCTGCTTGTCTTTCTATGTGTGGGTATGTGCACATGGGTGCAGGTGATGTGGAGAACAGTGGCATCAGGTCATCTGGATCTGGAGTTATAGGCAGTTGTAAGCAACCTGAAGTGGGTGCTAAGAAACAAAAGCCGAGTTTCCTAAAAAATGAAAAAACAAAACAAAATCAAAAAACAATTGGCACTTTTGACTACTGAGACATCTCTTCGTCTTTATTTTTATCTTTTTAATATAAAAATTTATACAAGAGACTGAGGGCCTTTTGAAGTCAAGTTCTTTGAATGATTTATTTCTATGCTGTAGGTTACACAGATGATGTGGCACCTCAGTTCAAATGTAAGATCCTCAAAGAATTTTCAAGCAGGTTTCTGTTGAAATTAAGTATAATATAGAGGAAGAAGCTGCCTGGTCAAACAAGAAGAATGCAACTAAGAGCGTCAGATACATAATGAAGAGATGCAAGTGGCAAGACTTGTGCAAAAACCAATATATTTTTAAACTTTAGATTGTTCACACACATATAGCTTTATTCTTCATATAGAGAAGCGGTTCTGCTGCATGCCCTTGGACATTGCACACACACACCACCACCACCACCACCACCACCACCACCACCAAAACCACAACCACCACAACCACTGTTGGTGCAATGGAGACTCTGACATCTCTGTATGAAGCACAGTCTATGCTATCAGAGTACTGTAACCTTCAAATGGTTAAAAAAATCTTTTTCTAATTAACATTCTCATTTTTGATAAGCATTAAGTCTCATACCCACATATTTCCTTAGACATCTCCAAAGCTTCGTAAGCACAGGGTCTTTCATGAGTATACACATCAGCTCTTGAAGCTCATCACATCTTCATGGAGACCTCTTCCGTGTTATAGGAATTACAGCTTTTTCCTATATATGAATTTCTTCATAAAAAGTAACTTTTATACCTAACCAGCATCATGAACTACACTGTTTTACCAGGTTTATCAGAAAAATGGGGTTATTTCAGCATTAAAATGTCTCCAGAGATTTAGATTCTTATTTATCTTATTTTAGTTTCTTAGGTTCTAAGATGATGGTTGATAGAAAAAGTGAATGGGTTAAATATCTGCTTACTTCACATTCACTGATATCTTTGTACTCTTAGATATCTGCTGATATCTTTGTACTCTTAGGATATGTTAGTTTTTGTTGTGATATAAAAAATCTTTTAACACAAATCCATCCATACATATGGAATATATATGTATGCATGTATGTGTGTATGGTGTATGTTTATAAATTGGTGTTATATTCAGGCAATAGTGTTTAAACAGAAAAATTAAAATTTTCTGATGCTTTGCATGTCAAATTTCAGTGGCAACTATGTAAGAAGGCTATATACACCTTACACAGAAGGAGAGCCCTGTGCCCTTTGTCCTGATGACTGTGAAGATGGGCTGTGCAGTAAGTTTTGTTAACATACTAATATAATAACACTAAATGGCTATCTTATTGTCATTTAAATATAATTTGTCAAAAAGGCAAATTATCCTAACATGCTGTTAAGATTTTATAATATAGTTTTACTTAACATCATTTTTAGAACTACAGATATTTTTTACATTAGGAAAAGTAGTTTTGACATTGAGAAGGATAATACTTTATGTAGTCTAAGGAAATATCTAAAATCAGTGCATACTTGTAGCATTGCTGTTACTGGAGTCTACAAAATAATTTCTGTGTATATAATTAAAATTTTCTTACTCTCAAAGCTGATAGATCTGAAGCTTGGCATTTTACATGAGAAAGCAATACCAATTTAGGGAGTTGAGATAATAAAACATAGAACAGCCCCGAGAAAAAAGACAGATCCTAAAGTTCTTTGTTCACCAAGGAGTTTAGCACAATAAATTCCTAGTCTCCTCCAGATATCATTTTAAAATTTCATTATATTTTATTTTTATTTATTTCTGAATGTGTTTTTGTGTCTTTCTATATATGTACAAGCCCACACATGTGTGTCCTGACATGTCTGTGTGATTGTGTTTTGAAGTTAGAGGACAACTTGAGTGAATTCATTCTTTCCAACCAGGATATGTGTGTGGAAGATTGACTTCAAGTCGCCAGGCTTAGTTGCAAGTACCTTTATCCTGAGCCATCTCACTGGCCCTAGGGTGTGGTTTGAAGTCTTCCATTTAGTTATGGAATTTTCTGTTCAGTTTTAAAGTCTAAATCAAATCTACAAATGTTAGTTTATTAAATGCTTTAGTATTTCATGCCTGAATGGAAGTAAAAAATGTCATAACATCACCTTTTAGTATTATTATGAATATGAATACAAAGAATAATTGTTGCCCCAATATTTTGGTGGCAGAGGAAGGAGAATCAGGAGCTGGAATTTGGATCTAACTCCAGGTCTACCCCGGCTACACGAGAGAGCTGTAACAGCAATAGGGTGTTTATAAAATTGGAGTATATTATCAAAATTAATACGGTAGATTCTTGTGTCAATTTGCTGGGATTTTTGTACATTCCTGGATGAATTACAGAATTCATCATGGACTGGTATAGATAAAATTTAAAGTATTAATGATATCAAGATTATAAACTAAAGAAGAAAGGGCTGGTAGAGCTGGTAGAGTAGTCTGTCCTATCAGTAACAGCCAAATGAAGGACTTTAAACAGAAATAGAAAGGTAAAAAAATTCTTATTTTTTCATTTTAGCAGTTTTTAAATTTATTTATTTGTGCTTTCAGCTCTTTTTAATTTTGAAATAGGGTCTCACTACACAACCAAAGCTCACTTACACCTCATTATGTACTTTAGTCTGCCCTCAGACTTATCTTCCTGCCATCTATCTTCCAAGTGTTGTGGAATTTGTATTCTATAAAGAGCTCTTAGAAAAAAGTATAATTTTTAAAAAGCCAAATAGAAGGTAGAGATTCAGAACCAGATAGTCATCTTTTCATTATTAGTGCAAAAGTCATGAAAATAGCTTACACAGAGAGAAATGAATTCAAATACTACATTTGTTAACTGTACTTGTTCTGTGCTGATGAATATATACATATATGTGGAGAGAGGAAGAGTCTGGGCATGTACCTGTAGTGATGCTACTCTGGAAGTAGAATTAGCAGAGTTATGAGATTGTACAGGTTTGATTCTAGCCTGGGCAACACAATGAGACAGTGTCTCAATCAACAATACAAAGCCACTACCTACCTTTCCAGGTCTCTGTGTTCATGAGATTACCTCTTCCGATATGAAAGACAGAACCAAAGTGTAGAGCAGTCATGAACAACAACATTCTAGAATGGTTTAATTCCTGGTATTTTCACCGAAAGAGCCTGCTAGACATTGTAGTTACAGAACATTTTCATGATACTTGCTTTGCTGAGAATATACATTTTAAATATTAAACTATATTTAGGTTTTAAAAATACTTGTGTAATGACTACTATTTTAAATAGTGAGGTTCTTTTTTAATGCTGTTTAATCTTATGTTTATAAATGTTTGTTTGCATGTATGTGTGTGTATTTTTGAATACCACATTTATGCTCACTGAGCACAGGAGGTCAGAAAAGAGCATCAAAACCCATGGAGATGAATTTGCAGGTGGTTTTAAAGCACCCTGTGGATGCACAAAATCAAACCAGTTTCTCTGCAAGAACAGCAAGGGCTCTCAGTCACTGAACCATCTTTATAGCCTCTAGATAAGCTTTATAATGAGTTACTAAAGTTACTTTTCTTAAGCCTTTTTTTGAGTAAAGAAATACATCTATTTGTCTCAAAGACATTCCACAAAACTCCAGTTTAAAGGATACACATTCATTTCTCAATTCCTTTCTCTCAATTCATTTCAATTTAGTTTTGTTACCATTAACACTGAAAAATAACAGCGAAGTAATATTTTTTTTGTTTTTTGTTTCAGCCAATAGTTGTGAATATGAAAATCATTATTCTAATTGTGATGAGCTGAAGAAAGATTTTACCTGTGAAGATCCAGATGTTAAAGAAGACTGCAAAGCTACATGTAACTGTGAAAACAAAATTCATTAAATTTCCAGCACACATGATCAGGATCTTGTAGAGAAAGATCATATTCTCTGTTTAGGCTTGCCATGTTCTACCAGGAAATTATAGGTATAGGTATACTCAAATGATTCAAAATGGTAAAGATTTTTTTCTTCTTTGTAACTTCCCATTTAACAGAAATAATTTGTACCCCATAATTTTAAGATAACGAAATCACAAGTATCTTTGGACATTGACATATGAATTCTGTGACACATTTATGGAGTTGAATCAAACCCATTATTTTTCAATGTTTGTCTGTATGGCTTGAAAATAAGAATAATTTTCTTTTCAGAGCACAATGAAGTAAAGGAACAAACAGCATGCAGTTCCACTGTAATTGTCACTCAACCTTTCTATCTCTACTTAGCTATCTCCAGAGAAACATTCACATTAATTCTCTTTAATTTCATCTCACCGTTTACTCTTCTTTATAGTCATCAGAATCAGCAGTTTAAATTCTAAAATACAGTTTAAATTGTAATCATTGAGTTTTTAAGTACCCTATTGAAATGCAACTTAAGGAACAAAATTTGCTTGTTCAGATGACCGAATGGACCTTGATTGCTTTATAATAAATAAAATAAATCTTAATCTTAGCATATTAATCATCTCCCAGTATTTGTATAAAGTAGTTATTTGGTGTTTGTTTATACCAATATGTATGATATATATTTCAATATTTATGATACCTTTTACTTAATTTTTATTTGCATTAATGTTGTTAGTCTTCAGAAGAATTTATACTAATTAGTGCATTCCCCAAGTAATAATCTATAGTGGAACCCAGTTTTCCTACTATTCCTGATCCTACCTTATCATGCCATAGCCAAGGTCACATATTCTTTATGTCCCATATAGTGTGGAAAGTCCTGTGGACTCTCATTCACTGGTACAATATCAGCTTTAAGTCTTAGTTGTACTGGTTGTACATCCTGTGTACGGGGTCCACCCTGAGTCACACTATAACAACATCAAACATAAAACCCATGAAAGAAGTCTTCATGCCCCGGTCTCATTGTAAAAACAGATTATGTGCAGCTAAACAGTATGACCATGTTCCCCCCACCCCCCAGGCTCACCAGTTTTAAAATGTTTTTCAATGAGAATTACAGAGATGAAACTCAGGATCCAGAATCTTAGAAACTCACAAATTTTTATCAAGGAATTTGAAAATTTTAAAGAAGAGATGAACAAACATCTAAAAAAAGCCTCAATAATATAAATATAGGAACGAATAAAATGATGAAGACAATTCAGAATTTAAAAACTTTATTCAGTTTGTTTGGAGGTTGTAGCAGGGGAGTGCAGGTACTCATATACTCTTGACCAAAGATCAGTCTTCTATTCAGGGAAGATCCTCCTCTTCAACCAAGTGCCCAGATTTGGGAGGGAAGCACATGGAGTGGTGAGGGAGGAAGGGGACTCCCACCTACCCTAGACAGCCAAATCAGAGGAATCAACCCTGGAGATCGGTGGGGTGACAGATGTCTCTGCCAGATTTTCCTCAGTAGCTGACTCTTTGGTCACCAACCCCTGAGGTGAGGTGCAGCCTTGCCAGCCCACAGAGGAAGACAATACAGACAGTCCTTATGAGACATGATAGGCGAGGGTCAGTGGGAAGGGGAGGAGGACCTCCCCTATTAGTGGACTTGGAGAGGGGCATAGGAGGAGATGAAGGAGGGGGAATGGGATTGGGAGGGGATAAGGGAAGGAGCTACAGCTGGGATACAAAGCAGAGAAACTGTAATCAATATAAAAAATTTAAAAAATGCATAAAAATAAAAACTTTATGCAGTAAGAGAAAAAAATACTAAGAAAACTTCAGCTGAAAGAACGATGGAATTGAAAAACTAACCAAAGCTCAGAGGAAAGAATGTGGAATGGGTGAAGTAGACGATAAAATGTCAAGACTTAAAGAAAAAAAACGAATTAGGACACTCAAGCAAAAAATATGAAAAATTAAATATGCACACACAAAAACACACACACAGGACCAAAGCATACAAAGTTGTATGTACCATGCAAACACCAAATCTTGGAAATATAGACAAAGAAGGAGACTCATTCCAGGTCATTGGCATAGACTGTATTTTTTAACAAGATCATAGAAAAAATTTCACAAACTAATGATAGATATATTTATACAGGCACAAGATGCATACAGAACTCACAAGGAAACAACATCAGAAGAGAGACACTAAACATTATTTAAAAACACTGAATATGTAAAATAAAGAGAGAATTCTGAAAACTGCAAAATAAAAAACACACGTCAAATATAAAAGAAAACCAATCAGATTAACAGTTGCTTTCTCAATGAACACTGTAAAATCTAGAAGAGCCAAAATAAGGCATGTCATATTTTAAAAGACCATGAATTTCAGCCTAGACCACTGTTTACAGTAAAGTGATCTGAATAGCTGAAAGAAAAATTAAAAAAAATCATAATGAAATAGAAGAATTCATGTCGACCAAATTATAGAGTTCTAGAAACAATATTTCAGACTGAGAAGAATAAGTATATACTAGAGGTTATAAAAAGAGAACAAATAATGCTACCATTACTGAATTACAAATTATAACTAAGAACACAAACAATAAAACATTAACAGCAACAAAAAACAAGGAAACAAACCAGCCAACAAATAAACAAAAAATCAAACAACAAAAAAAATTCCAGTGAGGCAAAACAAACCAAAGTGACTCTGTATCCCCCTCCTCTACCCCAAGAGCACTTAGCTGACTTTGTGCTTCCCAAGTACTCCTGGGCATGTAACAATCCACTGGAGAAAACTGTTTCTCTCAATGATTTTTTGTCTTTTTTTAAACAAAGACAGGGGAAGAATGAACATGAGTTTGGGTGGATAGGGAATCATGGAGAATTGGAAGAAGCTGGGGTACAGTAAACAAAATAAAATAAAATATATAAAATAAAACCCCCTACTAAGTGAAAGGAATCAACATACGTCTTTGTAAAGTAGCTAAATAATTATGGCCACAAGACCCGAAACAAAAGCACAAGTTCGTTGAATGGGCTGAGAAACCAAATTCACCCTTCTATTATTGTCTGTAAAGTTTTATCTTTCCTTCAAAGTTAGGTGCCACGTTAAAGTAAAAGTATGAAAAAAAAATTCTGAAGACCCTGAAACATTGAGGTGCCTCTCTCTTAGTACCTGACAAAAGAGGCTCCAAAATAAAATAATCAGCCTAAAGAAGGACACCTCATTCTAATCAAAGGAACAGTTAACCAAGATTATACTTCTAAACATAAATGTACCAAACTCTTATGAATCCAGTTTCTTAAAAGCGTATCACTATCTTTTAAATAATTTTCCTCCTTTCCTTCCCTGCTCTAGTTCCTCCCATGTGTTCTTGACTTGCTCTCAATAATAAACAAACAAATATGTAAAATTCATTAAGAGCAGGCTCTTTGTAGTATATTTAGTGTACAGTTAAGTCTAGGAAACAGCAAACTCAATTTATGTTTAGGTCACTCTGACGAAGCCCTAAATCCCCTGCTTTTCTGTAACTTGAACCAGTGTTTTGAAAACATTTCCTACTAGAAAAATGTCAAAGCTTTCATTTGCCTATTTTAAGAAATATTTTATTAAAATCTCAACAATAACAATCAGTTAATAATAACATTAATAAAACATTCTATGCAGCCTTTAAAAGTGTGCTGCTGGAAATGAAGACACAGATTAGCACCAACACAGTACTAGTAGGTGATTTTACTAACCTATTTTCTCTGATAGAAAAGTAATCTAAAAAAAAACATAGTAACATCAGAATTAAATAGTGTTGGATTTCTATAGAATATATCACTAAAATCAAAAATAAAAATGCACATTTTACTTAGCCTCTCTATAATGAATCACATCTTGGGACACAAAACAAAATATAACAGGTTCAGAAAAACTGACATACCTTCATGCTTCTATTTGAGCACAGGCATTATAAGTTTAAAATCATCAGCAAAAAAAACTATATTAATTACATTAATTCATATATTTTAAATGATACAATAGTGAATACTGAACACATTTTTATAAAAGAAGTCACAAAAGAACTAAAAATGTTCTAGTTCAAACTGCAAATAAAAGCACAACCTAGAAGAAGAAAAAACCCAAACCATAGATGCATTAAAAGCATTCCTAAGGGGAAAATTCATAGTTCTAAGTGTCTCTAAAAATGAATAGAAGTAAAAGGAATGAATTCATAATGCAACTCAAAAATTTGGCAAATCAAGAACAACTCAAAATCAAGTCTAGTGAACAGCAAGAAATAATAAGAATCCGAGCATAAATTACTGAAATAAAAACAAAACAAAATAAAAACTAATGAATCTAAGATTTAGTTTTTAAGCAATAAAGATTTTATTTTTAAATAAACAAAAATATGAAAAGACATTCAATTAACCAAAAAAAAAAAAAGAAAAACAAAAAGACTGTCCGCAGTAACAAAATCAGAGATGACAATAGACACTAAAAACATTCAGAGTAGTGTAAAGCAGAGCTTTCAAAATGTATATTTTACTATGTTAGAATATCTAGATTCATCCAAAATACTAAAGTTAAATAAAGTAGAAACAACAATCATAGCCATAACAATTAGGTGGAGGGGAAAACAGCAATCAAAACCTATGGCAAGCAAACAAATAAACACAACAACAAAGAAAAGCCTCAGGTGCAGATAAATTCAGAGTAAAAACCTTAAAGAACTAGTATAGCCTATATTTCTTAAGTTAACAAAAGGGAAAAAAAGAAAAAAGAAATAGAAGCACTACTAAGCTATGTTTAAGCTGCTATTACTCTAGCACAGAAACAACGGGAGAAGAAAGAAGAGGAGCTAGAGAAAGAGTACAAAAGAAAGAGCTTGGGGGAGGAAAGGAGAGAAAAGAAAAAAGAGAATATAATAATAATAATAATAATAATAATAATAATAACAGCTGAGGCCAATATCCTGATGAACATAGAGGGAAATACCCTCAATAGCTCATTTACCTGGATCAAGTGGTCTGTATTCATGTGATACAGGGGTAGTTCAATATACGTAAGCCAATAAATGTAATAAACCATACAATGACTTAAAGACAGAAGATCACATGATCTTGTCAAGGTGAAGAAAAGACCTTTGACAAAATCTTAAACAGCTTCATTATAAAAGTCCTAGATAGGAGGGAACAGACAGCATAACATAAGTTGTATTTGACACACCCACAACTAACATTATCCTAAATGGAGAAAAACCCATTTATTCCATTATGTCAGGAATAGTATAGGGTTATCCACTACCCTCATACCTTTGCAACATAATGCTAAAAGCAGAAGCTAGAACAATTAGACAAGGGAAGAAAATTTAAAAAGATATATATATATATATATATATATATATATATATATATATATATGAAGAGGTTAAATTATCTTATCTACAAAAATATATTATACAGGAGATGTCACAAATTCCAAAAGAAAAATATTGTATATTAGTAGCATTACTAAATAGCAAAACCAAAATACTGAGAGATTATGGGCACATTCCCATTCACAATAGCCTAAAAGTAAATGAATGAATTAATGAATGAATAAATGCATTTTGAAAATCTAGGAGAAAACTAAGGAAATGAAAAACCTCAACAATGAAAACGTTAAATCTCTAAAATAAATGTGGAAGACACTGTAATGTGGAAAGACCCACCACACAGACACATACACATTCACAGATTTGTAGAAATAATATTGTGAAAATAATAATCCTTCCAAAAGCATTTCACAGATTCAATGCAATCGAAATCAAAATATATATATCATTTCTCATATAAACAGTAAAACGAATCACCAAAATTCCTATGGAGACTCTCTTATTCCTAGAGAGCCCAAGCAATCCTGAACAAAAAGAGCAGAGCTGGCTCAATATTTTACTACTTTCCCTATTCAACCAGCCTTGTAAATGTATTTTCAAAAAAAAAAATTTCTTACTCATTTTCATTTCCTATAGAAAATTTAAACTCAAGAAACACATATTTTATACTCTATTTCTAAATGCAAAGAAAGCCAAGGAAAGAAGAAAGAAAAGGAACAACTTTTGAATCTGAAACTTCTGAATCTGAAAAAAAAAAAAATGTTCTCTTTGCTAGGATCCTGGGCTATTATCTTGCGGAAGCTAGAATGCATTCTTTCACTGAAGTCTAAAATGAACCAAAGAAACAAAATAAAAACAAATTATGATTTACCTATCTATCGATAGCTCTAGATAGATCGATCAATTCATATATATATATATATTAATATATATCAATTTAAATGCAACCAGTTCAGGAAAAACAAACCTGCACATTTAGATGACTACAGTACAAGAGTAACAGGTGAAAGCCGTGCAAATTACAATATTCTTTCCATTATCTCTTCAGCTAGAAAATAACTTCTAAAGTTACTTGTCATGAAAGAGATTTTAAAGGCATTCTAAAATTTAACTTTTTAGTGTGGTAAAATTTGCAGAGCATGAAGATATGCATAAGCACATAAAATTCACGACATTTAGCACATCGGACGGTTGTGCAACCATCATTACCTAGTTCCAAAGCATTTAACTGTCTCCCCAAAATACCTGTACCCATTAGGCTCTTTCTGGGTCCTAGAAACCACTGATCTTTTTTTCCCCATAGATTTATCTATTTTGAATATTTCCCATGAATAAAAACCATGCAACATTAAAAAAAGGGGGGGGGAATGGAATGGGCAATATCAATGACTGCGAGTGAGCAAATGGGCTAAGTACCAAAACTGCCCTCTATACTCCACTCAAATGATAAAATAAAATATATCTATAATATACATGCTGATATAGATAGATAGATCCCACACAAAACTAGAATATATTACAAAGTCCTACATTAGGTCATGGCTTTATCAAGGATAAAGACACATATTATTGTGCCTTGAATGAACTCGACCCTGGCTGGCTCATTGACCCTCCCCCATACACGCCAGGGAGTAACAGCCTGGCTAGATCCCAGGGAAGGACATTGCAGCCAGCCCTGAGGAGACAAGATGATCTGGAGTCAGGTGGAAGGGGAGGAGGCCTACCCCGTCGGTGGACTTGGAGGGGGCGGGGAGGAGATGAGGGAGGGATGGGGAGAGTGGGACAGAATGAGGGAGGGGGCTATGCCTGGGATGCAAAGTACCTAATCTGTGATTGATATAAAAATAAATAAATTACTTTTAAAAAATAAATACATACAATAAAAATAGTATACTTTACTTTCAGATTTTAATCATTTACAATACAGGGGAATTTTACAGTAATATAATTAGAGATGGGATGTGGGGAAGGGTTGTGTAATTTTTTTGGCTTACTGTTGGTTATGCTTTTTATTTTCTTAAGAATGAAATCGTTTTGAAGGGGATACAGAAACAAGAACCAGGTGAAAAAATCTAGCTTCCTGACATTTCTTATTTTAAGGCTTTATCCCCAACACTAGCCTCAAGTTCTCTATTTCACTGTTTAGTATCCTAGGATGACAGTTTGAGACTGTACCCAGCAAAATTTTCAAAGCAAAGATAGACAGGAACTTGGACCAATCAGAAAGCTGCATTTCATTTCAAAGTCTGTCACTGGCTGTTGTGCAGGTGACCTAGAACTCAGAAAGAAGGGGTGGGACTAAGATTAAGCGTTAAACATCACCACCCTGAGCCAGCAGCAGCAAGGAGATTGTTCAACATACCATCAAAATGACTCTTTCTAATAAGCTGACTCTGGACAAAGTGGATGTTAAGGGAAAAAGAGTCATCATGAGAGTAGACTTCAACGTCCCCATGAAGAACAACCAAATCACAAACAACCAGAGAATCAAGGCTGCGATCCCAAGCATCAAGCATTGTCTGGACAACGGAGCCAAGTCTGTAGTTCTTATGAGTCACCTTGGGCGGCCTGATGGTGTCCCCATGCCAGACAAATACTCCTTAGAGCCTGTTGCTGCTGAACTCAAGAACCTGCTGAGCAAAGATGTTCTGTTTCTGAAGGACTGTGTAGGTTCTGAAGTAGAGAAAGCCTGTGCCAATCCTGCTGCTGGGTCTGTCATCCTGCTGGAGAACCTGCGCTTCCATGTGGAAGAAGAAGGCAAGGGTCAGGATCCTTCCGGAAAAAAGATTAGCGCTGAGCCTGCCAAAGTAGAAACCTTCCGAGCATCGCTGTCCAAACTCGGCGATGTCTACATCAATGATGCTTTCGGTACTGCACACCGGGCTCACAGTTCCATGGTGGGAATAAATTTGCCCCAGAAGGCATCTGGGTTCCTCATGAAGAAGGAACTAGAGTACTTTGCCAAGGTCTTAGAACATCCAGAGAGACCTTTTCTGGCTATCCTTGGTGGAGCCAAAGTGACAGACAAGATCCAACTCATCAAAAATATGTTAGACAAAGTCAATCTTATGATTATTGGTGGTGGGATGGCTTACACTTTCCTGAAGGAAATTAACAACATGGAGATTGGAGCTTCCTTGTTTGATCAAGAGGGAGCCAAAATTGTCAAAGAGATCATGGCTAAGGCAGAAAAGAATGGTGTAAAGATAACCTTTCCTGTTGACTTTGTAACTGGGGACAAATTTGATGAGCATGCTAAAGTTGGACAAGCCACTCTAGAATCTGGTATACCATCTGGCTGGATGGGTCTGGATTGCGGTCCTGAGACCATTAAGAACAATGCTCAAATTGTGGCACAAGCAAAGCTAATTGTTTGGAATGGACCTATGGGTGTATTCGAATGGGACGCTTTTGCTAACGGAACCAAAGCCCTAATGGATGAAGTTGTAAAGGCCACCTCCAAGGGCTGTGTCACCATAATAGGGGGTGGAGATACTGCTACTTGTTGTGCCAAATGGGGCACTGAAGACAAGGTCAGCCATGTGAGTACAGGAGGTGGTGCAAGTCTTGAGCTTCTGGAAGGTAAACCTCTTCCAGGGGTAGAGGCCCTCAGCAACATGTAACTGTCAAAATGCCCATGCTTCCTGTTTCCTGTGTGCAGTGGCCAATCCAAGTTAGTAGCGCCTTTACATCTCAGCTTAACTTTCGTTAATGATTATCTACTCTGTATGCAGACCCCAGTAACAATCAATCAGTGAGTCATCAGTACAACATGAACATGTCTTCATTTTGCCATGTATTTGTTACTCTCTTGAGGATCTCATCAGGACTTTTCACTGTACTTCATAGGGCAGAACATCCTCATGTCACCTATTAAAGAAGTGAGGTGAAAAAGCTGAATGTCTTGTCTTTACTTCAGTTCAAATTTATTATTTCTCTCTGAAGGTGGGACTCAACATAGAGTCTGCTTTTGGAAAAAGAGGGGGTAAAAGCTGTCAAAGTGTTAAATGGTAAAAATGACCAAAAGTAACAACATAGCATTATGTAAATATAACTCAGTTATAATTAGATTGCCACTAACATTTTTTCTAAATAATAAGTACTTAATAAACCCAATAACTTTCTTTTTAAAGAGGAAAAGTAAAATTCATCGATATCTCGGCTAACGAGGAAGTTAAAGCTTAAAATCAAAATCAGGATATGAATAAAGAATTACTTGAAAGCAGGTAATAGTAAGAGCTAACACTTGAATTCTTAAAGTTATTTTATGAAATAAAATATCAGTATTTCAGTAATGAAAAACAAATCTATAAAAACATTTTAAAAGCAGAGAACATGTAAGAAACAAAAATACTTATTGCTTAGTCTTTTTTTTTTTCCTTCTAAATCTGGATGCAAAGAATAGGAGGTTCGTGCCATGGGCCACAGACCCAAGAAAACTAAGCAATAAGGAGGGCCCAAGGGAGGATGCCAGAATGTCACTCAGAAGGGGGAATAGAATTGGCAGCAGAAGTGGATGGAGAGGGAACTAGGCAGGAGATGGAATGGGGAGGGAAACAAGGAGAGGGGTCAGATATAGGGAGAATGGGGTTGGGAGGAAAGAAGTCTGGGAACAAGAAGGAAAACTGAGGGGGGCATCTCTTTGATAAACTGAAGGCCTGTGAAATGGTAGGTTCCTGGGAGGATATGGGTGTGATTCTAGCTGAGACATGGGGCATGGACACTGAAGTGAACACCTCCTAGTCAGGCATGCCTAGTGGAGGGAGGGTAACAACAAACCACACACAAAACCTTTGATCCCAAAATTACCCTGCATACAAAAACTGCAGGAAGAAAGAGGGAACAGAGATTGAGGGGATATCCAACAAATGATTGTCCCAACCTGAGACCCACTCCTCAGTAAGTGCCAGGCCCTGACACTATTAATGATGCTCTGATAGGCTTGCAGACAGGAGCCTAACATGACTGTTCTCTGGGATGTTCCACCCCACCCAGAAGTGGATTGAGATAAATGCTGGGGCTTGAAGCCAGGCATGGGATGGAGCTCTGTGGATCTTATGGAAGTACTGAGGTAAAGACAGAAGTACCTGGAGGGAACCAGAACCCAACAAGAAGACCAACACAGACAACAAACCCAGACCCAAAGGGACTTATAGAGAATAAGACATCAACTAAAGGGTACATACGGTCTGGACCTAGATCCACCTCCCCTCACCACATATACACACATGTGCCCTAAGGTGGCTTGGCCTTTATGTGGGTCACCTTGGGAGTGGAGGAGGGCTGTTTCTTACATGGATGCTATTGCCTGCCTTTGGGTCACTTCCCCCTGGCAAGACTGCCTTGCCTGGCCTCAGGGGGATGATGATATGCTCAGTCCTGATGGGACTTGATGTACTGGGGAGAGCTGATATGGGGGAGAAGGGCTCCCCTTTTGGGGAAAATGGAGAGGGAAAAGGGAAGGAGGAGGTGGAGGGAACTGGAAGGAGAGGAGAAAGGGGGAAGCTTTTGGATGTAAAGTAAATAAACTTAAAT
Source organism: Pachyuromys duprasi (assembly GCA_028658305.1). Classification (NCBI taxonomy): domain Eukaryota; kingdom Metazoa; phylum Chordata; class Mammalia; order Rodentia; family Muridae; genus Pachyuromys; species Pachyuromys duprasi. The sequence continues at coordinate 20,917,583 of CM053756.1, read as the reverse complement.
AAAAAAATAAAAAATAAAAAAGTATAGGAGGTTCTTCCCAGTTTTAATTGGGCACACCTGATAATGTAATTGAAATAAGAGCTGGGAAGTATGAAAGTTTACCTTAATTACTTTGCTTGCATGTGTCTCTGGCAGGTTTTTTATCTCAGGGATTCATTTTCTAGTTACAGATCCAGTAACTTTACCCTTACATTACTTTCCATGACATTTTCAGTGCCATACTCCTAGATTTTGTTATTTTTTCTTTGCTTTTGAAACTAGACAAAAAAAATGTGGGGTTTTCCCCCACAGCCATTTTACAATTTTAGTTTCAAATATGCAGGCAATGTAAGTCTTCCTGTGTGCCCAATCAGGCTGTGGCATAAGGAGGTGGGGGTTCTTCTAAAAGGCACCAAGTCATAGAAATCAGAGCATATGATGAAATTTGAGCAAAGAAAAATCTTCAGCAGATTAAAACTTCTTCAAATTGGATTTTCACAGAGTACTGTAAATGGATGTCACTTTTCAGATTACATCAGAAAGAACTTTTTCCTGATTATTGTACTGTCTATCTGCATTATGCACAGACCATGGCAGGACACACCACAAGCTAACTGAAGCCACCATTAAATCCACCAAAATCCGCATTCCTAGAGGCCTAGGAGGACGGGAAAGGTAGCACACCACGCCTGGAGAGAGGGACACTCTTAATAAATCAGAATGGAACATGAAAATGTCAACTTAATCAAGCATTTAAATTTTATTAATCAAGCCTAATTTTTATGAGTGCAAATAATCACTGAGGCTGGACAAATTTGTTCTCAATTGCATCAGAAACATAATTTTAATATTTAATGGACTGATGAATTTAAATGGAGAATGATCTTTATGAAACATGCTCTTCATAATTTGCCATTAAATGAGAAATAAAAAAATAAAAAAAGAAAAATATCAAAATATGTTTTTGTTTTTTATTATAAATTTTAGATTCTTGAGCTTTTAATTTTCCTTTCAGGGCAGCTACATACTATATTATCGGAGGTGAGATAGTTACAGATTATAATCAAAGATTTAAAATCTGCTAAGAATATTTCTCCTTGATATGTTGCTTACAGTAAATTTAATGAGTGGGATTACTTCACACAAAAGATAAGCATAATATTAATCCAATATGTAGCTAAGCATTACAACCTTGTATTTATATAGTCTGTATTAAACTGTGTTTCCTATCATGTCCCTTAAGAAATGGGCTAGGTCAGTTTTCTCATTGGGAAACGTTGATTCAACTCTTATGTTTATATCTAATATTTCTTGCTAAACATACAAGGCACCCACTCTCCATCCCATCACTTAAACCTCCACAATGGTAAAACCTAACACTACAGTTGGTGTTGCTATCACCCTGTGTGTGCATCAAGGGACACTGAGTCAGAGAATTTCTGACTCTGCTTTGGGCTACATCTCAGTCTTCAATATGGACATGACATCCTTTGATTGCTCACATGTTTGTCCATGAAGACCCAGTTCTACTCAAAGGATGAGGCCAATTTCAACCCTATGATTCTGTACCTTGACAACACCAATGTTCACAACAGTATGCAGTGATAAAGGTGGAAGTTCTAAGCAGGACTAGGATTAGATCTAACAGCTGCAGGTCCAAGAGCAGCTTTACAACGAAAGTATCCTACACTGTAGAAAGTAGCCTATAGCACTCTAGGGTAATAGAGAACAAAAATGTCCCCCACTTCAAAGCACAGGCAGTCTGCAGCCTATGATTGGGTGTACACTACCCATTTACCTTGCAGTTCTCCAGCAACATATTAGGTGATCAGATCACTAGAGGGAGCCAAAGCATCTTGATTGAGTGAGCTGCCCCCGCTATGAATTTGGAACCTCCTTTTCCCCACATTTAATGTAACTTGAATCAGTCAGATATGTGAGAACTTAATGCTCATAACTTTACACTTACCTTTGCTATGTGCCTGCTATATAAATAGAATTAATAGGTCTATTATTGTATAATCATCTAATATGTTTAAAATTAAAGTGTCATGTATCCCTAAAACTGCTACAACAGGAAAAAAAAAAAGAAAAAGAAAAGACACAGTTAAGGTGCCTTACTCCTGTACTGAAGCCAAAGCTTATATATCTTCCACTTCTACATCAGTGTTGGCAGAACACATGCTTTTATATAACCTTCATAATAACACAATTCACACACCCAGTGTATTCAAATGATTCTGTTATAGCAGATCCCCAAAGAGACCATTTGCTATTTTTTTCTTATAGCACAAATACAAAACAGTGATTTGGTTTGCTGTTGTAAGCAATTCAGACAGATGAGGTGTAGAACGAATTTGCTCACACGAAAGAACATGACTTATTGGAGCAACTAGAGACCATGTTTAAATGCTGACAAAATAAAAGGATTCTGCCTGCTTGGTAAGTATTTTAATAACATAGAAAAGAATAATTGTCCTCTTAGATAAATGTGAGACAGGGTGGCACCAAAGAACCAGATCAGATTGCGGGTCCTGAAGAAGATTCTCAGTAGCCTCTCTAAAGCTAGAATGTGTTGGAACTGGTGAACAAATCTAACAGCAATTTAAATGACATCTTCACTGACATTCTTGCCTAAAGTGAGCATTAGACCAATCATGGTGAAACAGAGTGAGGAAATAACTTCAGGTTCATTTCCTCCTCCAGCAAACACATCTCCCTCCCACTGAACTGTCACACAAGAAGCAATTTTTACTAAACCAAATTTATTATATAAATAAAGCTTGAGATCTGCTGGCTGAAGTAAGGTACCTCTAATGTCCTTTAGCTGGCATCAAAGTATACCATCTAGTAATGGGAACAGGCACTGTCTCTGACATGAACTCAGTGGCTGGCTCTTTTATTACCTCTCCCAGAGGGGAGAGCAGCCTTGCCAGGCCACAGAGGAAGACAATGCAGCCACTCCTGATGAGATCTGATAGGCTAGGGTCAGAGGGAAGGAGAGGAGGCCCTTCCCTATCAGTGGACTTGGGGAGGGGATTGAGAGGAGATGAGGGAAGAAGGGTGGGATTTGGAGGGGTTGAGGGAGGAGGCTACAGCTGGGATACAAAGTGAATAAACTGTAGTTGATAAAAAATAAATAATGTTCTTTTTTAAAATATAAGAGATAATAGAATAAAAATTTCTCATTTGTCCCTCCAGTAATTGAAGACATTATCCAGCTGTCTTGAGTCTCCTTCCTGTGATTAGTTTTTAATACTGTTCTCATCCAGAACATGAAAAATCTCATCCCCATTTTGAGCTAATTGTCATATCATAAAAATTAATTTGAATATTTAATTACATTTTAAAAAACCACAGTGAGGGGAGAAGAGGGAGAGAACGTAGGATAGGGAGGGGGTGATGGATGGGGCTACAGCTGGGATACAAAGTGAATAAATTGTAATTAATGAAACAAATAAAGAAAGGGAAGGGACAGGAGCTCCACAAGGAAGCAACAGAAGCAAAATATCTGGGCACAGGGGTCTTTTCCGAGACTGATGCTCCAACTAAGGACCATGCCTGGAGATAACCTTGAACCCCTGTACAGATGTAGCCCATGGCAGCTCAGTATCCAAGTGGGTACTCTACTAAGGGGAATAGGGACTGTCTCTGACAGGAACTCAGTGGCTGGCTCTCTGATCACCTCTCCCTGAGGGGGGATAAGCCTTACCAGGCCACAGAGGAAGACAATGCAATCAGTCTTGATGACAGCTGATAGGCTAGGGTCAGAGGGAAGGGGAGGAGGTCCTCCCCTATCAGTGGACTCTGGGAGGGGCATGGAAGGAGATGAGAGAGAGAGGACGAAATTGGGAGGGGCTGATGGAGGGGGCTACAGCTGGGAAACAAAGTGAATAAACTGTAATAAATAAATATTTAAAATAAATAAAGAATAAAAAGTCCACAATTATACATTTTAGCCAATTGTTTTCATAAATATGTATTAAATAAATATTTGTTCAGCATATATATCTTCATGTTTTTCATATCTTCATAACTGTCAAAATTTGTTACCTGCCATAATTTACTGCTGTATTACACATTAGATTTATTTGATCCTTACTAGAGTAAATATTCTGCTTCTAGTTGATAAAGAAATTGAAAGATGCATGAACACTTGCTAGCAACACTCAGTGACTTATCCAGTAGGTTTATCATTAACCCTCTCCATCTAAAGATGTAGGATGAGTAGTGTACTTTTTAGCATCTCTAAGCATCACTCTTTTCCTTCCAATAGCATAAACCCTACATGCTTGGGCTAGAGGAACGGCTCTGTAGTTAAGAGCACTGAATGATCATGTACAAGACCTAGGTCCAGTTACCAACACCCATATGGCAACTAACAACTACCTGTAAATCCAGTCCCAGGGGATTCTGAAGCTCTATCTGGCCTCCATGGACAATTCACATGCATATGTTACACAGACATAAAAGCAGGCAAAATCCCATATACATAAAATAAGGATTTAATGCACATGATCATAGTACATCAGATGTTACATGTTACACAGAGTACATCCCAGGGTCACGGACTCTTATCATAAGCTACTATGGATGTGACATTTCAGTATCCACATCTGATTTCCTTAAACAACATTTCCATTATCCAATGGGACAATGGGAGCTCCTTTGGTAAAGAGGTTTTCACACTGCCACAATTAACAGGTTCTATATTTAAAATTATCACTTGTTCTCTGTGACACAGGAAAACTAAAATTAAATTCATTTAAAATATAAAATAGTGACTGGGAGGTTGTGAAATGAGTAAGGATTGACAGGTGCTAATGCAAAAAAACACAAAAGGAATGAATTTTAGTCATGTACAAAACTGTGGTGTGACTATAGTCCACAGTAACCTGTTGCAAATGAATTTGCATCACAAGAAAGAAAATTAATGATTCTAAATATAAAATAATGGTAAACATATGGAAATGTCAGCTGTGCCTTGACCAACAAATCAGGTACACATGCCTTGAAGTTTGCATCACATCCAATAAATGCATATAATCATTTATCAAGTGTTTTGTTTTAAATGTTACACATGGAAATATTAGTTATGTTTATTATATATGTTAATTGGTTACAAAGCTGTATTTTCCTCATATACTTAGATAAAGGTGTAATAAGCTATTAGGAAGTTAATCAAAGAGACTGACAAAATAAGCTATCCATGGAACTCACTCAGTATATAAGCTGAATTTAACCAAAGTTATTTTGATAGAACTCAGTTTGGAACACTTCTCTGAGTGTCCTCAAGCAGTTCTCAAAGACCGCAACCAGCGATGAACATGTAAGTAGTTGGCGGCATCAAAGTGAGTACAAAAAAACCCTCAATCCTATAACGTTGATAGTAATCACAGAAGACTACTTTTCTATAGATAGCATAATTTTATTTCTCTTTATGGCTGAATAAAACTTTATTAAGCATACATGATGCTTTTGTTATCTATTCACCTGTTGATAGACATCTAGGCTGATTCTATATCTTTTCTGTTGTTAATAATGCTGAACTAAAACATTTGCTTGCAAGTGTCTCTGTGGTATATGGAGTCTTTTAGGTAAATATCTAGAGATATGTAATAGTTGAATTTTCATTTTTCATTTTATATATTCTTTATTAATTACAGTTTATTCACTTTGTATCCCAGCTCTAGCCTCTCTCTTCTCACCTCCCAAACGTACCCTCCCTTCCTCATCTCCTTCTATGTCCCTCCTGAAGTCCACTGTTAGGGTAGGTCCTCCTCCTCATCTCTCTGACCCTAGCCTATCAGGTCTCATCAGGAGTGGCTGCAAGTATTCCTCTGTGGCCTTATAAGGCTGCTCTCCCTTGGGAGAGGTAATAAAAGGGTCAGCCACTGAGTTCATGTCAGAGACAGCCCCTGTTTTCCTTACTAGGAATACACATGGACACTGAGCTGCCATGAGCTACATCTGTGCAGGGGTTCTAGGTTATCTCCATGCATGGTCTTTGGGTAGACTATCAGTCTCAGAAAAGACTCCTGTGCCCAGTGTTTTTGGTTCTGTTGCTCTCCTTGTTGAGCTCCTATCCCTATCCAGGTTTTTATATCTCCCCCTTCTGCACTCTGTCAAAGTTTGGCTATGAGCCTCAGCATCTGCTTTGACACCTTGCTGGGTGGATTCTTTCAGAGGCCCTCTGTGGTATACTCCTGTCCTGTTTCTTGTTTTCTCCCTCTTCCTATATCTATCCCATTTGCCTTTGTGAATGAGGATTGATCATCTTATGCAGGGTCCTCCTGCTTGCTTAGCTTCTTATGTTCATCCCATATTATATGTCTAATATCCACTTATAAGTGAGTTTATACCATGTGTATCTTTCTGCTTCTGGGATACCTCACATAGGATAATCTATTCTAATTCCCACAATTGTCCTGCAAATTTCATGATTTCCTTGTTTTTAATAGCCGAGTAGAATTCCATTGTGTACATGTACCACAATTTCTTTATCCATTCCTTGGTTAAGGGACATCTGGGTTGTTTCCAGATTCTGGCTATTACAAATAAAGTTGCTACAAACATGGTTTAGCAAATATCTTTGTTGTAAACTTGAATATATTTTGTATATATGCCTAAGCGTGGTATAGCTGGACATTGAAGAAGCATTATTCCTAATCATTTGAGAAAGCGCCAAAAGAACTTCTGCTGTGATTTGCCTAGTGATTGAATTAATTTTTATCTTTCCCCTTAGCATACATTTGCATCTAGATCTATGTTCATATAGCCTGCATACATTGTTGCCCCATGGGTTCATCTGTTTTCTAACACGTGTCATGTTTTTTCATGGCAAATAAACAGAATCGGTTGAGTGTACACTCCCATAGTAAGCATTTTATTTACCAGTCTGTTGTAATTTATTCTGTTGTTTTTCCTGATGTCTGCTCTTGGCAAGATAATTATTTGGTTGTACACAGGTAACACATCAATTAAAGAGTCAAATCAATGTTCTCCTGTTCTGTATCATCATTGGCAGGGTAGACATCAAGTTGGACCAGGACCATTTGCTGAAGATGCTTTCTTTTTTCCATTGAATGGCTTTGGCTTCTTTGTCAAAAATCAACTATTCATAGGTGTGGGGATTTGTTTCTGGGCCTTCTATTTGGTTCCATTTATCCACCTTTCTGTTTCTATGCCAATATCATGCAGTTTTTATTAGTATTGCACTGTAGTACAGCTTAAGATCAGGAATAGAGATACATCTAGATGATTTGTTGTTGTATAGGACTGTTTTGGAAATTCTGGGTGTTTTGTTTCTCCATATGAAGTTGATAATTTTTTTCAAGGTCTGTAAAGATATGTGTTGGTATGTTGATGGGAATTGCATTCAATCAGTAGATTGCTTTTGGGCGAATGGCCATTTTCACTATGTTAATCCTACTGATACATGAGCACGGAAGATCTTTCCATCTTCTGATATCTTCTTCAGTTTCTTTTTTCAGAGACTTGAAGTTTTTTTTTTTTTTAAACAGGTCTTTCCTTTGCTTGGTTAGAGTCACCCCAAGGTACTTTATGCTATTAGTGGCTATTGTGAAGGGTGTTATTTCCATGATTTCTTTCTCAGCCCTTTTTTCTTTTATATACAGGAGGGCTTCTGATATTTTTTAGTTAATTTTGTATCCAGCCACTTTGGTGAAGGTGTTTTTCAGCTGAAAGACTTCTCTGGTTGAATTTTGGAGGTTGCTCATGTATACTATCATATCATCTGTGAATAGTGAAACTTTTGGTGCTAAAACCAGAGGCATGTCATCATAGCTGCCAAGTTCTTCTTGCTGGGCCTTGAATATGACACCCTTGCTCAATTACACCTGCATGAGCTGTTGTGGATGGTTTTCATCACTGCTTAAAGTATTCTTTATTATTTTCTACGTGTTAAAAGATTAGCTGAATGGTATCTTCACCTTATGTCACCAGCACCCCTTTTATTCCATTTAGTTCAGACTTTTCTGTAAATTTCTTACAGAAAGGTCTCCTTTAGTTTAGCTCTTCTACACTTCTTGGAGTATCTTTTCTCCTCACGCTCTTAATTTTGTATCTTTTCTTGCTCAGCTTGCTCCCTTTCAGTATAGATATTCACAAGATTAACCATTAACAGCAGTATAACAGAGTCAATACTAGGCAGCCTTGAAATCTATTCTGCCTTTTCATGAATTTTGGCTTGGGTACAATTTTTGACAAGGGTAGAAAGTGCCACATTATTAGACAAAATATCACAAGAACGACCTCTAGGCTACTCCTCTGAAATCTCTTGAACTGGGTCATCATTATCTACACTATTCTCAGCACCATGGTCTTCCATGATTCTGCTGGTATGGCCCATTAAACCCTGCTTTAAGCATTCAGCTGATTTCCTCATCCATAGTCCCAGATCAACACTCTGCCAATAAGTCACATGGTCAACCCAATCAGAGCAATACACCACATGATGGTTTATCCCACTTTAGTCTTAGTGTTCAGGTGCTGTGAAGTGACATGGTGGCCACTGCACCTCCCATAAAGAAGGCCTTTAATTTGGGCTTGATTAGAGGTTAAGAGGTTTAGACTTTTAACCACATGTCAGGGAGCATGGCAGCATTCAATCTGACATGGTAGCCAAGAATTTTACATGTGTATCTGAAGGGAACAGGAAAAGAAGACACTGGCCCTGGCTTGAGTGTTTGAAATCAAAGCACAGCACTAGTGATGCCTTTATCAAAATAATGTCACAAATGCTTTAACAAAGCCAAACCTCCTAATTTGTAAAGTAGACCAAGCATACCAATATAGACAATTAGGGTCACGTTCCTATTTTTTTCATTGTCAAATTGCTTTTACTCTTATCATAGCCGTATTTAGCATGCTGTTAATACAAAGTGAATACTTTAACAAATGCCTGTAAAAAGGAAAACAGGGACTATTTTAACCACCACGAATTCCTTCCAATGTTTTGTTATTATGGATTTTAAAAAGAAATTCATAAATTATTTCTTCAGTTCAATATGTTACTACTTTAACATATTGATAAAGGCATTTAAAAATAATTTATTATGCTTTACCTATGTCAAAACTCCAGGTCTGCTGTAATGGTTTTCAGGGCTATGGTGGAGAAATAATGTCTTGATTGGCATGGATTGTGTTTTTATGCTGGCATGTAAGCCACTTGGATGGGCTAGATTGTCATTGTAGGTGCTGATAAGTGGTTTGGTGGTGTTGTCTATATTGTGTGGATGTCATTTTCCTTGGTTTCTGTTTCCTTTTTGATTCTTAGGAGTGTGTGTTTGCTGTGTGCCACTTGTCAGGGAATTCTTTTAGAATCTTTATTGGTGTTACCACTGTTTATCCAGTTAAATATGTTTCTGAGTACTGGGAGATAGCAGTTAGGAATGTTAATGAGCTGGAGGAGTTGGGGTGTGTGATGCATAAAGATAGAAAAGGTGCTCAGTTAATGCACATAGAATGGGGGCAAAGAGGAAAATGTAGTGCAATGTCTGATATACAGCTGGGAAAGATACTTGGGCAATGGACATGGAGAAATGAAAGGAGAGATAAAGGTGTGCAGTGTCTATTTGTTTTTCTGACAAGTGTAGACTTTGGGTTACCTGGGAAGGTCTGCTGTTATGGGAGCCGAGGGGGGAAGAGAAACCTTGGGTGAAAGGAAGGAAGCGTAGATGGGAGATCTGAGATAACCACTGGAGTTGGACTCATCGGGGAAAGGTAAGCTTCCATAGTAACTTCCCTACAGAGCTGGAAAGAGACCGTCAGACCAACTTATGGGAAGTAGAGGGAGAGAAGACATATAGTGAACTGACTTGCTTCTTTCCCTATAGCCGCCTACTGCTGTAGTTGGGGGGTGTAAAAAAATAAAGAATGAGAGAGGGAAGTTATCATGAGAAACCTGTGAACTAACAGGAGATAGATATAGGAATGAACGGGGTGGCAGCAGGTGTTCTGTTGTAGAGCTAAGAGTGAGACTGTATGACTGTATTTGGAGGTATAACTGAGAAGATGCAGATCTGCAGTTAGTCTAACTCTTTCCCTGAACAGTGAAGTTTGAGAATTCCTAAGGAGTTTCTTTTTTCTCTGGCCAGAGTTGCCCTGATTAATTTCCTAGCTGAATTTTTAGGTGGAGAGGTAACAAAAAGACTTTTTATTTAACCAGAAAAATGTTAGCAGAGGCACTCAGATCACAATTAATAAATTAGATTCCTCTATAGGAAAGAACATTATCATTCAGATAAAGAAGAGATATACAGACTGTAAAAATATATTCAGTAATTCCATATCCAGTAGAGAACTAATATCTAAAATATTTAAATAATGCCTCCCAAAGTGAACTGGATTGCAAGAAAACAAAAGATCAGATTTTTTTAAAGGTGTACAAATATGAAGAGATAATTTTGAAAAGAGAAATTGAAATTACTGAGAAACATTTAAAGAAATTTTCAACATTCTTAGTAATCGTGGAAATGGAATCCAACATTACATAGAATTTTTATCTTACACCTGTTAAAATGGTTAAGACCAATAAAACCGCTGAAAGCTCATGACACAGAGAATGTGAGGTAAGAAGAAAATTTATCCATTGCTTGCGGAACTACAAGCTTGAAAACTACCTATGAAAATCAGTGTGAGAATTCCTTTATAAGCTGGGAATAGATCTTCCTCAAGATCCAGCTATTCTACTCTTGGGCACTTACCCTGATAACTCTAGATCTTAAAACCACAAATAGTTCTTAAACTATATTCATTGTTACCTTATTCATAATATACAGAAATTTGAAGCAGCCTAGATGTCCAAAAATAGATAAATGGATAAAGTTAAAGTATATGCGGTACTTTTACAGGAGGGAATATTAATCAGGTATTAGAACCATAAAATCAAGATACTCACTGGTAAACGGATGGAACTTAAGGAAATAAAAGAAAAAAAATCATCCAAAATGAACTAAGCCAGAAACCCAATACATAAATATTATGTGTATTTGCTTATATGTGGAATAAACATATTAAAATCTGTAAACCTGAAGAAGCTAAGCAAGATGGAGGACCCTGGGTAAGATGATTGATCCTCATTCACAAAGGCAAATGGGATAGACATTGGAAGAGGGAGAAAAGAGAGAAAAGGACAGGAGCCATCACATAGGGCCTCTGCAAAACTCTACCCAGCAGGATATTAAAGCAGATGCTGACACTCTTAGCCATATTTTGGGCAGAGTGCATGGAATCTTATGAAAGGAGGGGGAGACAGAAAGACCTGGAGGGAACAGGAGCTCCACAAGGAGAGAAAGAGAATCAAAATATCTGGGCCCAGGGGTCTTTTCTGAAACTGATACTCCAACCAGACTCCATGCATAGAGACAACATAGAACCCCTGCACAGATGTAGCCCATGGCAGCTCAGTGTCCAAGTCGGCTCCCTAGTAAGGAGAACAGGAGCTGTGTATGACATGAACTCAGAGGATGGCTCTTTGACCACCTCTCCCTGAGGGAGGACAGCTTTACGAGGCCATGGGGGAAGACTAAACAGACAGTCCTGATGAGACCTGATAGGCTAGGATCACAGGGAAGGGGAGGAGGACCTCCCCTCCCGTATTAGTAGAATAGGGGAGGGGAATGGGAATAGAAGAGCAAGGGAAGGTTGGATTGGAAAGGGACAAAGGAGAAGACTAGGGAGAGGGCTACAGCTAGGATACAAAGTGAATATATTGTAATAAATCTAAAAATAAACTTTAAAATGGGTATAATGAGCCTGTGGTTGAATCTTTATAGTCTCCTTTCTATACAATCATATCTGCAAGTAGAGATTATCTGAATTCTTGTCTGTAAAATTCTTTTAATTTTACTTATGGTTGGAGGTCACCACAATATGAAGGACTGTATTAGAGAGCCACTAATGCTATGGAAGGCTGATAACCTTAAAGGGAAGGTTATTTTACAGTGCAAACATTTGGCTCCAAATATCTGCCATCTAAATACCTAGTTTGTTCATTAGCACACCAAGACAAAGAACTGCCAAATACCCCAAGTCTTCTACTCAACTTCTTAACTCCCACTGATGTTAAAATTCCTGAATGTAGCAGAAAGACACACCAGGTATATACTCACATAAAAGTGGATATTAGATCTATAAGATAGGATAAACATACTATAATCTGTACAGCTAAAGAAGATAAACAAAAAGAAGGACACAGGATAAGATGATCAATCCTCGTGTAGAAAGACAAATGGGATGGACATTGGAAGTAGGAGAAAAAAGTAACATGACAGGAGCCTCTCAGGGAGGGCCTCTGAAAGACTCCCTAGCAGTGTATCAAAGCAGATACTGAGACTCATAACCAAACCTTGGGCAGAGTGCAGAGAATCACATGAAAGAAGTTGGAGTTAGTAAGACCTGGATAGGACAGGAGACACACAAAGACCAAATATATCTGGGCACAGGGATCTTTGTCTGAGACTGATTCTCCAACCAAGAATCACACAGGTATATAACCTAGAATCCCTTCTCAGAATGAACTCAGTATCTGAGTAGGTTCACCTAGTAAGGGGAATAGGGACTATCTTTGATATGAACTCAGTGGCTGGCTCTTTGACCTACCCATCCCCAAGGGAGGAACAGCCTTGCTAGGTCACAAAAGAGGACATTGCACCCAGACCTGGTGAGACCAGATAAGCTAGGGTCAGATGGAAGGGGAGGAGGACCTCCCCTATCAGTGGACCTATAGAGGGCAGGAAGGAGATGAGGAAGTGAGGGTGGGATTGGGAGGGATTGAGGGAGGGGGCTATAGCTGGGATACAAAGTAAATAAACTGTATTTAATATAAAAAAATTAAAAGATCCTGATCGTATTGCTATTTTCCCTAGTTCTTGTATACATGCATAAATTGTACACCTCCTTTCTGTAGCTGCAAGGACATGTGGCTTTTCTCTGAAGCTGCTGCAATTCTGAGGCAGATACAGACTTTGTCCTTGTGACTTGGCTCTTCCGTGTAGCAGCTGAATCAAATAATACCTAATGTAAATATCACAGTCATACCTAATGTAAATATCACAGTGCCAATTTTTTGATAGGTATATCAAATATCAGAATCAATATCAATTGCTTATTTGAGCTTGGTTCCCGTTTTAACCCTCTTGTACCCATTGTGATATATATATATATATATATATATTAACTTATTACATTATGTATATTATATGGCTCTGTGATGTGGAATGCCTTGTCTGGATTCCAGATATGTAACTTAACTTGAAAAAAACACTTGTGCTGGCAAGTGTCCACCTGTGCTGTCTAGTCTCATGCCACTTAACACATAAATAAGAGTTCTATCTGAGAAGAAGGTACCTCAGTTGAGAAAATGCTTCCAAAACACCCACCTTTAAATTCTTAGTCAATGACTAATAAAAGAAGGCCCAACCTATTGTAGATGGTTCCATCTATGGCTGGTAGTCTTGGTCTATATAAAACTAGGCTGAGTAAGTTAGGGGAAGCCATACAATAATTATTAGGATCCCTTTATTGCTTCTGTTTCAGGTTCTGCCTTAGGTTTCTTTCCCCTTTGGGTTTCTGTTCTCACTACTTTGATTGTGAAGAATAATACAGAATCCCAAATAATTAGCTAATTTGGCTGTAAACTAAATAATTTACTTAATTGTTAAATAAATAATCTTCTCCCTATATTGCTTTTTTTGATTTGGGGGTGTTTTGGAGCAAAAGGAATCCAAATTTAACCAAACAGGGATATTCTGTGGAAGCCTGGAAGATAACAATGTTGAGATCACTGCAGAGGATGAAGGCCTTGTGTCTGAAGATTTAGAGAGAATTTCGAAGTATCTATGAGGGCTGTTCATTCTTTTGGTGTAACGATGTTTCATTTAGGTTCCATGGGCCTAAATAATCAGCTGTAATTATTAAATACCAGAAATGTGCAAGGGAAACCTTTGCTTCACAGGGATATTCAATGTTGGTCACCTAGAGCTGAAAAAAAAATAGCTGTGATTAAGAAAACAGCAGCATCACAGAGGTGAAATCATCTGGGAAGTGTTTCCTGAGAACCAGCACAAAGAAGCACTGTTCCAGAGACAGACAAGGGTTGTAGCTGACCCTGGCAGCTGAACTTAGTAGTACAATGAAGGGTTCTTGGAGACCTGACTGTGGCAATCACAGGCTTATTTTTGTTCTCTTATTGGCCATGGACTCATTCTTGAGACAAAACACCAAAGCCCACCAGTTGAAATTTATTAGTTGGCTTATATGTCTAATTATATTACGACTTAGCAACTAACCATAGCGTAGACTGCCTCCCTTTCTCCGGAAAAAAATAAAACTCCTTCAAAAACATCCTCTTTTTCTTCTTTTGTTTTTATTTATTGCCTGCTGCTCTTGCTGCTGCTGCTGCTGCTGCTGCTGCTGCTGCTGCTGCCTCCTTTTGCAGCCTCCACAGCCAACCCCTGCATTCCCTTACAGGGCAAAAAATCTCCTTCATGCTGAGAAAGTGGTGTTTTGGTATGGCCTGTAGTCATTCAGAGGGCTGGCCTTCCTTTCACTAAGAGTGACACAGGTGGTATAGGTTTTGAATGCATGCAGTTGCCATGAAGAATGGCTGAGGTTTGGTACTGTGAAAGGCCAGGAGAGGCCACTGGTGAAGGAGCTCCTCCAAGTGGCTTTTGAAGAACTAGACTAAAGGATTCACACAAAAAAGTTAAGGCTAAGCACCATAAAGAGAGCCTAGGAGAGGCTACTAGCGAAAATGCAGCCCATTGTAGCAGGAGATACCAGGGTTTTGGAGATGTCAGTACCTCAGGAGGAGTTCATGAAGAGCAGGAACAGAAGCCATACAGAAAAGCCAGCCAGAGCCTAGAATAAAAACTGTGTGCTACAAAGGGCACAGGAGGAAAAGTGACTCAAGCTCCTTGGAGTATCCCAGAAGCTGGTGAGTAAATGATAGACAATGGGACACTGACCTTTTTATACCATGGTGGTTTGTTTTGCTGATTCAGGTTGTAAACTGATGCTAGTTCTTCTTTTGGAAGATATTTGATTTAATGTTGATTTTTAAAAGAGCCCATAGTTGAAACACATTAAATATTTAAACAATATTTTAGAGTTTTAGAGTTATCAGATATTTTAAAGAGTCTGAAAATTTAATGTGTTCACATACACATGGACTGTAGAATATCTAAGTCATTTGTGTTTTTAATATGATATGTGATATGAAATGAAAGAGAAATGTGTTTGTGTGTCAACAGGGGGTCAGTTGTGTTGCCTTCTCTATGTTACCTTAACACACAAAGTAGAGTTATCTGAAAACAGGGAACCTCAATTGAGAAAATGCATCCAAAGGCAAACTTTTAAATTATTTTCTTATTTAGTGATGAAACAGGTACCAGTCCATTACGGGTGTTTCCATCTCTGGGGTGGTAGTGTAAGAACTCAGACTGTGCAAACCAGTAAGAAACTCTACTCCTTAACTTCTGCAACACCTGCATCAGGATCCTCCCCTGTTTGACTTCCTGTCCCAACTTCCTTTGTTGACAAACATGAATAGAGAAGTATAAAGATAATAAAAATACAATAACTTTTTCTACATTTCAAAATCGTTTAAAATCACTGGTATAGTGATGCCCAAATTATATTTTTTTTTCTGGGAAAGCAAACTAAAATATGTAAGTAAAAATTGAGGACCACTGCATTTCAGATGGAACCTATGCTTAACACTGCTCTCCTGGACAAGAACCTGATACGATCTATGCCATAGGACCTTGGAGAAAACAAAATACTGCTGGTCTTCTATAGCTGCATAGCATCCAAACTCTCCAAACGACATTCTGCAATAATAATAAAACAGGGTCTTCCTCAGACCTTGGAATGTCCAGTTATAAATGGGTATTTTCTGAGACTTTCTCCAACCAAGAACCATGTATGGATATAACTTAAAACCTCTCCTCAGATGGAACTCAGTATCCAAGTGGCTTCCCTAGTAATGTGAACAGGGACTGGCTTTGACATGAACTCAGTGGCTGGCTCTTTGACCTCCCCACCACTGAGGGAAGAGCAGCCTTGCAAGGCCACAAAGGAGGACAATGCAGCCAGTCCTGGTGAGACCTGATAAGCTAGGGTCAGATGGAAAGGAAGGAGGACCTCCCCTGTTAGTGGCCTGAGAGAGGGGCAGGGAGGAGATGAGGGAAGAAGGGTGGGATTGGGAGGGAATGAGGGAGGAGGCTATAGCTGGGATACAAAGTAAATAAACTATATTTAATATAAAAAGTTTAACAGATCCTGATTTTATTGCTATTTTTCCCTAGTTCTTGTATACATGCATGAATTGTATACCTCCTTTCTGTAGCTGCAAGGACATGTGGCTTTTCTCTGAGCTGCTGCAAATCTGAGGCATATACAGACTTTGTCCTTGTGACTTGGCTCTTCTGTATAGCAGCTGAATCAAATAATACCTAATGTAAATATCACAGTCATACCTAATGTAAATATCACAGTGCCAATTTTTGATAGGTATATCAAATATCAGAATCAATATCAATTGCTTATTTGAGCTTGGTTCCCGTTTTAACCCTCTTGTACCCATTGTGATATATTACTTATTACATTATGTGTATTATATGGCTCTGGGATGTGGAATGCCTTGTTTGGATTCCAGATATGTAACTTAACTTGAAAAAAATGATTTGTGCTGGCAAGTGTCCACCTGTGCTGTCTAGTTTCATGCTATTTAACACATAAATAAGAGTTCTATCTGAGAAGAAGGAACCTCAGTTGAGAAAATGCTTCCAAAACACCCACCTTTAAATTCTTAGTCAATGACTAATAAAAGAAGGCCCAGCCTAGTGTAGATGGTTCCATCTATGGCTGGTAGTCTTGGCCTATATAAAACTAGGCTGAGTAAGTTAGGGGAAGCCATACAATAATTATTAGGATCCCTTTATAACCTCTGTTTCAGGTTCTGCCTTAGGTTTCTTTCCCCTTTGGGTTTCTGTTCTCACTACTTCGATTGTGAAGAATAATACAGAATCCCAAATAATTAGCTAATTTGGCTGTAAACTAAATAGTTTACTTCCTTGTTAAATAAGTAATCTTCTCCCTATATTGCTTTTTGATTTGGGGGTGTTTTGAAGCAAAAGGAATCCAAATTTAACCAAACAGGGATATTCTGTGGAAGCCTGGAAGATAACAATATTGAGATCACTGCAGAGGATGAAGGCCTTGTGTCTGAAGATTTAGAGAAAATTTCGAAGTGTATATGAGGGGTGTTGGCTCTTTTGATGCAATGAAGTGTCATTCTGGTTCCCTACATCTGAATAATCAACTGTAATTATTAAATACCGGAAATGTGAAAGGAAAACCATTGCTTCACTAGGATACTCAACGTTGGTCACTTAGAGCTGAAAAAAGTTAGCTGTAATTAAGAAAACAGCAGCATCATTGAGGTGAACTCATTGGGAAGTGTTTCCTAAGAACCAGCACAAAGAAGCACTGTTCCAGAGACAGACAAGGGTTGTCTCTGACACAGGCAGCTGAACTTAGTAGTGCAATGAAGAGTTCTAGGAAGCCTGAGTGTGGAAACCACAGGCTTATTTTTGTTCTTTTATTGGCCATGGACTCATTCTCAAGACAAAATACCAAAGCCCAACAGTTGAAATTTATTAGTTGGATTATATGTCTAATCATACTAGGATTTACCAACTAACCCTAGCATAGACTGCCTCCCTTTCTCCTGAAAAACACACTCCTTCAGAAACATCCACTTCTTCTTCTTTTGTTTTTATGTATTGCTTGCTGCTCTTGCTGCTGCTGCTGCTGCTGCTGCCTCCTTTTGCAGCCTCCACAGACAACCCCTGCATTCCCTTGCATGGAAATAAATCTTATTCATGCTGTTAACGTAGTATCTTGGTAAGGCCTGTAGTCATTCAGAGGGCTGGCCTTCCTTTCACTAAGAGAGACACAGGTGGTATAGGTTTTGAATGCATGCAGTTGCCATGAAGAATGGCTGAGGTTTGGTACTGTGAAAGGCCAGGAGAGGCCACTGGTGAAGGAGCTCCTCCAAGTGGCTTTTGAAGAACTAGACTAAAGGATTCACACAAAAAAAGTTAAGGCTAAGCACCATAAAGAGAGCCTAGGAGAGGCTACTAGTGAAAATGTAGCCCATTGTAGTAGGAGATACCAGGGTTTTGGAGATGTCAGTACCTCAGGAGGAGTTCATGAACAACAGGAACAGAAGCAGTACAGAAGAGCCAGCCAGAGCCTAGAGTAAAAACTGTGTGCTACAAAGGGCACAGGAGGAAAAGTGACTCAAGCTCCTTGGAGTATCCCAGAAGCTGGTGAGTAAATGATAGACAATGGGACACTGACCTTTTTATACCATGGTAGTTTGTTTTGCTTGATTCAGGTTGTAAATTTATGCTAGTTCTTTTTTTTTTTTCAAATATTTTTTTTTAATTTTTTTTTTTAATTTTTAAATAAACCCCCAAACTTGCTCCATTAAAGCATAACAAAAAGCAAAAACATTAAAAAAATGAGTAAAGTGAGCCGAGAACATAGAGGCGGGAACTGTGTGTTACATAGCACATTCAAATAAGTTGTTATTTTTTTTTAATTTTTTTATTTTTTGTTATCAATCACAGGTTAGGTACTTTGCATCCCATGCCCAACCCGCCCACTCCCTCCCACCCTCCCCAACCCTCCCTCATCTCCTCCCCGCCCACTCCAAGTCCACCAGCGGGGGAGGACCTCCTCCCCTTCCATCCAACCCCAGCTCATCCTGTCTCCTCAGGGCTGGCTGCAATGTCATCCACTGGGATCCAGCCAGTGTGTCACTCCCGGCTTGTATGGGGGAGGGTCAAATTGTCAGCCATCAAGTTCAAGCTAGTTCTTTTTTTTTTTGGAAGATATTTAATTTAATTTAATTTTGATTTTTAAAAGAGCCCATAGTTGAAACACATTAAAAATTTAAACAATACTCTAGAGTTTTAGAGAGATCAGATATTTTAGAGAGTTTGAAATTTTAATGTGTTTGAATACACAGGGACTGTAGAATATTTAAGTTATTTGTTGTTTTTAATAGGATATTTGGATGTGAAATGAAAAGAAACGTGTTTGTGTGTCCAGTTAACTGCTCAGTTGTATTGCCTTCTGTTAAGTCAACTTGACATACAAAGTAGAGTTATCTGAAAATAGCGAAATTGAGAAAATGCATCCAAAAGACAAATGTGTAAATTATTTTCTTATTTAGTGATGAAACTGCTCCCAGTCCATTATGGGTGTTTCCATCCCTGGGTTGGTAGTATAAGAACTCAGGCTGCGTAAACCAGTAAGAAACTCCGCTCCTTATCTTCTGCACCAGCTGCATCAGGATCCTGCCCTGTTTGACTTCCTGTCCCAACTTCCTTTGATGATGAACATCAATACGGAAGTATAAAAGGAAGTATAAAAAAATAAAAAAAACAATAACTTTGTCTGATTTTCAAAATAGTTTAAAATAATTGGTATTATGATGCTCAAGTTATAATTTTGTGTTTTCTGCAAAAAAAAAAAACCTGAAATTTGAAAGTAAAAGTTGAGAACCATTGCATATCAGATGGAACCTATGCATAACACTGCTCTCCTGGACAAGAACCTGATATGATCTAAGCCATGGGACCTTAGGGAAAACCAAATACTGCTGGTCTGCTATAGCTGCATAGCATACGAACACTCCAAATGACATTCTGGTATAATCATAAATTAGGGTCTTGCTCAGACCTTGGAACACTCGGTTCTAAATGGAATGTCTGTATCAAAACTCTCTTCCTAGTGCTTAGGGAACTGTTGCAGAAGATGCTGACAGGAGCCAGTTGAGATGGAACAAATCAAAGAAAAAGGACGTCTAGACACTACAGGACTAATGCAGATATGAACTCACAGTGACTGTTGTAGCTTACACATGGGCTGCATAGGTTTAAGCCAGATCTAGTCCCAGTGCTGAGAGGAGAACTGACCATATTGAGCAATCCCTAACCTACAATATACCTCCAATTGATAACCATTTCAAAATGAAGAATTTTTTCAGGATTTTCACAGGGTATACGAACTACAGTTAAGAGCAGGGTCCATTCTCAGTAGTAGCTGACTAACAAACTAACTCAATCATATTTTAGAGATTTATTCTATCTCACAGCACTTTCTCTGGTCATCTAACAAAACCTTATTAATCTTTTCTTATAAATTATGGCTTTGTGTTTTTTTGTATCTATGGAAATTTCTTAAGTGTATACGTCATTGACTGTATTTGCCTTTCTCCTGGCCCTATTTTCCTAAACCTTCTTTGTTTTACTTTTCTGTACTGTTAGCTGCCCTCTGCCACTTCATTTTCCTTGTGTTCTACTATCCCACTGTCATTAAATGCAAATCCTCCAACTATACCATTTGCAGTAAACTATATTTATCTAATATAAACACAGAGAATAAATAAACCTATCATCACATGTGAGAGAGAAGAGGGGGGCATTTATCTTTCTAACCCAGAATAATTTGTTCCAGTTTCTTTCATTTATCTGCAGATCCTATGACTTAGTTTTTGTTTATATTACAGCAATATTCCACTGCATACATATGCTAGATTTTATTAATCAATTAATCAGGTGATTGAAATTTAAACTGACTCCATTCCCTCCTGTAAACACAGCAGAAGTAGACATTGATGTGCAAATATTGGTACAGAAGCACAAATTTGTATGTGTGTGTGTATGTGTGTGTGTGTATTTGGCCAGGGGTGATGTCACTGTATCACATGGCAATTTTAAGTTGATGTTTTTGACATCCTAAACACTTATATAGAAACAGCTAGACCCTCTACACTTATATACCCAATGGGCAGCTTAACCTCCATGCAGCTCACCCAGAAAATGGATTTGTGCTGTGTCTGACACGTTCTCTGATGCATGCCTTTAGATCACTTCACCTTGATGTGGCTGCCTTGCCAGGAAAGAGGAAGCTCACAGTCATGATTACACTAGATGTGGTGGGGCTTGTCTCTGCAGGAGCAGGAGGTCTCCCATTTTTTGAAGGGCAGGAGATGGAGAATAGGGTGATGATGGAGAAACAGAGGGAAGGGGCTGGGAAGGGAGAAGGGAGTGTACTATGATTGAGATATGAATAACTAAGGAGAGAGAGAGATTCAACCTCCACTGCTAGTGGTAATGTAAACATGTACAACCACTCTGGAAATCAATTTGATGCTCTCTTAGACAATTAAGTATTCACTAATTTCCTCCATGAACATTACTATGATGGATCTGAGAACTTTTTGCTCAAAGTCATCTGAAGTAGAAATAGAAAAGTCTAAAAATATGATGAATTATTAAACGTAGTATATGTGCATAACAATTTTTACCTATAATCCTCAATTTTTAGACCCTGAGAAAGGGGAGTTAAGTCCCAACCTAGTCTAGGAAAACCACAATATGAGAACCTGTCTTGAAGGAAGCAAAAAAACCCAAAAATATTAAATATGTTTTTAATCTTAATAAATACTTTGAAATAATGGTACTTAGTTATGTAATTTCATGCTGGGCAGTAAATAGTTTCTTTCTGGAAGTATAAGAATATTCTACTGTACCACAAACTTCCTTTCAGTATTTTTCTAGATACTTCTTCCTGTTTCTGAAACTCAATGTAAAGAAGTTTGAATGGATCAGTAAAACAGGCAGATTCCACATCATTCATTTAAGCACATAGATGAATTTTACATTTCACATAATCCTCAGATCTGGGCAATGGCTTCTCTCACATTCAGCTGATATTTTTTTGGTCTTGCTCTATGTATCTTGCTACCTCTGTCTTCAAAACACATATTTTGTTGTTTTTCATGTGTGTAACTTTTCAAAATATTAAACATTTCTTCCTGTGCACAAATATGTATATATATATATATATATATACATATATATATATATATATATATATAATTTATCCTCTTCTACTATGTCAAATAACACACATATACTGATAAAGACCAAAATTGCCTTAATGTATAAATTGCTTCCTAGAACATCCCTTCCAGTTAGTAAGGTTAGAAGACTGTGAACAGTGGAAGTTTGCCTACATTGCTTTGCCATTATGAACAGTATTTACAGTAATATGGATAACTGTTTAAGTTCCATTAAAATTTGTTTGTGGAAGACTAGGCTAGAATGTGATGAAATTTCAGGGAGGTGGCTTTGCGAAATGTTAAAGTTATGGCAACAGAGGCCTCACTAATAAGGTTAATATGCTTATAAGAGAATACTGAAATAGGTAATTTTCCCCATATAAAGATATAATAAAAAGATAGTCATGTGCAACTTAAAAAAAAAAAAGAGTAGTGATTCCTCAAGATCCAGCTATACCACTTCTAGGCATATATCCAAAAGATATTCAAGTACACAACAAGGACATTTGCTCAATTATATTTGTAGCTGCTTTATTCGTAATAGCAAGAACCTGGAAACAACCCAGATGTCCCTCAGTTGAGGAATGGATACAGAGATTGTGGTACTTTTACACAATGGTATACTACTCAGCAGTTAAAAATGAGGAAATCATGAAATCTGTAGGCAAATGGTGGGACCTGGAAATGATCATCCTGAGTGAGGTATCCCAGAAGCAGAAAGACACACATGGTATATACTCACTTATGTAGACCTTTAAGATAGGATAAACTTACTGAAATCTATACACCTAAAGAAAATAAACAAGAAAGAGGACCTGGAGTAAGAGGATTAATCCTCACTTAGAAAGTCAAATGGGATGGACATTGGATGTATGAGAAAACAAGTAGCAGGACAAGAGCCTACCACAGAGGGCCTCAGAAAGATTCTACCTAGCAGTGTATCAAAGCAAATAGTAAGACACATAACCAACCCTTTGGCAGAGTGCAGGGAATCATATGAAAGAAGGGGGAGTTAGTCTGACCCAGAGAGGACAGGAGCTCTGCAAGGACCAAATATATCAGGGGACAGGGGTCTTTTATGAGACTGTTTCTCCAACCAAGGACCATTTTTGGATATAACCTAGAACCCTGCTTGAATGTAGGAAATGGTAGCTCAATATCCAAGTGGTTATCCTAGTAAGGGGAACAGGCACTATTTTGGAAATGAACTCAATGGCTGGCTCTTCGACCCCCTCACCCACAAGGGAGGTGCAGCCTTGCTAGGCCACAGAAGAGGACATTGCAGCCAGTCATGATGAGACCTGATAAGCTAGATTTAGATGGACAGGGAGGAGGTCCTCCCCTATCAGTGGACTTGGAAAGGGGCAGGGAGGAGATGAGGGAGGGATGGAAGAAATAGGGAGGGAGTTTGGGAGGGGGCTATGGCTGGGATACAAAACGCGTTACCTGTGATTAATAAAAAATAAAAATGTTAAAAATTTACATTTGACTTATGGGGTAGTTTAAACTTACTATTATTTAAAAAATCCAAATTTAAATAATAAAACATAAAAGTTCTAGCAAACAAATGAAGAAACAAAGTAGTGGCTGCACTTTTGCAGTCCATGAACTGTGTTTAAGAGTTCTGCTTCCCACATTATCTAACATCCACAATAGGCTTTTCTGTCATTTTATTAGGGAACATGTTAATATTTGATAAAGTAAGATGAAATATTTTTCTCACTTTTTGCTGTCTAATTCTTTTTACTTTGATACCATGCCTGAGTTTGGGTGTGTACTTATAGATAGATAGGTAGGTAGGTAGATAGATAGATAGAAAGATAGAAAGATAGATAGATAGATAGATAGATAGATAGATAGATAGATAGATAGATAGACAGACAGACAGACAGACAGACAGACAGACAGACAGAGAGATAGATAGATTCATGTGTTTGGTTTATATCCTGATCAGAGACCCCTCCCTCCTCTGTTTTCAGTCCCACTCTCCTATTTTCCTTTCAACTTTTCCATGCCCATACTCCTCAGAAAAAAAGACGCTCCATTCCTCAGCTTACAAACCAGTCCTAGGGCATTGAGTTGCCTCAGAACTTAGAATATACCCTTATACTGAGGCCAGATAAGGACACACAGCTAGGGGAAAGTGATCCAAAGTAGGCAACAGAGTCCCATTCAGAAATAACCCACATTCTTCTTGTTGCTAGGAGACCCACAGGAAGATCAAGATACCCATCAGTCACATCTTTGTCCTAAGCCTAGGTACAGTCCATGATGCTCTTTGGTTGGTGCCTCATTCTATGAAAGCCCCTCTGGGCCCAAGCTAGTTGACACTCTTTAGGGGTCTTCTTTAGGGGTTCATGTCCCTTCCCAGACCTTCTGTCCTTCCACACACTCCTCCACAAGACTTCTCAAGGTCCTCCCAATGTCCTGGCTATGGGTCTCAGCATCTGTTCCATTCCATGTCTAAATTTTACACAAGCATAAATCAAGTGTTCTTCAAACACAGTCACCTCTTTCCTTCTCCCAATGCTTCTCCTGTTCCCTCATTACTTTTCCTCACAAATTTATCTATTTACTATCTTTCTTTATTAAGACTGAAAATCCAGTTAGTGCATTGGCATAGGTCCATTACTGAAACAAGACTAGACTTTCAGGGAGGGTTGTAATCATTTAGAAACTTCATCTTCAGTGATCCAGAGCTTCTCAAATAGAGGTGACAGTTTAGGATCACATATCCCTCTATATTGTGATCCTCCCTGACTTGATATTATGCAGGTCCATATTGTTTTATTGGCCTTTCCCTGGTAGATAACAATGAGGAGCCTGCTTTGGGTAATTTCCTAGCTATTTGTGTCTCTTCTTTTGAAACTTTTCTGAATCATAACTTACATTTTAATTAGGCTATTTATTTCTTGATGTTTAGTTTTCCAGTTCTTTATTTATTAAATAGCTAGAAATAACTTCCTTCTCTTTCTGAGGACTAACCCTTCTCTTGATTGAGAGACACTAAACTGTTTGAAACCTTGTAAGTTTCATGGCAACTGTATGCCAATTTTGAACTTATTATAAAGATCTTACCTTTGTCTTAAGTTGAAGGAAACATTCCAATTGTTATTTCTAGCAATTTCAGGATATCAGGTCTCATGTTGAATTCTTAGATCCATTTAGTGCAGTCAGTTTTTTTTTTTCAAAAATAATCATCTAGTTTCATTTTTCTATATTGTGAGGCCTTTATGTCCAGCACTGTGTGATGAAGATATTATCTTTTTCAGTGCATACTTTGGTAATTGTGTCAAAACTGAGAAAGCTGTAGTTTTGTGGACTTATATCCCCACCCTGAATTCTATTCCACACGTATAGAAGCCTACTTTAGAGCTGTATCATACTATGGTTCTGTAGTGTACATTGAAATGACATACAGTAACAAGTCCAGTAATATTGATTTTGTGTAGGGGAACTTTGGCTTTCCTTAATCTTTTATTGTTTCATGAAAAATTTTGTAGCATCTGTGATGATTGGGTGTGGCATTTTGATTCATTTGAATTGAATCCATGTATTACATTGGCTAAAATAACTATCTACATTAAAATATTTTTTCCATTCCATGAGCAGAAGTGTTTTCATCTGGTAATTTCTTCTTCAGTTTTCTCTTTATGTGTATGATAGTTCTCCTTATAGATTTGTTTCATTTATTTGATTTTTCCCATGTATTTTGTATCTATTTCATGAAACTATTCAGCTTCTTTAAGAATCCTGTAGTAAACCTTTATGATCTCCTTCGTAAATATTCATACCTGCAAGTAGACATCCTCAGAAGTTTTTGCTTCCATCTGTATGTTTTTTTTCACCTTATTGTTCTAAGACCCAATCCCTGCAATGTACAGTCATAAAGAAACTGGATACCTTGTCTTGTTTCTGAACCTATCAGGAATACTTATCTGCTTTGAGTTCAAATGTAAAGAACAGATGATAATGATCTTTCCTATGTGCATAAAAACCATAGATTAATAAATGCTGTTTTCTGAAGTTGAGAGTGTAGCATAAAACACACATAATGATGTAGATTGAGATTATATCAGTATGTGAGATTATTGAGTAAAACCAAGAGTGAGATCTCATTAATATACCACAATGACCAGATAAAGTAAAGAATTAATACCTACCCTGTACCACTGAAAGCAGTTGTTCTCAGACTGGGTCATGACCCCTTTAGAGATCAGATATCAGTTATCCGGCATATCAGATACCTACATTACAATTCATAACAGTGGCAGTACTATAGTTATGAGGTAGCTATAGAATAATTTTGTGATTGGGGCACTACAATATGAGAAATTATACTGAAAAGTTGTAGAATTAAGAAGGTTAAGAACCACCTTAGCCCCATCAATCCATCATCTAAATACCTAGTTTGTTCATTAGCATACCAAGAGGCAAGAACTTCCAACTATCCCATGGCTTCCACTCAGTTGTTAATGACCACTGATATTAATGCTGATTGTATTGCTAACTATTTTTCCAAGAATATATTTCCACACCCACTTATAATGGCTGCAAGGTCCTGTGCCTTGCCTCTGAAGCTGATGCAATCCTGAGGGCAGACACTCACTTTGTTCATGTGACATGTCTCTGCAGTAGAGCAGTTGGATCAAATAATACCTAATCTAAATGTCACAGTGACACTGATTTGTAATGTATACCAAATATCAGACTCAAGGACATTAGCTTCATTGAGCTTCTTGGTCTCCTTTACCCCTTTGTAACCTTTGTATAACTTTGTATACAGCACAGATTATACAGAAAAAAGAAATAAAATTGCTATGTAATTTGTAATGTTTTGTCTAAAGACTAGGTTAGTAAAAATTTGGAATAAAAGACTTGTGTTTGCAGGGACCACCTATGCTACTTTATGCACAAACTAAATACCTGAAGAAAAAAGGAAACCTCAGTTGATAAAATGCCCCCTGAATATATTCTTGTAAATACTTTCCCCAATAAGTGATTAATAGAAGAAGGCCCAGCACATAGTGAGTGGTTCCATCCCTGGGCTGGAGATCTCATTTGTAGCTCATGGACTCAGTCTCTGAGTGGAGTCCCTAGTAAGGGGAGCAGGGGCTTTCTCTGGTATGAACTAAGTGGCAGGTTGTGTGATCACCTTTCCCTGAAGGGTGCAGCCTTGCCAGGCCACAGAGGAAGGCAAAGAAACCAGTCCAGATGAGACCTGATAGAAGGGGAGGAGGACCTCCCTTGTTAGTGTACTAGGGGAGAGGCATGGGGTGGAGGGAGGAGAGGGAAGAAAGGTAGGCTTGGGAGGAGCCAAGGGATAGGGCTACAGCTGGGATAAAAGTGGAATAAATTGTAATAAATGATAATAATAATAACGAATTTTATAAATTAAAAAAAAAAGAAATCAGTCTCATCAAGAAACCCAAATCAAGGCACTAAATAGCACATCTCAATGGTTTGTGTATCAGCTCCTCCTTTCAGCTTCCTGCCATGCTTAGACTGTTGGACTTTTAAAAGTATTTACATTTTTAATATAAGTTTGTAGGGAGAAACAAGGAAGTTATTTTTTACTATTAATTTATAGTTTATTCACTTTGTATCCCAGCTGTAGCCCCCTCCCTCATTTCCTCCCAATCACACCCTAATTCTCTCATCTTCGCCCATGCCCCTCTCCAACTCTAATGATAGGAGAGGTCCTCCTCCCCTTCCATCTGAACCTAGCTTATTAAGTCTCAGCAGGACTGGCTGCATTGTATTACTCTGTGGCCTGGCAAGGCTGTTTCTTCCTTAGGGTGAGGGAGTCAAAGACCACTCCACTGAGCTCATGTCAGAGACAGTCTCTGTTCCCATGAATAGGAATCCCACTTGGGTATTGAGCTGCCATGGGCTACATCTGTGCAGGGGTTCTAGGTTTTCTCCATGCATAGTCCTTGGTTGGAGTATCAGTCTTAAAAAAGACCTCTGTGTCAAGATACTATAAATTCTGATATTGTATTCAGACAAAAATTGGTGCAATATACTCATAAAAGTAGGTGTGTTCACCTCTACTCTAGAAACAAATTTTTCTAGGAAATCCAAAATAGACAGTTACTGTAGTATGCTTTACAAATCTGCTGCATGTGTCTTAATGAAATCATTCTTCCTAATAAAAGTACTCATTTGATTATTTCCAATCAAGGAACTGTAATATACACGTAATACTTTATTTGAAAGGGGAAACTAAGGGAAATAAAGATAATGCTAAATCAAAAGATTATTGAGAAATAGTAAATAAAAATAATTTTAAGACTTTCAAAACAGATTGAAATCCTGAGAACTATGACTCTGAAGTGATTCCTTTGTGCTTTTTGTGAAAAGAAAATAAAATTTACAAGTGCAGATTAAGAAACACTGATCTTGGTTCATTTTTTTACAAATTAAAATTCAATCCAAACACCTTTCTTTATCTCAAACTTTATGGTGTTTTTAAAACTCATACAACATGGAACACTGTAGATCAATACATAGACATATTTCATATGTTCTTTTATCTTAATCTCTCTGACTGAAAAATAATTGTGTTAGATGGTATATTTTTAAACATGAAAAAGGAAATCCAATTTATTACTTAGGAGCTATGATCATCTTCTTTCTTGTTTATACAGCTGCTCTCTTCTTTTTCACAAGCCAAATAAAATAATATTATCCTAAAAATGAATTCATCTGTAAATTGTATTAACAGTGTCATAGTAGACCTTCAAAGCTTACCTTTCCTATTAATTAAGTCAAACTTCCAAGGTGTTTCTTTCTCACTTATACTCTAGAAGCAATTCCCCACCCCCCAGGAAATCCAAAACAGACACTCACAGAAGTATGCTTAACAAATCTGCTGCTTGTGCCCTAATGAAGTCATTCTTCCAAATAAAGACTGCATCAAATTAAATACATGTTTTCCCCACTCAGGGGAAGGTGATCAAAGTACAGGCCAATCAGTTCATGCCAGAGACAGGCCCTGTTCCCATTACTATGGAACCCACTTGCACACTGAACTGCCATGGGCCACATCTGTGCAGGGGTCCTAGGTTTTCTCCATGAATGGTAATTGTTTGGAGTATGAGTCTCAGGAAAGACCCCTGTGCTCAGATATTTTGCTTCTGTTGTTCTCCTGTGGAACTCCTTACTATTTCCCACTTCTTTCATAATATTCCCTGCACTCTGTCCAAATGTAGGCCATAAGTCTCAGCATCTGCTTTGATAGTTTGCAAGGCCAGGTCATGCTAACTCCCCCTTCTTTCATATGATTCCATGCACTCTGCAGAAGGTTTGTTTATGAGTCTCTGCATCTACTTTGATATACTACTAGGTACAGTCTTTCAGAGGCCCTCTGTGGTAGGCTTCTGACCTGTTACTTGATTTCTCTTACTTCCCCTGTCCATTGCATTTGTCTTTCTAAGTAAAAACTCAAGTGAAACTTGAGTAAAAGCTCATGTAAAAACTGAAAACATGCTTGAGAGGTTGTGAAGAATTGGGGACCCTCCTCCATTGCCAGTGGGAATGTAAACTTGTACAACCCCTTTGGAAATCAATTAGAAATAGTTCTTCCTCAAGATCCAGCTATACCACTCCTAGGCGTATAGCTAAAAGCAGATCAAGTGAATAACAAGGACATTTCTTCAACCATGTTTGTAGCAGCTTTATTCATAATAGCCAGAAGCTGGAAACAAATCAGATATCTATCAAGAGAGGAATGGATACAGAAATTGTGGTACATTTTCACAATGGAATACTAATCGGCAATTAAAAACAAGGAAATCATAAAATTTGCAGGCAAATGGTGGGATCTGGTAAAGGTCATCCTGAGTGAGGTATCCCAGGAGCAGAAAGACACACAAGGTATATACTTACTTATATAGACCCTTATAAGATAGGATAAACATAATAAAATATGTGCACCTAAAGAATTAAACAAGGAAGAGGTCCTGGAGTAAGATGATCAGTAATGTTTTTTTTTTAATGTATACAATTTATCCTTGTTCATTCAAATGTTGATTTCTCTGCCCCACTATCTGGTTTCAATCAGGACATCGCATTGTGATGCTTATTCTAAGCATTACCTGCCTCAAGTTTGTGTAAACATGCCCCATTTGTTCTCTGCATTGTCAATTAAAACAAACCACAATGGTGAGCAATGGAGAGGATAGGATGGGACATCATGGTCCAGAGTGGGAGGAAGAGGAAGGAAGCAAAAGAGGAAAGGAGGAGAATTTTCAGGAGAGGTCTTGGAACCGTGTGGAGAAATAAACTAGAAATAAGATATGACTAAAAGCAAGTATAATGGGTGAAATATGGATATTAGGAAACTATGAGGGTTGGACGATTAGATGGAATAACGATTGCCCATCATTTTGCTCTAAGATAATTAAATAAATCCGGGTCTCTGAGTGGTGTTTGGGTATACAGCTGGATTAGAATTACCCATGTTTAACCGAAAGATATATCAATAATAAATATTAATAACCCACACCACTACCTCTTCTCTACCCCATCCCTTTCCACAGTCCACTGGTAGGGGAGGTTCTCCTCCCCTTTCATCTGACCGTATCCCAGGCCCAGATGATTAATGTGCAGAATACTAACAGATCTTGAAAGAACACCAATATTCTTCAAACGATTCCACAAAATAGAAACAGAAGTAACATTACCAAGCTCATGATATGAAGTCACAGTCACCATAATACCTAAATATCACAAAGACCCAACAAAGAAAGAGAATTTCAGGCCAATTTCCTCTATGAACATTGATGCAAAAATACTCAACAAAATACTCAGAAACAGAATCCAAGAACACATCAAAGATACCATCCACTATGATCAAGTAGGCTTCAACCCAGGCATGCAGATGTGGTTCAGTATATGGAAAACCATCAATGTAATCCACCATGTAAAGAAACTGAAGGAGAAAAAAAACATATGTTCATCTCCATAGATGCCGAAAAAGCATTTGACGAAATCCAATACCCATTCATGTTTAAAGTCTTGGAGAGATCACGGATACAAGGCACATACCTGAACATAGTAATAACAATATACAACAAGCCTATAGCCAACATTAAATAAATGGAGAACAACATAAATCAATTCCACTGAAATCAGGAACAAGGCAGTAATTTCCCAGTGTGTGCTTGTTTAGTCATGTTCTATTTTGTCTTTGCTCCTTTTTCGAGAAATAGCTGGGGAAAGGCTACTTGTGCCTTTTTCCACTCTCTGTGTCTAGCATGATAGGTTCCACATTTTTTGTCTATTATAACTATATTACTAAATATTACTAAATATTTTTCAGTCTATTATATGTACTAGAATGTTCTCTTGCCTTTATGTTGGTCTCACTTGTTGCTGACATGGACTTTTGGGTTTTATTTTTTATTTTGGATTTGTGGACATTTAATGTTGTATGGCTTGCCTCACTTCTATCTTTTTTCCACCAACAAATATTTGTTGAAATGAAGAATTATACATCTTCAACTCACAAGGTAAACCAAAATTATGAGTTCCAGCAGGAAGGCTAATGCATCCCAAACTAAGTGGATTTTAGCAAGCATCTAAAGAATGTAGGATTTGGCAACTTCTGAGTGCATATTCTTCATGCAATGTGCAGAGTATTTTTAAAACTTAATAAAACTATGAAAGCTCCTAACTCTCAAAGCATGGGTGAACTTAAATACAATAGATATATCATTCATTAATTGTGTTTATAATTCTATTGAATGAAAAAAAGAGAAATTTGACACAAGTATAAGAAAAAATGATATAACTTAAAACTGTTCTTCACTAAATGACTTTCTTTTTGTATATTTCTATTGGTATAATAAAATCTTAGCACACAAATTCATCTTCAGTAAACATAAAAGTTGTAAACAAAAGAGCAAAATAAAAGATGATACACAGTAAAAAGCAACTTTCAAATATGTGAAGATTTTCCCAAAATTTACCTGTTGTAAATAGAGTAATAGAGATGTTTAGAAAGAAAACATGAGTTCTTCTCTTTTGCAAATACAGAACTGAAACATTAGTAAAATCCTTTAGCTTATGTATTATTCTCATTAGTGGCAAAGCTGGCACAATGAAACTACAGTGAATGTACATGGTATCTCTTCCCCTGTTACATTATTAACAAATTTATCTCACTCTGTTGCTTGGGCCTAACTACTATCAATATGTTGGTTACACTCTGAGTGTCGCATACACTACTTTCTTAAACTAAGACATGTTCTTTGCTTAATTTCAGCCATGTCTTCTTTCCCAATGGTGTTGTTTGTCATAATTCTGATGCCACCAGTGCTCACTGAAGGAATGGTAAGCTTAAACTGATCTACCTGAAAATTTATGAATGAGACACTAATTGATAGTAGTAAAATACAAAGGGTATGACAGGTAATAGCATTCTCAGAGTTTCTTGGAGCACTTAACACAGCTATTGTGAGATGAAAATGAGTAGGAACTCTCAACCACTGGCAGGAGTAATGGCCACAGGGAACTGGTTGCAACAGGATACTTGTTTGGATGAACAAATGGGATGGACATTGAGTGGAGGAGAAAACAAACAACAGGACAGGAGCGTGCCAGGGAGGACCTCTGGAGGGGGGTCA
>CM053756.1:20829658-20884527 GCA_028658305.1 Pachyuromys duprasi | reverse complement strand
TTGCTTTTGGGTGTTTCTGGTGGGGCCATGGTGTCCTGATTTTTGTTGGGTGAGTTCTTATGCCGATTTCTGGGCATTTGTTTATATATATAATCAAGGACCTGTTTGTGCTTCAAGGCTGAACTTCAGACTGGAACTGCCCAGTGCAGCCCGAGGTATCTGGGTGAAACTCAGTCCATCCGGGGTACTGTGTGCCCTAGCCCAAAGTGGCGGCCACTGGCACAGAGTGTTGTGTGCCTGTGCACTGCAGCCCGTGGTATCTGGGTGAAACTTAGTCTTTCCAGAGTACCGTATTCCCCCTACCAAAATGGCGGCTTAGACGCCCAGCCCAGCTGTGGGCCGCCTGTTTCCCTCAGGAGTTTTTCCTGGGAATAGCTGGGTGTCCCTTGTACTATTTCACTTGATTTCCCCACCGTAGGAATTCTGCTCACCTGGCAGTCACAAAAGCTGGTGTTTTAGGTCCGAGAACTCAGTCTCGTGGTTGCTGTGCCTACACTACTGTCCTGCTCTTCAGACACAGTGTTCTCCTGGGGCAACCATCTTGGATCCCAAATGAAGAATTCTTTTTTTTTTTTTCTTTTTGTGAGAGGCACTCTCACAAAACATTCGACTGAGCTTTTAATACCCAACATTTTCAAGAACAAAGTCCCACAGTTTCTTCACAGTCCTCACTAGTGTGATTTTAAAAAAAAATTCTTAACTAGGAATTATTGGAGAAGAAGTCCATTGTGGTTGGATCCATACCAGCCTGGTTGTCTTGGCTCATATAAGATGTCTCAGCAAGTTAGGCACTGCAAGCTAGTAAGCAACACCCCTTCATG
Source organism: Pachyuromys duprasi (assembly GCA_028658305.1). Classification (NCBI taxonomy): domain Eukaryota; kingdom Metazoa; phylum Chordata; class Mammalia; order Rodentia; family Muridae; genus Pachyuromys; species Pachyuromys duprasi. The sequence goes on along the minus strand of CM053756.1, from coordinate 20,883,706 downwards.
GCTTGTGCATCAACTTTGACCTGCACATTCCTGACATGTTTGGGTTCCTGCCCTGACATCCTTTGATGGTGAGCAGCAATATGGGATTGTAAAGCAAATAGAAGAAAAGTGTGTTGAGAGCAGTACACTGGTTTGAGGCCTGGCATGTGAAGAATCTGAGGAAGTTTAAAGACTTTGTAGGGTCCTTTGCTACTTCAATTTAAAAGACTGTCATTCTTACTTCCTTAGGCTGAAGAACCAGTTGTGATTAATAAGACATCAAAACTACTAAATGGAAACCTGTGCTTTGATGAGATAATAAATGTTTGTCACCACAGCTGAGAAATTAGCTATGATTAAGAAGAGATCAGCATCATTAAGTCAATGAGCTGCAGTCATCTGGGAAGTGTTTCCTGAGAGTCAGCACACAGAAGCCTTGTTGAGGAGGTGACCAAGGGTTGTACTTCTCACTGGCAGCTGAAAGTGCTAGTGTAGGCATCCCCCAGGTAATATTAGTGTTGAAGGCATGAAAAGGTCTTGGCAAGCAGCTGAGACTTGGGACTCTGAGAGGCTATTTGTGAAGTTGTAGCTCATGAATAGTTGAAGGCTCTGGACTGATGATGACATGCATAGAATTCCAAGCTTGTCTCCCTGAAGAGAGTCTATGACAGGCTCGTAGTGAAAGTGCAACCCAGGTAATGCAGAATACCACAGTGTTTTGGAGATGTCTATTTCAAAGGAGGTCCACCAAGACTAGTACCAACAGTGGAGTGGAGTGACCCAGAGCCTAGAGCCCAAAATGTATATGATGCAAGAGAAGATATGGAAAAGCATCTTAAAATTTTGGAGGATCCCAGAAAATCATTTAAAAATCCTAGATAAAATAGTATTGAGTTATTTATACTGATTGAACTTGGGTTTGCTTGGTTTTCAATTCCTTCCTCTTGAATGAAATATTTAATTTAGTTTAGTTTTGAGTGTTTTTCCCCCCCACAGGAGCCAATAGCTATTGGCTTTGAACGTTTGAAAATGACTTTGTCACAAGCGAAACAGAATAATTTTTCTCTTATGGTAAAACCATCTAAGGATTGAATTAATTATGTGTTAGTAGAGCTTCAAAACTGGTCAATTAACTTCTCATTCAATCTTCCAACTTCTTGAAAAGCCCTTCTTTGTGGACTTAACACTGACATCAGAGGTTACAGTAAGATAAATGCTATTATCCCAAGTTCTCACATGAGAAAAAAATAAAATTAACTAGATGATTCTGTTTTTTTTTATGAAGAATATTTTTTTGCCATTTGGTGTCTGAGAGGAATTATAACATTCTCTTCTATAATTTATTTCACAACACACTTTTTGATACTGTTGCTTTTGAATTTCTTTCTCTCCCCCTATTCCTAATATTTACAGGTTATATAGACAGGATCTGTGATGGACATATATTTTGATCCCTGTGTTGAACCCAATTGTAGTGACCTATGGTAGTCTCCATTTGCTGCAATAGGAAGCCTCGTTGGGGTAGGGAGATGGATATACTGTGTGTGTAAGGATAAGATTTAAATTACAGTAAGAGATGGTGCTAAAATAACAAAATAAATATGGTAGATTTTTCCCCCGAAGGTCCACACACTAGCTCCTGATCATTTTTTATACTTGTATTACCAGGCATGATTTCCCTTTTGTTAAGAGGGCATTAGGACCAAATGGACAAATTAAGTCCAAGAGACCACCACCATTAAATTCTGAGTGTGAACTATTGGAAATTCATATATTTAGTCATGCAGGTAATTGTTTATAGCTTTTAGGTGGTGTTGCAGTTTGTTAAGACTAGTGATTGCTTAACCTCCCATAGACACTTCTGCAGTATTTTCTAGTACCCTGAGAGTTACAGGCAGGAGACTTGAACGTTTGATCCAAAATCAATGATCTGAAACTGGTGTCCTAAATGTGAGGTGTCTTCAATTGTATCCCACATTCAACCTCTGAGAGACAAACTAGGGACATATGGACAGCCTACATTTTCTGGGTAGCCATCTGACTAGTTTGATGAAACGTTCATCCAAAAGATTTTTCACATCTGGTATTGGGGTGTTCATTATTTTTGGTTCTTTAGAAAAATTGTTAGCACATGTGGCATAACTTCATGAAACACAAATACACACATACAAAATCACACACTGTATATTTGTGTGTATATATATATACACATATATATGCATACATATACATTTACATCAATTGTGTATAATTATAGTGAAATAAAAAATTATATTTGTGTATTTCTCCCAGTCCTTCTGTCTCGTTTTGAACTGACCATACCTTAGTCTTAGTAAGATCCCAATTCCATGGATTTTTTGATTGTTTTGTTTTGTGTTTGATTTTTTGTTTTTGTTTTTTGTTTGCTTGTATTGAACCCTTTATCTCTTCATCTTGCTGTTTGCCTCATGAGCCCATGCTCTTGCTCTGACCTAAGTAATTCTAGGTACTTTGGAGACAAAGTGTGGTTCTAATTGTAATCTCAAATTATGTCATCCCCAAATTGTGGGATTTTCTTCAAAATAGTCCTGAAGTATGAGGGTACTACACAAAATAATCCCTTGAGAAATGATGAAACGTGAAAAGCATGTACATGTGACCAGACACTAAGATCAGATTTTGAAACTGATTTTGGATGATAAAAGATGACATGTAGAAAAACTGATGAACTATAACTGAATTGTAAAACTCTTTAAGCTCTGATGCTGAATCTTTATTCTTTTTATTTTAATTTTTATTAATTACATTTTATTCTCTTTGTATCCCCCCCAAAACCCCTCCTTCCTCCACTCCCAATCCCACCTTTCCTCCCCCTTCTCCACACATGCCCCTCCCCAAGTCCACTGATAGGGGAGGTCTTTCTTTCCTTCCTCCTGACCCTAGCCTATCAGGTCTCATCAGGATGGGCTTCATTGTCTTCTTCTGTAGCCTCCTAAGGATGTTCTCCACCTAGGGGGAGGTGATCAAGGAACCAGCCACTGAGTCCATGTCAGAAACAGAACCTGTTCCCCTTAATAGGGAACCCACTTAATTACTGAGCTGCCATGGCCTACAACTGTGCAGGGGTTCTTGGTTATCTCCATGCATGGTCCTTGGTTGGAGTATCACTCTCAGAAAAGTACCCTGGGCCCAGATTTCTTGGTTCTGTTGCTCTCCTTGTAGAGCTCTTGTCACCTCCAGGTCTCTCTATCTTCCTCTTCTTTCATAAGACTACCTTCACTCTGCCTAAATTTCGGCTATGAGTCTAAGCATCTGCTTTAATACCCTGCAGAATAGAGTCTTTCAGAGGCTCTCTGTGTTTGGTGCCTGTCCCGTTCCCTGTTTTCTCTCTCTTCTGATGTCCATTCTGTTTGCTGTTCCTAGTGAGGCTTGATCATGTAAACCAGGGTCTTCTTTCTTGCTTAGCTTCTTTAGGTGTACAGATTTTAGTAGGTTTATTTTATATGTCTAATACCACTTAAAAGTGAGTATATACCATGTGTGTCTTTCTGCTTCTGGGATACCTCACTGAGGATAATCTTTTTTAGTTCCTACCATTTGCCTGCAAATTTCATGATATCCATGTTTTTTTAAAATAACTTTTAAGATTTTTAAAAGATTTTTAAATTATGTATACATCAGATCTCATTATGGATGATATCTCATTATAGATGGCCATGAGCCACCATGTGGTTGCTGGGAGTTGAACTCAGGGCCTTTGGAAGAGCAGTCAGTGCTCACTCTTAACCTCTGAGCAATCTCTCTAGCCCAATTTCCATGGTTTTAATTGTGGTGCTTATTCTAGGCTTTATTTTAGCTCAGCATTTTGATGGGTTTTTTTGTGTTTAATTTTTTGTTTTTGTTTTTTGTTTGTTTGTATTGAACCCATGCTAGGCTGAAATAAAGCCACATAGTGGAACTATCCAACAGTGAAAGAGAAGTATCTGGGATTTTGATGTAATGTGTTGTTAAATTCCCTGTAAGTCAAAGAATATTCAAGAATTAAAATAGTATTTTGGAATTAACCAAAATTTAAAATATTTTCTTTAGTTTTGTCTACAAAATATTATAATTATCTCTCTGATTTTCCCGTTGTGCTCCTAGTCCTAAAATCAGTTCGTGTTTTATTCTGTTATACTTCTCACAGACCTTTCATATTATGTCAATAAACTATCAAATAAATATCATGCTCTTCAAGTAATAAGATCCTTTAATAAGCTCAAAGATAAATAATTATTTCACAAATATTTGTTGGTATAAAAATAGATTTAGTTTAAGCAATCCACACTCTACTACATGTTCACCAATCTGGAAAAGAATTACTAATACCCATAAGTCCATGCCATCAAAAATGTAAGACATATAGAATGACAAGAGAACATTGCAGTGAATGGATAAAATACAGAAATATTTAGTAGTATAGTTATAGTGGGCACAAAAATGTGTGACTTAAAGTGATGGACACAGAGAGTAAAAATCAATGACTTCTCTCCCTTTGTTTTGTTTTATCAAGGATAAAAGTGAAATCTCTACGAGCAAAGACATTATAGCAGATTATTGACCCACTCAGCAGAGGATGGGAAATTACTCAGGGCTATTATTCAATGTCATTATCTTAACTCTTTTGATTATCATGAAGTTGAGACCAAGAAACATTTAAAGCAAACCACTTTGCTGGTAAGACCAACCAGTGAACGCAACACAATCAGGTCTGATTTTGAAACCCTAACGATCTGCCTCTACCCAATAAAGGAGGAGACCCTAGATCCACAGAAGCACAGGAGTCTGAAACAGAAGCCGACCTGAAGTAAAAGTCCATGAAACAAGCAAATCTAGCAAAGACTGTGAAAATAAGTTACATGGTAAAATGACAGTATTTACAATTTAAGAGATTACAGTGGCTAATGACACATCAGAGCCTCAGCCTTTGAAATATACAGGGAAAATGTTGAGCTGTTCAGCCATCTTGAAAAATCAATCTGGTCAAATGGAAGTAATTAAAAACAACATACCATGCTGATGGCTAAAGAACTCAAATTCAATGCATTTCCTCATCAGCACATGACAAAAAGGAAGGCCACATTTTGCTAAAATAAGTGTCATATGGAACAGGACTTACTTGAAATTCACTATTTCCAGCTTCCCCAAATTAAGGAATAAATGTCATCACACTATAAAATATAGGCAATGAGTATATAATTGTCTAGAGTAACTCAGAATGTTTTGTAGTTCCTTGGCTGTTATTACTGTCTATGATGTAAGAGCAAGAAAAAACACAGAACAGTTTTCTTTTTTTAAAATTAATTCAATTTACATGTTAGTCATAGGGCCAGCCCTTCTTTCCTCCCAGTCCTATTTTCCCTCCTGTATCCTTTCTTTCTTATTCTTCAGAATAGGTGAACCCCCTAACCCAGATATACCAGCTCATCAACTCACATGGGGACTGACTTTGTCTTCCTTCCATGGCCTTGTAGGGAAGTCCCATCAGTGGTCAGTCATCAAAAAGCAAGCAGCATAGTCTATTTAAGAAATATTCCCAAAAACCCTAACAGATGGGCTGACATGAAGCTTAAGAAGATCATAAGATATATATTCTTGGGGTCTATGAATTGTAGTATGCCTTGAACTCACAGAATCCACCAGACTTTGCCTCCAGAGTGCAGGGACTAATGTTGTGTGCTGCCAGCACCTGGCTGCATTGTAGTATGTCTACCCTATACTATATGACTAAAATCTGCTTATAAGTGAGTATATACCATGTGTGGTTTTTTGTGTCTGTGTTGCCTCACTCAGGATGATTTTTTTTTTCTATTTCTGTCCATTTGCCTACAAATTTCATAATTTCCTTGTTTTTTTAAAGTTTTTTTTTAATTTTAATATTAGTTTATTAACTTTGTATCCTAGTTGTATCCTGTTCCTTCATTCCCTCCCAGTCCCACCCTCTCTCCCTCATCTCCTCCCTGCCCCTTTTCAAGTCCACTGATAGGGGAGGACCTCCTCCCCATTTATCTGGCCCTGGTTTATCAGTTGTCTTCAGTACTGCCTGTAAAGTCCTCCTCTGTGGCATAGCAGGGCTCTTCCTCCCTTGGGGATTGGTGGGGGATGTAAAAGACCCCACAATTTAATTCATGCCAGAAATAGTCCCTGTTCCCCTAACTAGGGTACCCACTTGGATACTGAGCTACAATGGGCTACAGCCAAGCAGAGGTTCTAGGTTATATCCATACATGGTCCTTGGTTGGAGAAACAGTGTCATAAAAGACACCTGTGCCCAGATATATTTGGTCCTTGTGGAGCTGCTGTCCTCTCCAGATCATATTAACTCCCCTCCTTTCTTATGATTCCCTGCACTCTGCCGAAGGTTTGGTTATGAGTCTTAGAATCTGCTTTGATACACTAGTAGGTACAGTCTTTTAGAGGACCTCAGCAGTAGGCTCCTGTCCTATTACTTGTTTTCTCCTACATCCAAAGTCCATCCCATTTGTTTTTCTAAATGAGGATTGATCATCTTACCCCAGGTCCTCTTTTTTGTTTATCTTCTTTAGGTGTATAGATTTCAGTAGGTTTATCCTGTATTATAAGTCTCTAAAAGTGAGTATATACCATGTATGTCTTTCTGCTCTTGGGATCATCCTCACTCAGGATGATCTTTTATAGCTCCCACCATTTGCCTGCAAAATGAATGATTTCCTGTGTTTAACTGCTGAGTAGTATTCCATTGTGTAAAAGTACCACAATTTCTATATACATTCCTCAACTGAGGGACATCTGAGTTGTTTCCAGGTTCTGGCTATTACAAATAAAGCTGTTACAAACATGGTTGAACAAATGTCCTTATTGTGTACTTGAGCTTCTTTTGGATATATGCCTAGGTGTGGTATAGCTGGATCTTGAGGAAACACTATTACTAATTTTCTGAGAAAGCACCAGATAGATTTCCAAATTGGTTTTACAAGTTTGCATTCCAACCAGCAATGGAGGAGGGTTCTTCTTTTTCCACAACCTCTCCTGCATGTGTTGTCACTTGAGTTTTCGATCTTAGCCACTCTGATGGGTGTAAGGTGAAATCTCTCTAATTTGATTTGCATCTCTCTAATAGTTAAGGATGTTGAGCATTTCTTTAAGTGTTTCTCTGCCATTCTGTATTCCTCTATTGAGAATTCTCTGTTTAGCTCTGTACTCCATTTTTAATAGGATTGATTGATTTGTTGCTTTTTAAATTCTTTAGTTATTTATATATTCTGGATAACAGCCCTCTTTCAGATATAGGCCATCCTCATGGATCCCTAGGATTAACATAGTGAAAATGACTATTCTGCCAAAAGCAATCTACAGAGTCAATGCAATTCCCATCAAAATACCAACACAATGCTTTATAGATCTTGAGAGAAAAAATATCAACTTCATATGGAGAAACAAAAAAAACAGAATTTCAAAAATGATCCTGTGCAACAACAGATTATTTGGAGGCATCTCCATTCCTTATCTCAAGAGGTACTACAGAACGATAGTAATACAAACTGCATGATATTGGCATAGAAACAGAATAGTGGATCAATGGAACCAAATAGAAGACCCAGAAATAAAACCACACACCTATGAATAACTTGATTTTTGACACAGAAGCCAAAACCATTTATTGGAAAACAAAACAAAACAACAACAACAACAAAACACCCAGCATCTTCAACAAAGGGTGCTGGTCCAACTGGATGTCTGCATGCAGAAAATGCAAATAAATCTGTCTTTATCACCCTGAACAAACTAAATTTCAAGGGATCAAAGACCTCAACATGAAACCAGACACACTAAATTGGTTAGAAGAAAAATTGGGGAAGAGCCTAGAACTCTTCTAGAACACAGGCGACAACTTCCTGAACATAAGACCAACAGCACAGGCTCTAAGATTTCCGTGTTTTTAATGGCTGAGTATATTTCATTATGTAAAAGTACCACAGTTTCTTTACCCGTTATTCATTTGTGGGACATCAGGTTGTTTCCACTTTCTAGCTATTTTCTTTTTTTTTAATATTTTTATTTTATTTTATATTAATCACAGGTTATGTACTTTTTATCCCAGCCATAGCCCCCTCCTGCATGCCCCCTTATCCCCCCTGTCCCTTCCTCATCTCCTCCCTGCCTCTTTCCAAGTCCACTGATAGGGTAGGACCTCCTCCCCTTCTATCTAACTCTAGCTTATCAGCTCTCTTCAGAACTGGCTGTAGTGTCCTTTTCTGTGGCCTAGAAAGGCTGCTCCTCCCTCAGGGGTGGGGGATTTAAAGAGCCAGGCATTGAGTTCATGTCCGAAATAGTCCCTGTTTCCCTTACTAGGGTACCCACTTGGATATTGAGCTACTATTTGCTACATTCAAGCAGAGGTCCTAGGTTATATCCATACATGGACCTTGGTTGGAGAACCAGTCTCATAAAAGAACCCTGTGCCCTGATCTATTTGGTCCTTGATGATCTCCTGTCTTCTTCAGGTTATACTAACTCCCCCCCTCTTTCATATGATTCCCTGCACTCTGCCAAAGGGTTGGTTATGTATCCTAACATTTGTTTTGATACATTACTAGGTAAAGTCTTTCTGAGGCCCTCTGTGGTAGGCTCTTGTCCTGTTACTTGTTTTCTCCTATTTCCAATGTCCAGCCCATTTGACTTTCTAAGTGAGGATCAATCCTCTTACCCCAGGTCCTCTTTCTTGTTTATCTTCTTTAGTGTATAGATATCAGTAGGTTTATCCTATTTATAGGTCTATACAAGTTAGTATATGCCATGTGTGTCCTTCTGCTTTTGGGATACATCACTCAGGATGATCTTTTCCAGGTCCCACCATTTGCCTGCGAATTTCATGATTTCTTCTTTTTTAATTGCTGAGTAGTATTCCATTGTGTAAAAGTACCACAATTTCTGTATCCATTCCTCAACAGAGGGACATCTGGGTTGTTTCCAGGTTGTGGCTATTACAAATAAAGCAGCTTTGAACATAGTTGAGCAAATGTCCTTGTTGTATACTTGAGCATCTTTTGGATATATGCCTAGGAGTGGTATAGCTGGGTCTTAAGGAATCACTATTCCTAATTGTCTAAGAAAGTGCCAAATTGATTTCCAGAGTGGTTGTGTAAGTTTACATTTCCACCAGCAATGGAAGAGATTTCCTCCTTCTCCACATCCTCTCCAGCATGTATTGTCACTTGAGTTTTTGATCTTAGCCATTCTGGTGATTATAAGGTGAAATCTCAGGGTCATTTTGATTTGCATCTCCCTGATGGCTAAGGACATTGAGCATTTCTTTAAGTGTTTTTCTGCCATTCTACAATCCTCTACAGAGAGTTCTCTGTTTAGCTCTATACCCCATTTTTCAATTGTATTACCTGTTTTGTTGCTTTTAAACTTCTTGAGTTCTTTATATATACGGGATATTAGCCCTCTGTCAGATATAGGGTTGGTGAAGATTCTTTCCCAGTCTATAGGCTGTCATTTTGTTTTGATGACAGTATCTTTTGCTTTACAAAAGCTTTTCATTTTTGTGAGGTCCCATTTATTGATTGTTGCTCTTAGAGCCTGTGCTGTTGGTGTTCTATTCAGGAAGTAGTCTGCTGTGCCAATGAGTTCTAGGGTTTTTCCAACTTTTTCTTCTAACCGATTTAATGTGTCTGGTGTTATGTTGAAGTTTTTGATCCACTTGGAATTTAGTTTTGTGCAGGGTAATAAATATGGATCTATTTTCATTTTTCTGCATATAGACATCCAGTTAGTCCAGTACCATTTGTTGAAGATGCTGTCTTTTTTCCATTGGATGAATTCTGGCTATTTTCAATAAAGCTACTCTAAACATAGTAGAGCAACTGACATTGTTATATGGTGGAGCATATTTTGGGTAAATGCCCAGGGGTGGTATAGCTCAGTCTTGAGGTATGGCTAATCCCAGTTTTCTGAGAAAACAGCAGATTTAATTTCAAAGGGTTTATACAAATATGTATGCCCACAAGCAATGGAGGAGTGTTTCCCTTTCTCCACATCCTTTTCAGCATGTTTTGTTACTTGAGTTCTTGTTTTTGGCCATTTGTCCAGATGTAATGTAGAATCTCAAAGTCATTTTGATGTGCATATCCCTGATGACTAAGGATATCAAGCATTTTTAAGTGCTTCTCAACTATTTGAGACTCTTATGGTGAGAATTATGTTTCTCTCTGTACCCTACTTTTTTATTTGATTATTTAGTGTGTGTGTGTGTGTGTGTGTGTGTGTGTGTGTGTGTGTGTGTGTGTTGGTGTTTAATTTCTTGAGTTCTTTATATATTCTGGATATTTGCCCTTTGCCAGAGTTAAAATTGTTGAATGTCTTTTCACAGTCTGTGGACTGATGTTTCATCCTATTGATAGGGTCCTTTGCTTTACAGAAACTTTTCAATTTCAAGAGGTTTCTTAGGGCCTGAGATATTGGTGATCTGTTCAGGATATTGTCTCCTGTGCCAATAAGTTCAGTGCTCTGCCAATATTCTCCTCTAGCATATTTAGTGTATCTGGTTTTATGTTGAGGTCTTTGATCCCCTTGTACTTGAGCTTTGTACATGATGACAAATATGGATCTGTTTGCATTTTTCTTTATGTAGATAGCCAGTTATACCAGTACCATTCGTTGAAGATGCTGTCTTTTTTCCATTGTATGGTTTGGGTTCTTTTGTCAAAGATCAGGTGTGCATATGTGTGTGGGTTTATTTTAAGGTCTTTTATTTGTATCCATTGATCAACCACCCAATTTTTGCTCCAGCACCATGCATTTTTATTGCTATTGCTCTATAGTATAGTTGGAGATCAAGAATGAAGATATATCCAGACGATCTGTTGTTTTACAGGATAATTTTAGCTGTTCTTTTTGTTGCTGTTGTTGTTTTGTTTTGCTTTCCATATGAAGTTTAGAATTATTCTTGCAAGGTCTGTGAAAATTTGTATTGGTATTTTTTTTGAGATTACATTGACTCTTTAGGTTGTTTTTGCTACAATAGCCATTTTTACTATGTTAATCCTACTGATCCATGAACATGAGAAATATTTTCATTTTCTGGTATCTTCTTCAATTTCTTTCGTCAGAAACTTGAAGTTCTTTGACTTCCTTTATTAAATGCCCCTAGATACTTATTATTTGTGGCTTTTGTGAAGGATGTGGCTTCAATTTCTTTCTCAGCCTTTTTGTCATTTGTATAGAGTTGGGGTACTGATTTTTTTTTAACCTCATATCCAGCAACTTTACTTAAGGAGATTATCAGCTCCAGGAGTTCTGTGGTAGCAGTTTTTGGGTTGCTTATTTCATCTGCGAATACTGCCATACTTCAAATTCTTCCTTTCCAAGTTGTATTCTTTGATCTTCATTATTTGTCTTATTGCACTAGCTAGAAAATATAATACTATATTGAAGAGATATGGAGAGAGTGGGAACTTTGTCTTATTCCTTATTTTAGTGGGATTGCTTTGAGTTTTACTCCATTTAGTTTGATTTTGGTTATTGGCTTGTTGCATAGAGAGAGCCTTTATTATGTTTATGTATGTGCCTTGTATCTTGTAACCCTGACTAAGACTTTTATCATAAAGTGGTGTTGAATTTTGTCAAAGACCATTTCTGCATGTTCTTGTGATTTTTTATTTCAGTTTGTTTATATGGTGGTTTATATGGATGCTTTTCCATATGTGAACCATCCCTGTATTATTGGGATGAAGCCTACTTGATCATGGTTGATGATGTATTTGATGTGTTCTTGAATTTGGCTTGCAAATATCTTACTGAGTGTTTTTCATCAATGTTCATAAGGGAAATTTTGGGGGAAATTTTCTTTTTTTGTTGGGTCTTTGTGTGGTTTAGGTGACAGGGTGACTGTTGCTTCATAAAATGAAACCAACTCTTGGTTTTATTGATTATTTGTTCTCTTTATTTCTAATAATTGATTAAGCACTGAGTTTGATGATTTCCTCCCATCTCTTCCTCTTGGATGTGCTTGCATTTTTTTCTAAAGCTTTTATTGTATCTATTATGTTGCCATTATAGTATCTCTCCAATTTCTTTATGAAGGTGCTTGGTACTATGCACTTTCTTCTTAGCACTGCTTTCATTCTGTTCCATAAATTTGGGGAAGTTTTGCCCTTACATCAGTGAATTCTAGAAAGTCTTTAATTTGTTTTTTTTTTTTTTATTTCTTCCCTCACCCAGTGATCATTGTGCAAGGAGTTGTTGAGGTTCCACGAGTGTGTAGGCATTGTGTTGTTTCTGTCGCTGTTGAGATCTAGCTTTAAATGTGATCTGATAAGAAAAATTAGTCAATTCATTTTTTGTGTATTGGTTGATGTATGCTTTGTGACCAACTATAAGGTCAATTTTGGACAAGGCTTTGTGTGGGCTGAGAAAAAAAGTATGTTCTTTTGTGTTTGGGTGAAAAGCCCTGTAGACAGCTATTATGTCCACTTGATTCCTGACCTCTGTTAGCTTCATTATTTTTCTATTTAGCTTCTGTCTACATGATCTGTCCATCAGTGAGAGTGTGGTGCCGTAGTGTCACACTATTAATTTGTTGATATCAACGTGTCCTTCAAACTAAAATAAGGGTTCTCTTATGAATGCCTGTGTCTTTGTATTTGGAGCATAAATGTTAAGGATTATGGTGTCCTTTTGGTGGATTTTTTCTTTGATGAGAATGAAGTGCTTTTTGCCATCTCTTTGATTAATTTTGGTTGAAAGTCTGCTTTTGGTTAAAGACAATTACAACTTGCTTCTTGGGTTCATTTGCTTAGAAAACAGTTTTTTAGCCCTTTACTCTGAGGTTCTGTCTATAATTATTCCTCAGGTGTGTTTCTTGAATGCAGCAGAATGTTGTATCCTGTTTCTGCAACCATTCTGTTTTCCTGTGACTTTTTATTGGAGAGCTGAGTTCATTGATGTTGCCAGACACCAGCGACCAATGATTGTTAGTATATACTGTGTTTTATCATGTGTAGTTGACCTCATTGAATTGGAGTTTTCCTTTTAGTGTCTTCTGTAGGGATGTGTTGCTGCATAGGTATTGTATAAATTTAGTTTTCTTATGGAATACCTTTTTTTTCTCCATCTATAGTGATTGAAAGTTTTTCTGTGTATAGTAGTCTAATTTGGCATCTGTGGTCTCTTAGTGTCCACATGATATCTATCCAGGTCGTTCTGGCTTCCATGGATATTATTTAGAAATCAGGTAGAGTAGAGTAATTCAAAGAGTTTGATAGGAGACAGCATTCTCAGGGAGACATGTAGCACTTAACAAGACTATGGAGGTAATAACGTATGTTTGTACTCTCTACCACTGGAAGGTAAAATAGCAACGCCCTGGGATATTGCTAAAGCTCCTGCTTTCTCTCCAGAACATCGCATTCAATGCAGAAATGCTCTCTGACAAAATCCAACACCACTTTATGATAAAAGACCCTTTATGATGGTAAGACCCTGTTACTGATGCAAACACCTGTATAATCATTGGACATGAAGAATTCAAATGTGTTCCAACCTAGAGACAGAATCACTGTTTAATGTACCCCATGATTTACCAGGAGAGAAATGTAAAGATCATTCCAACTACAAAGCCTTTGCAGAAGGAGAAAATGCAACAGAAAATGCACCTATCCAAGGAGATTGATAGTATATGAGAACATGGGAGTACCGAGAAAAACAAAAATGGAGAACTCATTAAGACACCAGACCATCCAGACCATGTAAAGATTTAATATCTACTCTGCACCACTCAAAGCTATTTTCTCAACCTCTGGGTTGTGAACCCTTTGGGGGTTGCATATCATATATTTTGTATATCAAATATTTTTATTATTCTTCATAACAGTAGGAAAATTATGGTTAGAAAGTAGCAAGAAGATAATTTCATAATTGGTGGTCACCATAACATGAAGAACTGTATTTAAGGGGCAAAACATTAGAAAGTTTGACAATCTTAAAGGGAATGATATTTTACAGTGCAAAGACCTTGGCCCCACCTATCTGCTTATCGAAATAGCTAAGTTGCACTCCAAGAGGCAAAGAAAGTCTAACTAGTCGAGAGACTTCACTGAATTTGTTAACACAGACTGATGTTAATGTCTGAACTGTATTGCTAACTAATTTCCCAAGTACTTGTATATGTGCATAAGTTGTATAACTCCTTTCAAGCTGCAAGGACCTGTGGATTGTCTCTGAATCTGATGCAATCCTGAGGGCTTGTGACTTGGCTCTTCACTGTAGCAGCTGAATTGACTAATACCTAATGAAAATATCACAGTGACATTTTTTTGACATGCGTATCAAATATCAGAATCAAGGTCAATAGCTTCTTTGAGCATAATTCCTTTTAATCTTCTGGTACACATTTTGTTATATATGTGTATATCATATATATTAAAATATATACATATAATATGCCTGTGTTATGTTTAATGACTTGTATGGATTCTAGGTTTATAATTTAACTTGACATAAAAGACTTGTGTTTGCAAGTGTCCACCTGTGCTGGCTAGTCTTATGTCACTTGATACACAAACAAGTATTATATTATCATCATCATTGCTTTATGGGCTCTGCTTCAGGTTCTCCTTAGGTTTGGCCCTTTTTGAGATTCTGCTCTCACTTTTTTAACTATGATCAGCAATATAGAATCTGAAATAATTAGATTATTTAATTGTAAACTAAATAAACCGTTTTCTTGCTTTTTTGGGTTTTGGGATTTTTTTTCCAAGCAAAACGTAGACAACAAATGTAGATAACAAAACGTAGACATCAAATTGTGGAAGCAGGGAAGATAAGAATATTGAGACCACTGCAGAGGATAGTAGCCTGGTTTCTGAATACTTAGAGGGAATTTTAAAGTTTATGTGAGGGGTGTTCACTCTTTTGATGTAATGATATGTCATTGTAGTCCCTGGACCTGACAATCATCTGTAATTATTAAATACCAGAATTATTAAGGGGAAAATTTGGCCACTGGCTCATTGATGAGACACAACACCAAACTCCAACAATCAAAATTTATTAGTTGGCTATTATGTCCAATCATATTAGGGTTTACCAGCTAAACCAAGCATAGACTGCCTCCTTTACTCCTGAAAAAACTACTCCTTCAGAAACACTTATTTTGCTTACTTTTTTTTTTCTTGGCTTGTTGTTGTTTATGCTACTTTTATTGCTAGTGCTGCTGCTTTTTCTAGTGCTGCTGCTGCTGCTCCTGCTGTTGCTGCCTTTGAAGCCTCCACAACAAATTCCTGTTCTGCCTTGCAGGGTAATAAATCTCATTTGTGCTGAGAGTGCAGTGTCTGAGTATATCCTGACTACAGCGGCTGATCATACTTTCAATAAATGTGGTATTGCATATGAAGGCATGATGTGGCCATTAAAAACTGCTCAGGGTTGGTACTGTTAGAGGCTAGGAAGTTAGAGTATGTTTGGCCAAGGTTCAGTTCCAGTGGTAGTTAAAGACCTATACTAAAGGCGTCATGAAAGAAGTTAAGGCTTGGCATTATAAGGAAAGCCTATAACAGGCCAATGGTGAAACTCTAGCTCAATTGCAGCAGAAGATGCCAGTATTTTGGAGATGTCACTATGCTGGTTAGAGTTCTTGTGTCAAAGTCCAGCTTGATAGGTCTGGGGGAAAACTGAAGCAGTTGTATGCAGTGTTGACATTTCAGGGAACAATCAGTTTACTAACTGACATATATTTCTCCTTTGCAGTCATTCAATGACTGATGTCTCTTTCTCATGCTCTATAATTAGATACAAAAACCTTTTAAATTTGGAGACTGCAAGAGGCACAGAATAAAAGTAGTTGATTAAAGGACAAGGAAGAAGGGAGGAAGAGTGTTTTCTCGCTGTCACTCTGGACAGGCTGTTCTGACACTGACAAGAAAGCTTAAAAATGTCCACTTATTTTTTTTTCTGCAAACAGGGCTGCAAGTTGTGGTTTCTATCCAATGCAGCCATTGGTAGGAGGCCCTTAGTTCTAGGGTCAAGAAAAAATGGATGAGACAAATGGCTCCCACAACTTCAATGTCCTAGTTATACATCTTATACCCTGAGCTAAAGCTCTTTAAATAAGAGAAAGAATTACTTCATGGTCAAAAAATTTTATCACAGAGGCAGAAAAAAAAACTGTTACAGTGGGAGGGCTTTTAGCAATTACATGTTTCAGTACTAAGCTAAACATTTCTTTATCTAGCCTTACATTCCAAGATACAAAGCAAATTTAGAAGGACAGTGTTTTACACCATAAGCTGACAGGGTATGGGGAATTACAACCTAACAGTTTGTATTTTGGGACATTAAAGTTTACACTTAATTTAGACGTTATATTCTGGGTTCATGAGAAGGTCAAACCAACTTGCCTATATTGTGCGTACCAGAACTTGGGTGCCTTCTATAGAGTAAAATTGTAGCTGGAAACTTTCAGTCAAATTTTAACATTTGACCTTCTAAAATAATTTGAAGCTAACCAGGAATAGCATTATCAGGAATTATTCATCTGAACAGCAGTGCATCTTCAGAATGATCTCATAAGAAGTTAGTTCACTCAGATTGAGTGAATACCCCCAAAGAGCAGGCTCACACTATCCCAGAAATTTGAGAGATACAGCAACACAGAAAAGAAAGGTATCAGGGACAAATAATTCTGGAAGTGCATCATAGCACAGAACATGCAAAATGCCAGAATACCTTCCAAAAGCCCACATGCCTACTGGACTTCCACAATGCAATGGCTCTCAGCATCTGCGAATAGCAAGAGAAACAGTAGAAGGGGGCCAGACAGAGCCTAGGAAAGAAACTGTGTGTGCTGCAAAGGGCACAGCTAGAAAAGTGACTCAAGCTCCTCAGTGAAGAATAGAGAATAGGAATTGAATTATAGTGTGGGAGTTTGGTTTTGCTTGGTTAATACTGTGACTTTGTGTTGATTCTTCCTTTTGGAAAGTATTTAATTTACTTTTTAGTTTTACCAGAACCTATAGCTGAAAAACATTGAACATTTTAGAGATTTAGAGAGATTGGCTATTTTTGAGACTGAAATTTTAATGTGTTTGAATTTATACAGACTATAGGGATTTAAAAGTTACTTAGGTTTTTAATGTAAGAATTTTGTATTGGGGGTGATCCAAGATGGAAATGATCAGCGTGTACTGTTTCTGAGAGGCAGAGGATTTGAAACTCTGAAATTGGTGAGTGGAGTGGTAACTGAAATCAGAAAATCAACAGGGTGGCTCCTTTAAGGAAGGGGACACCACAAGAGAAGAGAACTTTTTGATTCAGGTCAGAAGCAGACCTCTCTAACAACGGAGAGGGGCACTTTCCTTCTTCAGGCCTCCCTTCTCCTTGGAGGAGCCAAGCCACAGCACCAGTGGTACAGATCTTGCTGCTTGAGAAATGAAACAGCAGAGACAGGAATACTAGCACCTCAGCCTTAGTAGCCAGCGTCACCTGCATCCCAGGGCCGAGACATGCACGCGGTATAATCCTGCCTGGGTCCCATGCTTGCAAGCAGATGGCCTTACTGACTCCACAGAGCCTGACTGTATGAGCCACTCTGTCCCTCAGTAGCAGACATTAGGCTGTGCAGCCACCAAAGTCTGGAAAACCTGCAAAAACACCCAGGTGAAACAAATGCCGAGCTAAGGTAGTGGCTACACAAGACTTCTCACAGGGACCTAGACATCCAAGTTCTGCAGCTGCAACTGGATTCCTGGGTACAGTGGCTACAACATCACTGAGCTGTCTGAGCGCACATTATTTGACTCATCAGATCCAAACCTGCTGAGAACAGTAGAGAACAAGAGAAACCCTGTGCTTTCTGATTTGACCTGCTAGTGAGTGAGTGCACCCCAAAGTGCCTGCAGAGCCCCAGATCCAGGGTGTTTTTAAGCTAGTAGCCAGACATCAGAAATCTCCCACCCACTCATCCACTGTGGGAAAGAAAGAGTTCCTTGATACAAGGAAGCCCTGGCTCTGTGCATCTACCAGGGGAGTATAGGCAAATAACTCCTGGAGCTCAGTTAGAGAAGATTACCAGTAACCTGTAGGCCACTGATATACTCAGAGAATTTGCATACATGATCATCACCAATGCATGCAATAACTTCAGCACTTGCAACCCCTCTAGTGACTGCAAGGTGCCCCTCTCTCACACTGAAGGCCTCTACATTCTCTAGCACCCTGTACCTAAACACAAACTTCCACACACATGCACATGCACACACTTGCTTGAATTTGTCCTTCTGCGCCCATGAAGTTTCCTCCCAAAGATACAGCTGAAACACCAATGCACACTCTGAAACCATTGGACTTCTCTCATCTCCCTGAAGAATTCTCCAGATACCAAAGAAAGATGGTACCAATCTGAAATGTAGAAACCAATAACAAACAGTGAAGGTTATGGTTAAGCAAATGGCGAAATAAAACACCCAACAAAAATCAGGAAATCATGGCTTTACTTGCAACTCACAAAATCAATGGATATTCCAATTCATCAGAAACACAGGAAACACATGTTTATCCAGTTATTAGAGTATATAAAGAGGAAACAAACAAATCTCTCAGAGAAATAGCCAAGCAAATCCAGACAGTTAAAGAGGAAAGGAACAAATCTCTTAAAGAATTGATCTCCCAGGTGGAGGCAAAGAAAGAGAAACTGAACAAAGTTCTTAAAGAAACACAGGCAAATATAGATAAACAAATATGGGGACAAGTAGAGGCAATATTAGTGGTATAGAGAGAAGAAACTAACAAAAAAATAAAGACCATCAAACAGAGGCAGCAAACCACATTCAAACAGATGAAGGAAATGGTGCAAGACATAAAAAAAAATTAGAATCAATAAAATCAATAAAGAAAAGACAAACAGAGAAAATCCTGGAACTGGAGAATTTAGAGAAAAGATCAGTAACCACAAAAGTAAGTATCACTAACAGAATTCAAGAGATGGATGAGAGAATCTCTGGTTTTGAAGGTACACTGGCAGAAATTGATAGCTCTCTTAAAGAAAGAAAAAGTAAAATCGGAAAAGTACCAAACACAAAACATCCAAAAAATCAAAGATGCTATGAAAAGGCAAAATCTAAGAATAATAGGAATTGATGAAGAAGAAGATTCCAGTCTCCAAGGTCCAGAAAATATCTTCAAGAAAATCATAGAAGAAAATTTCCCCAACTTTAAGAAAGAGATGTCCATAAACATACAAGAGGCCTACAGAACACCAAACAGACTCTACTAGAAAATACAAATCCTCATGTCACATCATTGTCAAAACACTAAAAATACAGAACAAGAAAAATATATCAAAAGCAGAAAGGAAAAAAGGTCAAGTAACATATAAAGGTAGACATATCAGAATCATACCGGACTTCTTTTCAGAAACTATGAAACCCAGAAGGGCCTGGGCAGAGGTCATGTAGAATTTAAGGAACCACAGATGCCAACACAAACTACTATACCCAGCAAAGCTTTCAATCAACATAGATGGAGAAAGCAAAATATTCCGTGACAAAACTAAATTTATGCAATATGTAAACAGCAAACCAGCCCTACAGAAGAAACTAGAAGGAAAACTCCAATCCAATGAAAACAACTATACCCAAGAAAACATAGGAAACAGATAATATCCCAACAAAAATTAAAAGAAAACAAGCAATGAATCATAGAAAGACCACCAACTCCACAATAAAAAGAGCTAACGTTCCTTTTACTAACAGAATGGGTGCAGAAACAGGACGCAACATTCTGCTGCATCCAAGAAACATACCTTTGTAAGAAAAATAAACACTACTTCAGAGTAAAGGTATAGAAAACTGATTTTCAAGCAAATGGACCCAGAAAACAAGCTTGGGTAGCAATCTTATTATCTAATAAAATAGACTTTCAACCAAAATTAATCAAAAAAGATGAGGAGGGGCACTAAATTCTCATCAAAGGAAGACTCCACCAAGAAGACATCACAATTCAGAACATGTATGCCCCAAATACCAGAGCACCTATATTTGTAAAAAAAAAAATTATTAAAACTTAAATCATACATTGATCCCAACACCTTAATACTCGGAGACTTTAACACACTCACCAAAGAAAATATCATCTAGACAGAAGCCAAATAGGGAAATAAAGGCACTTATAGAGGCCCTAATTCAAATGGACCTAATAGATGTCGACAGAACTTTTCACCCTAGATCAAAAGAGTATACCTTCTTTTCAGCACCTCATGGAACCTTCTCCAAAATAGACCATAGAGTTGGTCGCAAAGCAACCTTAAAAGATACCAGAAAATTGAAATAATCCCCAGTATTTTATCTGACCACCATGGACTAAAATTGGACCTGAATAAAATAGAAATAACATAAATCCTACACATACATGGAAACTGAACAACTTGATACTCAATGACAGCTGGGTTAAGGAAGAAAGAAAGAAAGAAATTAAAGACTTCCTAGAATTCAATGAAAATGAAGGTACAACATACCCTAATTAATGGGACACAACGAAAGCAGTGCTCAGAGGAAAATTCATGGCACTAAGTGCCTTCAAGAAGAAATTTGTAACGTCTCATTCAAACAACTTCATGCCCCAACTGAAAGCATGAATGAAACACGAAGGAGATACACCCAATAGGAACAAATGGCTGGAAATAATCAAAATTAGGGTTGAAATCAATCAATTAGAAACAAATAAAACTATTCAAAGAATCAATGAAACCAAGAGCTGGTTCTTTGAGAAAATAAATAAGATAGACCAGCCCCTAGCCAAACTAACAAAAAGGCAGAGAGAAACTATTGAAATCAACAAAATCAGAAACAAAAAGGGGAAATAACTACACACACTGAGGAAATCCAAACAATCATTAGGTCATACTACAAAAGCTTATATGACACAAAATTTGAAAATCTAAAAGAAATGGACAATTTTTCTTGATAGATTCCATTAACAAAAATTAAATCAAGATCAGTTAAATATATTAATTTTTCCTATATCCCCCAAGCATATAGAAGCAGTCATCAAAAATCTCCCCCCCACTCCCCCCCCCAAAAAAAAGCTCAGGGTCAAATACTTTCAGTGCAGAATTCTACCAGACTATCAATGAAAGAGCTAACTCCAATTCTATTCAAACTATTCCACAAAATATAAACAGAAGGAACTTTACCAAACTCATTCTATGAAGCCACAGTCACGCTTATACCTAAACCACACAAAGACCCAACAAAAACAGATGACTTCAGACTTATCTCTCTTATGAACATTGATGCAAACTCAATAAAATACTTACAAACCGAATCCAAGAACACATAAAAGATATCATTCACCATGAATAACTAGGCTTCATCTCTCATGCAAGGTTTGCTCAATACCTGGAAATCCATCAATGTAATCCACCATATAAACAAACTAAAGGAGAAAAAAAAAACATGATCATATCCTTAGATGCAGCAAAAGCATTTGACAATATTCAACATCCATTCATGTTTAAAGTCTTGGAGAGATCAGGAATACAAGGCATATATCTAAACACAGTAAAGACAATATACAGCAAGCCTATAGCCAACATCAAACTCAGTGGAGAGAAACTTAAATCAATCTCACTGAAATTAGGAACAAGGGAAGGCTGCCCACTTTCTCCATATCTATTGAAGTCCTAGCTAGAGCGATAAAACGAGTTAAGGAGATCACGGATATACAAATCTGAAAGGAAGAGGTCAAAGTTTCACTATTCACAGATAATATGATAATATACATGAGTGACCCCAAAAATTCAACCAGAGAACTCCTTTAGCTGACAAAGACCTTCAATAAACTGGCTGGATACAAAATTAACTCAAAAAAATCAAAAGCCCTCCTGTATACCCAAGACAAAATGGCTGAGAAAGAAACCAGGGAAACAACAGCCTTCACAATAGCCACTAGTAACATAAAGTACCTTGGGGTGACTTTAACCAAACAGGTGAAAGAACTGTTTGAAAAAAATTCAGGTCTCTGAAGAAAGAAATGGAGGAAGATATCAGAAGATGGAAAGACCTCCTGTGCTCATGGATTCGTAGGATTAACATAGTAAAAATGGCCATCCTGCCAAAGGCAACCTACAGATTCAATGCAATTCCTATCAAAATACCAACACAATTCTTTACAAACCTTAGAAGAATAAATCTCAACTTCATATGGAGAAACAAAAAACCCAGAATTTCCAAAACAATCCTGTACAACAACATATCATCTATAGGTATCTCCATCCCTGACCTCAAGCTGTACTACAGAGCAATAGTAATAAAAACCTCATGGTATTGGCATAGAAGCAGAAAGATGGATCAATGGAACAGAATAGAAGACCCAGAAATAAAACCAAACAACTATGAATTCTTGATTTTCAAAAAAGAAGCCAAAGCCATTCAATGGAAAACAAAACAAAACAAAACAGCATCTACAACAAATGGTACTGGTCAAACTGGATGTCTACATGAAGAAAAATGAAAATAGATCTATAATTATCATCCTGCACAAAACTAAAGTTCAAGTGGATCAAAGACCTCAACATAAAACCAGACACACTAAATTGGTTAGAAGAAAAAGTGGGGAAAAGCCTGGAACTCACTGGCACAAGAGACAACTTCCTGAACAGAACACCAACAGCACAGGCTCTAAGAGCAAAAATTGATAAAGGGGACCTCATGAAACTGAAAAGCTTCTGTAAAGCAAAAAACATAGTCATCAGAACAAAACAGCAGCCAAAGAATGAGAAAGGATCTTCACCAACCCTATATCTGACAGCGTGCTGATATCCAGAATATATATAGAACTAAGGAAATTAAAAAGCAATAAATCAAGCAATCAAATAACAAAATGGGGTAAGGAGCTACAGAGAATTCTCTGTAGAGGAATATAGAATGGCAGAGAAACACCTACAGAGATGTTCAATGTCCTTAGCCATCAGAGAGATGCAAACCAAAATGACCCTGAGATTTCACCTTACACCTACCAGAATGTCAAAAGTTAAAAACTCAAGTGACAACACATGCTGGAGAAGTTGTGGAAAACTGGGAACCCTCCTCCATTGCTGGTGGGAATGTAAACTTGTACAACCACTTTGAAATCAATCTGGTGCTTCTCAGATAACTGGGAATAGTGCTTCCTCAAGATCCACCTATACCACTTCTAGGTATATATCCAAAAGAAGCTCAAATACACAACAAGGACATTTGCTCAATCATGTTTGTAGCTGCTTTATTGATAAAACCAGAACCTGGAAACAACTCAGATGTCCCTCAGTTGAGGAATGGATACAGAAATTGTGGTACTTTTGCACAATGAAATACTACTCAACAATTAAAAACAAGGAAATCATGAAATTTGCAGTTAAATGGTGGGATCAAGAAAAGATCATCCTGAGTGAGGTATCCCAGGAGCAGAAAGATATACAGGGTGTATACTCACTTATATAGAAATATAAGATAGGATAAACATACTGAAATCTATCCACTTAAAGAAAATAAACAAAGAAGAGGATCGGGAGTAAGATGATCAATCTTCACTTAGAAAGACAAATGGGATGGTCAGGGGAAGTAGGATAAAACAAGTAACAGGACAGAAACCTACTGCAGAGGGCCTCTGAAAGACTCTACCTCGCAGTGTTACAAAGCAGATGCAGAGACTCATATCCAAATCTTAGGCAGAGTGTGGGGAATCATAAGATAAAAAGGGGAGTTGATATGACTGGGAGAAGATAGGAACTCCACAAGGGCAAAATATATCAAGGCATGTGGGCCCTCTATGTGACTGTTTCTACAACCAAGGGTCATGTGTGGATAAAACCTACAACCTCTGCTTGGACGTAACCCATGGTAGCTCAGTAACCATGTGGGTTTCCCTAGTAAGACAAACACGAAGTAATTTTGATATGAACTCAATGTCTGGCTCCTTTACCTCCCCTCCTCCCCCCTGAGGGAGGAACAGTCTTGCTAGGCCACAGAGTAGGACATGACAGTCAGTCCGGAATATATCTGATAAGCTAGGGTCAGATGGAAGGGTAGGAGGGACTTCCCTATCAGTGGACATGGAAATGGCCAGGGAGCAGATGAGGGAGGTAGGGTGGGATTGGGAGGGAATGACAGAGGGGGCTATGGCTGGGATACTGCCAGAGCCTGCCAGCAGAGCAGAACGGGGTTCTGAGTCAGGAGTGAGGATTGAAATTAATAATGCACACTACACATAATTATGTTCCGAGAGGCTTCTGGCCGCTTGCTCATGGCCCTAATGAGCCCTAGAGCATCAATATGCTCTGCATCCGAAAAAAGCCAAGAGAGCAGACAGCCTTCTTTATTTATACAGTTTACACGAGGGGATAATTTTCACAAGGAAGTGAGGCAGAGTTGAGACTTCAAGCAAGCTCTCCCACCTGCTGTCACCAAACAAAAGGCGAATGGACTTGCAAATCCTTCCCTGTCTCCAAGGGAAGGCCTGGAAAAAACCTGTCTTCCTGTGCTGAGACTAGCATTTCAAACAGCTGCCAAAGCATCTTCGACCCGGCTCACCACAGGATACAAAGTCAATAACCTGTGAATATATATATATATATGAATTAGGTATGAAATAAAAGGGAAATGCATTGGCTTAACGGTGATGTGTTTGTGTGTCAAGTTGACAGGGATTCATTTTGTGCTGGCTTGTCTTATGTCATGCTTGACACACAAACTAGATTTATCTGAAGTAAAGAAACCTCAACTGTGAAATGTAACCAAAAGTTATATCTGTAAATTATTATTTTTTCATTTAGTGATGAAAGAGGTCTCAGTCCATTACGGGTGTTTCTATCCCTGGGTTGATTGTATAAGAAATCAGGCTGAGCAAACCAGTAAGTAGCACACCCCTCAACCATGGCACCTCCATTAGATCTTGCCTTTAGCACCCCAACCTGTTTGACTTCCTGTCCTGACTTCCTTTGTTGATGAACATCAATATGGAAGTATAAAAAAATACAATAACTCTATTGAGAATTTTAAAATAGTTTAAAATTATAAGAGTGGTAATGATCACATTATTATTTTGTGTATTCTGTGAAAGAAAACTAAAATTTGAAAGTAAAAATTGAGATACAGTATATTTGAAATGGAACCCATGCTCACACTGCTCTGCTTGCCAAGAACCTGTGATCTGTTTTTACATAGAACCTTAGGAAAAACCTAATATAACTGGTCTACTAAAGAAGGTTAGAAAAACAAATACTCCAAATCACATGCTGCTATAATCACAGATTAGTGCCTTGCTCTGACCTTGGAACACTCAGTTCTAGATGACATATTTCCATCAAATTGTTCTTCGCAGTGCTCAAGAAACTATGGCAGAGGGGCTTGAAAGTTCATAAGAGCCAATAGGGATTGGATAACTTAAAAATAAGGCCTTCTAGACACGATTGAACTATTGTACATATGAACTCACAGTGATTGTTTTAGCAGGCACATGGGCTGCACAGGTCTAAGCCAAATGGAGTCCCAGTGCTGAGAGGAAAAGTGAACACATTCAGCAATCCTGGACCTAAAAGATATCTTCAATTGATAATAATTCCAATGGGAAGAATTTCCCCCAAAGTCCCACAGTTTATACAATCATCACTTAAGAGCAGTCTCCTTTTTGATCAATAGCTGGGTAACACAAACAATGTCAACCAAATTTTTGGAGTTTTATTCTATCTCCAACCACATTCTCTGGGCAGTTAAATCACCTTTTTCAGCCCTGGTACTGTAAAGCCAGACAACTTGATCCAATAGCAAGAGAGCTTTATTACAAGAGCTATTGAACTCCAGACCCAAGTCTCACTGACATAGCAGTAGCGAAGTAGGACCCCCAGCTCTGAGTGAGCAAGGTTTTTAAAGGGAAAGTCTGTGAGCATGGGGTTTTCATGAGAGCAAGTGGGGGGGGGCATGTCTTGACATTACAGGATTAGGTAAAAGTTAGAGCAGAGAAGTGATCTTCTCTGAGGCACATAATCACAATTGCTTAAGGCATGTGATCACAATTGCTATTCTTCTAAACTATATTTGAAACATTGGGGAGAATTTTCCTAGCCGATTCCCAACCAAATCGCATTGATTATTGCCAGGGAGATTGTCTCTATTTTCAATGAAGTATTTATTCTGTGACATTTCCTGGAGGCTGTTGCTAGGAGAGTTAACTTTGTTTTCTGCCATTGTGTACATTCTGTGATATTTCCTGGTACCTGAATTCAGCTCCCAGTCAAGATGGCTCTGTATTTCAAAATGGAGTTATACTCAGGATAACTTAATCTCTTCAGTACACAGCATAATTTATTCCTGTTCCTTCCAGTTACCTGCAGATTTCACGACTTAATTTTAATAAATGTCAGTAATATCCCACTGTGTACATATACCACACTTTAATTATCCATTATTTAATTATCCATATAGATTGATTCAATTTCTTAACTATTATAAACACAGCAGAAATAAACATGGATGTGCAAATATTGTTACAGAAGGATATAAAATCCTTTGTGTATTTAGCCAGGGAGGGGTGATCTAACTGAATCACATGGTACTTCTAATTTGATGTTTTTGGCAAATGAAAGACTGATTTCAAAAGTGGCTATACTTTAAAAAATGTTTTAATTAATTAATTTTTTATGAATTACAAATTTTCACCTTGTACCCCAATTGTAACCCCCAACAATCATCCCCTCCTAATCCTACCCTCCCTCTCTCTTCTCCACTCATGCTCCTCCTGCAGTCCACTAGTAGGGGAGGTCCTCCTTTCTTTCCATCTGATCTTAGTCTGTCAGGTCTCATCAGGAGTTGCTGCATTGCCTTTTTATTTCCAAGGTGAGAGTGACTGCAATTTTGCAGTTTGTAAACCGTGTATAAGATTTCTGCTTTCCACATATCTAATTTTCATCATCTAATATTCATCACATATCTAATATTCTGTCATTTGTTCTATTGATGGTGTTAATTTTGGATAAAGTAGGATGAATTTTTTCTTGCTTTTTGTTGTCTATTTTTTCATACATGAATAAATGGAGTTTTTTGTCAAGCCCACTCCCTACATTCCTTCCTCTCCAATACTGCTCTTATTCCCTCATCACATCACTCAAAATTTTATGCATTTACTGTCGCTTTTATTAAAGGCTGTTGCATCCACTTAGTGCTACGTATGTGGGAATAGGCATAGAACCATTACTGAAGCATGGGTGGTCTGTCAGGAAGGGTTGTCATCATTGATAAAACTTTATTTTTCTCCCAAGGAGCTGTCAATGGAACACAGCTTTTCAATGAGGGCTAAAGTTCATGATCACCTACCCTATCTCTATCAGGATTCTCCCTGACTTAATTTTGGGCTACTCTATTTTGTTTTATTGTCCATTTTCTGATAGTCAAAAAAGATGAGCACTCTTTGAATCATTTCCTACCTGTTTGTATCCTGTCTTTTTCAAACTTTCTGTATCATGACTTGCTTTTTAATTGGGCAATTTATATCTTAATGGTTAGATTTTTTAGTTCTTTCTATATTTTGGACACAAATCCTCAGTCAGAAAAAAATAGGTAGAAATCATTGTTTTCTCATTCTGAAAAATAACCCTTCTCTTGATTGTGATTTTACTAAACTGTATGGAAGCTTGCAGGTTTCATGACAACTGTATGCCAATTTTTGGATTTACTCTAAATGATCTTACCTTTGTCTCTAACTTGAAGGAACACTCTAATTTTTGTTTCTAACAGTTTCAACAGATTAGTTCTCATGCTAAAATCTTTGATCCATATAAGGTAGAGTTTTATTCAAAGTAAAAGATAATCATCTAGTTTTATTTTTCTGCATCAGAAGTCCTTTGTACTAGCATCAAGTGTTGAAAATGCTATCTTTACTTCAAAGTAAACTTTTGGTGATTATGTCAAAAAATTAGGGAGCTATAACTTTGTGGGCTTATAGTCCAGTTCTCAATTTTATTCCTTTGATGTAGAAGTCTATATTGTAGCTGTTTCATGCTGAGGTTCTGTAGTATACCTTGAAATGAGACATAGTGACACCTCCTGTAGTGTTGATTTTTTTTTTCAGGGTTGCTTTGGCTCTTCTTGGTTTTAAATTATTTTATGAAAAATTGAAACTGTTTTTGTCACATCTTCGGTGATTGGGTGTGTTATTTTAACTCATTTGCATTGAATCCATGTATTGCATTTGGTCTTATAATCATTTGCATAATCCTCAAGCCCTAAAGTAAACAGTAGTGAAAAAGTGGACATCCTGTCTTATGTCTGAACTTATTATGAATACTTAACTCCTAAGAGTTCAAATGTTGAGAACATTCATTAATGCTCTTTGCTGTGTATATAAGCAGCACAGAAAAATAAGTACTATGTTCTGAGGATAAAAATGCATCATAAAATAACATTACAAAGCAGACTATCAGTAATGAGAGTATTGAGTAAACCAAGACTGAGAGCCCAGTAACATGCCAGAGTATCCAGACAAAGGAAATATTTAATACCCACCCTGTATCCCTCAGAGCAGCTGTTCTCATCCTGAGGGTCAAGATGCCTTTAGTGGTCACATATCAGACATTCTGCATATTAAATAATACATTACAATTCGTAGCTGTGGAAAATTACAGTTATAAAGTAGCAATGAAATAATCTTGTCAATGGGATCATCACAACTAGAGAAATCATATTAAACAGTTTTAGTGTTACAAAGGTTAAGAACCATTGCTATACAGTGAAGAACTTAATTCATTGCAAAACCTTGAATCAACCAATGTTTCATCTAAACACCGAGTGGAGTGTATTCATTAGCACACCAAGAGGAAAAGAATTCCAATTATACCATGGCTTCCTCTCATTTTGTTAATAACCACTATTTTAATGCCTGATTGTATTGCTAAATATTTTCACAAGTACTCATCTATATGCATACATCCAACACCTCCTTACTATAGCTGCAATGCCCAGTGCCTTGCCCATGAAACTCATGAAAATCCTGAGGTCAGATTCAGATTTTGACCTTGTGACTTGGCTCTTCAGTGGAGCAGCTAATCAAATAATACCTAATCCAAATATCACAATGAATTTTTTATGCATATCAAATATCAGACGCAAGCACATCATCTTTTTTGAACTTCTTGGCCTCTTTAACCCCTTTGTAGCCATTGTGTAACCTACATATACAGCATCAATTATATAGGAAAAAGAAACATAGTTGCTGTGTGTAGTGCAAATTTATGGTTTCTTTGAAGATTGAATTTTGTCATGTGATGTTTGCCACAAGCTGGGCATGTGATGCTTTGCTCAGGTGGCATGTGATAGGGCTGTTAATCATCACGTGGGAGGGGCATGACCTTGGCCAGCTGAGAACATCTGTGGGTGGACTTTGAGGAGGGAACCTATATAGAAAACCATGAATAATGAGACACAGCTTTCTGGATCAACATCAATGTGCGGATCTTCGTGTTTTAACACTTGATCTCACAGAGAGAAACCTTCCAGAGAGCTTCTCCAGGCAATCCAACTGAGTCTTGAGGCTTTCTCTGGCTTAGTGTTGGCCTTTGGATTGGACTGCTCGTTTCCTGACAACTAAGTCTGGTAATTCCCTAAGGACCCATAGACCTTAATTAGCTAGAAGTAGATAAAAGAGGAAGATAGCCCTTTTCCCTACTAATCTCCTACATAAGGTTGTAGAGGGAAGACAGGGATTGGAAGGGAGGTAAAGATTCTTAAGAACCCTAAATAAAGTAGGTTTGGTGAAAAATATAAACCAACAGCTATGTGATTTGTAATGCCTTGTCTGAAAGCTAGGTTAGTTAAAAACTTGAAATACAAAATCCGTGTTTTCAGGGACCACCAATCCTACTGTACACACCAACTAGACATCTGAGAAGCAGGAAACTCTGTTGCGAAAATGTTTTCCAAAGTTCTGTTTGTAAATAATTTTCTCTATTATTGATGATTGGAATAAAGCACAGCCCATTGTGCATGATTCCATCTGTAGGCTGGTGGTCTTGGGTGCTATATGAAAGCTGTTTCATCAAGCCAAGCAAAGCAAGCCAGTTGGCAGAATCCCTCCATGGTTTGTATATCAGCTGCTACCTACAGGTTCCTTCCGTGTTCAGATTCTTGTCCTGACATACTTAGATGGAGAGCAAAAATTTGGAGTTTTAAATGAAATAAACCATTTTCTCTCTAACTTGCTATTTTGGTCATAGTTTTCATGGCATCGTAGAAACCCTAACGAAAACAAGTTGGTTCCATCCACTTTACTGAAGGTGTTTTATCAGCTAAAGGAGTTGTCTGGAGAAATTTTTGGGGTCACTCATGCATACTATTGTATCATCTGCAAATAGTGATATTTTGAATTCTTCCTTTCCAATTTTTATCCCCTTACTCTCCTGTATTTGTCTTATTGCTCTAGCTAGGACTACAAGTACTATGTTAAAAAGATATGGAGAGATTGGGCAGCCTTGCCTTGTCCCTGATAATTGTGGGATTGATTGAAGTTTATCTCTGTTTAGTTTGATGTTGGTTATAGGCTTGCTGAATGTTGCCTTTATAATGTTTACATATGAACCTTGTATCCCTGTATTTTCCAAGACTTTAAACATGAATGTGTTGGATATTGTCAAATGCTTTTTCAATATCTAAGGAGATGACCATGTGGTTTTTCTCCTTCAGTTTGTTTATATTGTGGATTGCACTGATGAATTCCCACACACTGACCACACCTGCATGCCCTTGGATTAAGCTTACTTTTTTCTGGTGGATTTTATATTTTATATGTGCTTGGACTCTGTATGTATTTTATTGCGTATTTTTTGCATTAATGCTTGTAAGAGAAATAAGTCTGAAGTTCTCTTTTGTTGTTGGGTCTTTGTGTGGTTTAGATTTCAAAGTGACTGTGACCTCATAGAATAAGTTTGATAGTGTTCCTTCTGTGTCTAATTTGTGGCATAGTTTGAAGGGAATTGGAGTTAGCTCTTTTATTGATGGTCTGGTAGAGCTCTGCACTGAAAGTATTTGACCCTGAGCTTTTTTTTTTTGGGAGGGGGGATGGATTTTTGATGACTGCTTCTATATGCTTGGGGGATATAGGAAAAATTAATCTATTTAACTGATCTTGATTTAATTTTTGTTAATGGAATCTATCAAGAAAAACTGTCCATTTCATTTAGTTTTTCAAAATTTGTGGCATATTGGCCTTTGTATTAAGACTTAATGATTTCTTTCATTTCCTCAGTGTCTGTCATTATGTCCACCTTTTTGTTTCTATATTTTGGATAGTTCCTCCCAGCCTTTTAGTTACTTTGGCAACGGGTTTGTCTATCTTGTTGATTTTCTCAAAGAACTAGCTTTTGGTTTTATTGATTCATTGAATTGATTTCATTGTTTCTCTCCATTGATTTCAGCTCTGAGTTTGATTATTTCCAATTTTCTACTCTTCTTGGGTGTGTCTGGTTCTTTCCTTCCTTCCTTCCTTTCTTTCTTTCTTTCTTTCTTTCTTTCTTTCTTTCTTTCTTTCTTTCTTTCTTTCTTTCTTTCTTTCTTTCTTTCTTTCTTTCTTTCTTTCTTTTCTTTTGGCCCTAGGGCTTTTAGGTGTGCTGTTAAGTTGCTTGTATGAGATGTCTCAAACTTCTTTCTGGAGGTACTTCGTGCTATGAACTTTCCTCTTAGCACTGCTTTCATAGTGTCACATAAGTTTGGGTAATTTCTGTTTTCATTTCCATCAAATTTTAGTAATTTTTTAATTTCTTTTTTCACCTTTTCCCTGACCAAGCTGTCATTGAGTAGAGAGTTGTTTAGTTTCCATGTGTATATAGGTTTTTGTTATTTCTGTTGTTTTTGAGGTCTAGTTTTAGGCCATGGTAGTCTGATAGGATGCAAGGGATTATTTATATCTTATTGTATCTGTTGAGGCTTGCTTTGTGCCCAAATGTATGGTCAATTTTTGAGAGGATTCCAAGAGGTGCTGAAAAGAAGGTATACTCTTTTAAGCTTAGTGAAAAGTTCTATAGACATCTTTTAGATTCATTTTATTAGGGCCTCAGTAAGTGGTATTATTTCCCTATTTAGCTTCTGTCTAGATGATCTGTCTCTTTGTGAGAGTGGAATGTTGAAGTCTCCCATTATTAAGGTTTTGGCATCTATGTGTGATTTAAGCTTTAATAATGTTTCATTTACAAATGTAGGTGCTCTTGTATTTGGGTCATGGATGTTCAGGATTGTGATGTCGTCCTGGTGGATTTTTCTTTTACTAAAAACAAATGCCCCTCCTCATCTACTTTGATTAATTTTCATTGAAAGTTTACCAAATAATAGGATAGCTACTCCAGCTTCTTTTCTTGGTCCATTTTTCTTAAAAAATATTTTCCTTTCAGAGGCTCCTGTCCTGTTCCTTGTTTTTTCCCTCCTCTGATGTCCATCCTCTTTGCCTTTCTGAATGGGAATTGAGCATCTTAGCCAGCATCCTCCTTCCTGATTAGCTTCCTTAGGTGTACAGATTTTAGTATGTTTAACCTATATCATATGTCTAGTATCCACTTATGAGTGAGTATATACATTGTGTGTCTTTCTGCTTCTGGGATACCTCACACAGGATGATCTGAAAGGCTCTACACTGCATGGTATTGAGGCCAATGTTGAGATTCATAGTCAAGCTTTGGACAGATCACAGGGAATCTTATGAAAGAAGTGGGAGATTTTAAGACCTGGAGAGAACAGGAGCTCCACAAAGACAGTGACAGATCCTAAAATCTGGGCACAAGGGTCTTTCTGAAACTGATACTACAGCTAAGGACAACTCATGGAGATGGCTTGGAACCCCTGCACAGAGGTAGCCTATGGCAGTTCGGTATCCAAGTGGCCCCGTATTAATGGGGACAGGGACTGTCTCTGACATGAACTGATTGACCTGCTCTTTGATCACCTCCCCCTGAGGGGGGAGCAGCCTTACCAGGCCACAGAAGAAGACAATGCAGCCACTCCTGATGAGACCTGTTAGAATAGGGTCACAGGGAAGGGGAGGAGGATCTCCCTTTCAGTGGACTGGGAGAGGGACACAGGTGGGGAAGAGGAGGGTGGGTTTGGGAGGGGAAGAGGGGGAGAGGTATGGGAGGAAACAAAGTGAATAAACTGTAATTAACAAAAATAAAAATAATTAAAAATATATCTTCCAGCCCTTTACTCTGAGGTACTATTTTTATTTTTTTCAGAGGTGTGTTTCTTGGATGCAGCAGAATGTTGGATTCTCTTTCTGCTACCATTCTATTAGTCTGTGTCTTTTTAAAAAAATGTGTATTCTTTATATTACAGGTTTTTCATTCTGTATCCCAGGTGTACTTCCCTTCCTCAATACTTGCCAGTTGGGGCCTCTTCTTCATCTCCTAACATGTGCCTTTCCAAGGCAACTCATAGGGAAGGTCTTCCTCCCCTTCCATCTGACCCTAGCTTAAGAGGTCTCATTAGGACTGACTACATTGTCCTCCTCTGTGGCCTTGCAAGGCTGTTCTCCCCATCAGGGTAGGGTCATCAAAGAGCCAACCACTGAGTTTATGTCAAAGACAATCCCTGTTCTCCTTACTAGGAGATTGAGGTGCCATGGGCTACATCTGAGCAAGGTTTATAGGTTATTTAGGTTATATCCTTGAATGGACTTTGGTTGGAGAATCAGTCCCTGAAAAGACCCCTGTCCCCAGAGTTTTTGGTTCTTTAACTTTCCTTGTGGAGCTACTGTCTTCTCCAGGTACTATCTCCCATTCCTTCATAAGCTTTCCTGCACTCTGCCCAAAGTTTAGTTATGAGTCTCAGTATCTGCTTTATTCACTTTGTATCTAGAGCCCTCCCTTGTCCTTTCCCACTACCACTCTCCATCCCTCCCTCTTCTCCTCCCATGCTCCTCCCCCTGTCCACTGATAACGGAGGTCTTCCTCCCCTTCCATGTGATGCTAGTCTATCGGTTCTCAACAGAACTGGCTGCATTGCCTTCCTCTGCGTCCTGATAAAACTGTTTTTGCCTCAGTGGTAGGTGATCAAAGAGCCAACCACTGAATTCTTGTCAAACACAGTCTCTGTTCCTATTACTAGGGAAGCCACATTGAGTTGCCATGGGCTACATCTGAGCAGCGGCTCTATGTTGTCTCCATGAATTGTCCTTGGTTTGAGTATCAGTCTCAGAAAAGACCACTTTTTCAAGATTATTTTTTTGGTTCTGTTGTTCTCCTTGTAAAGCTCCTTTCCACTCCAAATCTTTTTATCAACCTCTTCTAAACTCTTACCAAAGGTTGGCTATGAGTCTTAGCATATGCTTTGAAACTCTGTAGGGTAGAGTCTTTCAGAGGAACTCTGTGGTGGGCTCCTCTCCTGTTCCCTGTTTCCCCCTCTTCTGATATCCATCCTCTTTGCCTTTCTGAATGAGGATTTATCATCTTACCCAGAATCCTCCTCCTTAATTAGTTTCTTTAGGTGTACAAATTTTAGTATGTTTATCCTGTATTATATGTCTAATATCCACTGATCTGTAAGTGTATATTCTGTGTGTCTTTCTGCTTCTGGGCTATATCACTCAGGATGATATTCTTTAGTTCCCTCCATTTATCTGCAAATTTCATGATTTCCTTTTATTTCATTGCTGAGTAGTATTCCGTTAAGTGTATGTACCACAATTTCTGTATCAATTCCTCAAGTGAGGGACATATATTTTTTTTCCAGATTCTGGATTTTACAAATAAAGCTGCTTTGAACATGGTTGGACAAATGTCCTTGTTGTGTACTTTAGCGTTATTTGGACATATGTCTAGGAGTAGTATAGCTGGATCTTAAGGTAGCACTATTCATAATTGTCTGATAAAGTGCCAGATTGATTTCCAAAGTGTTGGTACAAGTTTATAATCCAAACCAGAGTAGACTAATGTTCCTTTTTCTCCACATCCTCCCCAGCATGTATTGCCATTTGAGAGGTTGATCTTAGCCAATCTGTTGGTTGTAAGGTGAAATCTCAGGGTCGTTTTGATTTGCATTTCCCTGATGACTATGGATGTAGAGCATATTTTAAGTGTTTCTCTGCCATTTTTGATATTCCTTTGGTGATAATTCTATTTTGTTATGTACCCCATTTTTAAATTGGATCACTTGATTTGTTGCTTATCATGAGTTCTTTATATATTCTGCCTATTAGCCTTCTGTCAGATACAGGGTTGGTATAGATCTTTTCCCAATCTGTATGCTGTCGTTTTGTTCTGAAGACAGTGTCCTTTGCTTTACAGAGGCTTTTCAGTTTCATGAGGTTAATTTTGTATCCAGCCACGTGCCACAGGTGTTTATCAGTTGTAGGATTTCCTTGGTAGAATTTTGGGGGTCACTCTTGTGTACTATCATATCATCTGCAAATAGTGTTATTTGACTTCTTCCTTTCCAATTTGTATCCACTTGATCTTCTTTAATTGTCTTATTCTCTAGCAAGGACTTCAACAACTATGTTGAAGAGATATGGAGAGAGTGGGCAGTGTTGCCTTGCCCTGATTTCAGTGGGATTGATTGAAGTATCTCTCCATTTAGTTTGATATTGTATATAGGCTTGCTATACATTGCTTTTACTATGTTTAGGTAAGTGCCTAGTATCTCTAATCTTTCCAGGTCTTTAGACATAAATGAATGTTGGATTTTATCAAATGCTTTTTCAGTATCTAAGGAGATTATCATGTGGTCTTCTTCTTTCAGTTTGTTTATAGGGTGGATTATATTGATGCGATTTCCATATATTGAACCATGCCTGCTTACCTGAGATGAAGCTTACTTGGTCATAGTGGATGATATCGTTCATGTGTTCTTGGGTTTGTTTTGTGAGGATGTTTTGAGTATTTTTTCATCAATGTTCAGAAGAGAGATTAGCCTGAAATTCTCTTTCTTTGTATATTCTTTTTGAGGGTTAGGTATGAAGGTTACTGTCTCCTTATAGAATGAGTTTGTTAATGTTCCTTTTGTTTCTATTCTGTAAAATAGCTTGAAAATCATTGGTGTTAGCTCTTTTTATAAAGGTAGGGTAGAATTCATGCTGAAACTATCTGGCCCTGTACTCAATATTGGATGGGAGAATTTTGGTGACAGCTTCTATTTACTAAGTGGACATAGGACTATTTAATTTATTTACCTGGTATTGTTTTAGCTTTGTTAAGTTGAATCTATCAAGAGAATTGTCCATTTCATTTAGATTTTCAAATTTTGGGCATATAGGCTTTTGAAGTATGACCTAATGATTTTTTTTCTTCAGTGCCTATGGCTCCCCTTTCATTTCTGATTTTGTTGATTGATTTTGTATATTGTCTTTCTACCTTTTAGTTAGTTTGGCTAAAGGTTTGTCTATCTTGTTGATTTTTTTCCAAAGAACTAGCTCTTGCTTTCATTGATTCTTTGAATTGTTTTATTTATTTCCAATATATTGAATTTCAGCCCTGTTTTTGATTGTTTCCAGCTATCTGCTCATTTTGGATGTGTCTGCTTCTTCTTCTTCTTCTTCTTCTTCTTCTTCTTCTTCTTCTTCTTCTTCTTCTTCTTCTTCTTCTTCTTCTTCTTCTTCTTCTTATCATCATCTTTTTCCTTAGGGTTTCCTGGTGAGCCAATAAATTGCTTGAATGAGATGTTTTGAATTTTTTCTTGAAGGCACTTAGTGCTATGGACTTTCGTCTTAGCACTGCTTTCATTGTGTCCCGTAGTTTGGGTATGTGGTGCCTTCATATTTATTGAATTCTAGGAAGACTTAATTTCTTTCCTTATTTCTTCCCTGACCCAGCTGTTGTTAAGTAGTGAGTTTTCCAGTTTCCATGTGTGTGTAGAGTTTTGGTATTCATGTTGTTGTTGAGTTCCACCTTAAGTCCATGGTGGTCAGATAAGATACAAGAGATTATTTCAATCTTCTTTTATCTGTTGAGGCTTGCTTTGTGACCAACTATATGGTCAGTTTTGGAGAAGATTCCATGAGGTGCTAAAAAGAATGTAAGTTCTTTTATTTGGAGGTGAAAGGTTTTGTAGATGTCTCTTGAGTCCATTTGAGTCATGAAATTTGTCAGAGTCATAGTATTTCGTTTAATTTCTGTTTTTTTTTTTTGACCTGTCCTTTGTTGAGAGTGAAGTATTGAAGCTTCCCATTATTAATGTGTGGGAATCTATTCATGGTTTAAGTTTTATCAATGTTTATTTCACAAATGTGCGAGCCCTTGTATTTGGGACAGAGATGTTCAGAATTGTGAGTTCTTCTTGGTGGAATTTTCTCTTGATGAGTATGAAGTGAATGTCCCCATCACTTTTGCTTGTTTATGTTTGAAAGTCTATTTTATTAGATATTAGAATGGCTACTCCTGCTTGCTTCTTGGGTCAATTAACTGGGAAAACTGTCCTTTAGACCTTTACTCTTAGGTAATGTCTACCTTTGTGACTTAGATGTGTTTCTTGTATGCAGCAGATTGTTGGGTCTTGTTTACGCATCTATTTTGTTAATCTGTGTCTTTTTATTGGGGATTTGAGTCCATTGATGTTGAGAGAGATTAATGACCAGTGGCTCTTAGATCTTTGGTTTCTGAGGTTGGTTGCGTTGGTGTGTTTGTGTGCTTGGCTACTTTTTGTTTCACTGTACAAGGTTATTTATGTCCAGTATTTTCCTGAATGTAGTTAGCTTTCCTGGGTTGTATTTTTCCTTCTAGTATTTTCTGTAATGCTGGATTTTTTCTGAAGCTATTGTTTAAATTTGTTTTTGTCATTGAATATCTTGTTTTCTCCATCTATGATGACTGAGAGTTTTACTGGTTATGGTACCTAGGTTGACACCTGTGTTCACATAGGTTCTGCATGAAATCTGACTAGGCCTTC
The DNA here is from genome assembly GCA_028658305.1 of Pachyuromys duprasi. Taxonomy (NCBI): domain Eukaryota; kingdom Metazoa; phylum Chordata; class Mammalia; order Rodentia; family Muridae; genus Pachyuromys; species Pachyuromys duprasi. Next base: position 20,845,847 of record CM053756.1, on the reverse strand, counting down.
TGGTTTTCATAGTTTCTGTTGAGAAGTCATCTGTGAATCTGATGGGTTTGACATTATATGTTACTTGGCACTTATCCCTTGCAGCTTTTAGTATTTTTTTTTCTGTATACTAATTGTTTTTGATTATTATGTGGCAAGAGGATTTTCTTTTCTGCTCTAATTTATTAGTTTTTTAGACTTCTCATTTGTTTATAGGCCTCTCTTTTAAATTTGTGGAAATTTTCTTCTATGATTTTGTTGAAGATATTTTCTGGTCCTTGGAGATGGGAATCCTTTTCCTCTATTCGTATTAGTCTTAGGTTTTGCCTTTTCATGTTGTCTTGTATGGTTTGTCAGGAACTTTTTAGATTTAACATTTTCTTTAATGGATACATCTTCTTCCATTGTATCTTCCACAGCTGAGATTCTTTCTTCCATCTCTTGTTGGTTATGCTTACCTTTGTATTTCCTGTTTTCTTCCCTAAGTTCTTCCTCTCCATAAGTTCCTCCATAAGTGTTTCTTAACTTTTTCAGTTCTATCTTCAGTTCTTGATTTCTTTCAACTGTCTGACTGTATTTTCCTTCAATTTATTCACCTTTTTTTGAATATTCCTTGTTTCTTTTATTTCTTTCAGTGACTTAATCATTTACTCTCTCAAGGCCACGAACTGGCTGCATTTTCTTGTATTTCTTTACAGATGGCCATGCTTTGTTTGACTTTATCATCCTCTACTTTTTACGGATGGCCCTAATCTGTTTGACTTTGTCTTTCTCTATTTCTTTACTCAGTTTATTTGTTCCTTCCACCATCCTCTTCATAAGCATAGATGTAAAGTCATCTTCTGGAATTTCACTCATGTAAGGGTTTCCAGGGCTACTTGCTGCTGGATAACTGGTTTCTGCAGATGCAATATTGCTTTGCCTTTTGTTGGCTGTGCTTTTAAGTTAGTCTCTACCCATTTGGCTGTCTCGAGTGTTGGCTGTTAGTGTCTGGTGCCTACTGGAATCCTGGGGTGGGGAGAATCTCCTGGACAGGAAGGTGGTTGTTCATGAAGGAGTCCTCCTCAGCTTTTTGTGTATGGTCAGCCAAATGGCTGTGCTTCTCAGCAATTGCCACCACTCAGCTTAGGCATACGGACTGGTGTGGTAACTGTGGTCTTTGCTAGTCAGAGGGGCTGTCCTCTCACAATGAGAAGACCTGGAGACAGTTGCACTTACACTGTGTTTACTGGGCACAGACCTCTTGTAGAACCAGGGAGCTGAACGGTTTGGTCAAGTTTAGCTAGGGATAACTGGTTACACACTGGAGCAGTATCTGGGGCTATTCCCTTGGATCTCAGGCTTCTGTAGGTCTGAGGTTGAAACTCTGTGCCCCAGTACCCAAGCAGTAATAAGTGGCAGGTGAGCACAGCACTAATGAGTGCTGCTGGAGACTAGAGCCTATAGCTGTGGGAACCCAGAAACATTTCTGGAACTGAGTGTCCTGAAGTCATATCTGATATTTCCCCCACCACGGGGCTTCCTCCAGACAGGGAAACCCAGTCTCTGTTGCCCTGGGGTCCACAGTTATGTCTGGGAACATGAGTCAGGCATGCAGGCAGGTATGTGAACTGGTGGTTGAGCTCCTGCCAGAGCCCGTGACCTTTTCCATGGATTGTCTGGGTGACCTGAGGTCTGTCTGATTGCTTCCTTCACCACGAGGTTTTATCTCAACTGGAAATCCTAGCCTCCGGTGTTGTGGTGCCCATAGTTCAGTCTGGGATGGTGATCAGAGCATACAGGTGTGGACTCTGGGCAGGTGAACAAGCGGTTGCTGGGGCCCGGGAACTCTTTCCGGGTTTAGCTGGGTTATCTCAGAATGGATCCTATTGCTTATCGCAATGTGGGGCTTCCTCTCCCTGGGAGTGGGGGGCGGGGGACAACAACAGACACTGGTGTTTTAAGGCCCAGAGTCTTTTTTTGTTGGTCGCTGTGTAGTTGAAGATGCTATATTATTTCCATTAATTGATTTGGCTCCCTTGTCATAAATCATTTGTGCAATGTATGTGGGGTTTTTTTTTCTGTGTCTTTGATTTGATTCCATTGATAAACCACTATATTTTTCTGATAGTACCATGCAGGTTTTATTGCTATTTCTCTGTAGTATAGCTTGGGGTAAGTTATGGAAATAACTCTAGACGTTCTATTGTTATTTAGGATTGTTTTAGCTCTTCTGTTTTGTTTTCTTTTTCCATGAAGTTTAGAATTGTTATTGCAAGGTCTGTGAAAAATCGTGTTGGTGTTTTGATTGGGATTGCACTGAATTTTGAAAATGTTTTTGGTAAGATGTCCATTTTCTCTTTTTTAATTTTTTATAATTATTACAGTTTATTCATTTTGTATCCAGCTGTAACCCTCTTCCCCATTCCCTCCCAATCTCTTCCTCCCTCATCTTCTCCCATGCCCCTTTCCAAGTCCACCTATAGAGGAGGTCCTCTTCCACTTCCTTCTGACCCTAGCCTGTCAGGTCTCATCAGGACTGGCTGTGTTGTCTTCCTCTGTGGCCTGGTAAGATGTATAGATAAAATACTCATATAAACCTTTACTAAAAATCTAAAGTGAAAATAATCAAAGTATTTTTGAATGATAAAACGGATACATATATATTAGATATATAGTGGACTGCTACATAGGTATTAGCAAATGCAAACTTCTTCATATGCACCATGAATGATTATGTATTAAATATTATTTTCTTGTTTTAACTTGTTGTTCTAAGTGCTATTTGAACTTTAAGAACCTAATGAGATCCCTTGCTTTTTTTATAGTTTCCATTCTCTAAGAACATTAACATGCATGGACACATTATACTCTCCACAGCCTCAAAGCCCAAGCAGGCTTTGGGATTTGTGGTTTCTTTCTTAGCAGATTTCCTCCTTTCAGTTCAGTCTAATCTGTCACTCTAATCTGTGCTAAAGCAAAGTATGAGACAAATGTGCTAAAGTAATCAAAATTCTATTAGAAACCAGTTGTCACATGATCATTTTTCCAAGGTCAGAATAAAAATTATTATGGTTTTTGTCTATTTCTCACAGAGAAATGGCAGACATATTATAGTGTTCTACCCCTTATGTTTGTTATATAAAACAAATATTTTTCATCTATTTGGAAAGACATCTCTTTACCTAAAATATTTACATGAACATATACACACATATATGTATATATATATATTAGTTAATTTTATGTGTTAATATATGTTTTACAATGTTGTCTCTTATTAATAATTAAAGACAGTTTATAGAATATAATATGACTTCGCACTCAGGGTATGAGACAACTTAGCAGATAGTAGCATTGTATGCTAGTATCTGCCCATCTGGGTTCGATGTCAGTTAAAGATTTTGGCTGTTTCTTTTGACTCAAGCATACTACTCCTGGGCATATACCTGAAATATGTTCTACAATTCAACAAGGGTATTTGCTCAACTGTAGTCAAAGCAGCTTTATTTGTAATAGCCAGAATATGAAAAAAAAACCTAGATGTTCCTCAATGGAAGAATGGATACAGAAATTGTGGTACATTTACACAATGGAATACTATTCAGCAGTTAAAAACAAGGAAATCATGACATTTGCAGGCAAATGAATGGAACTAGAAAAGATCATCCTGAGTGAGGTAACCCAGAACAAGAGAAGGTAAGACATTTCCATAAAAGATAACTAGCAGGTTTACAGAAATAAGCAAACCAGATTTTTAGGGAAAAAAAGTGCCACACCATTTAACAAGTTTATACTCATTAGAATTAAGTATCTGTAATGAATAAGAACAAAGTTCCATTAGTATTGGTTTTGTTAATACATAAAGATAATTGCTCTTAGAAAAGTAGTAGAATTGTGCAGAATATCTTCAAGTTGCACAATTATATTAATAGCAACAGGATCACCTCCCTTCTCTGTACTCTTGCAAATAAGGCATGGCTAACAGAGTCTATTTTGTGCTATGTCACTGATGTTATCTCTTGACCTTTTCTTTTATAGTTAAGCAACTTTTGGATTAATTTAAGCCAATGAAGAAAACATACGATAAAGAATTTTAGCTTTAGTCAGTTGGCTAGCAACTTAAATGCCATCTGTTACCTTACTCCCCTATTAACACATGCAGCACATATTCATATTAAGAAATTAAGAAGTTTACACTGGGGGGAGAAAAGGAGGGGACAGGTGCTCCACAAAAGACCAACAGAGCCAAGTAAGGTGGGCTGGGGGTTGTGTGTGTATGTGGGGCGGTACTTGGTAAGACTGAAGCACCAACCAATGACCATGCATGACCTCGACATTAGCCCTCAATGCATATGTATCCTGTGGCAGCTTGGTCCTCATGTGGATTCCCTAGAAATGGTAGTGGGGCTGTCTCTAACATGGTCTCAGTTATATACTTTTTGATGACTTCCCCCTGGTATACCTGCCTTACCAAGGCACTATGAAACAGGAAGTGTTCAGTCCTGATGCAATTAGATGTTCTAAAATGGGACCTCCTCTTTTTTTGAGGACTAAAGGAGAAGAAATATGGAAAAGAGGGAGGGAGGGTAGGGACCATGCAGAGAGAAAAGAGAGGGCTATGATTGGAATGTTAAGTGAATAACTAACTAAATAAAATTTTTTAAAAGTTTACATTTAGAAGTCCATACCAGATTTTTTGTTGTTGTTGTTCTGTTGCTCTCCTTGTGGAGCTCCTGTTCCCTCTAGGACTTTCTGTCTCCCCATTCTTTCATAAGATTCCCTGCACTCTACAAAATGTTTGGCTATGAATCTCAGCATATGTTTTGATACCCTACTGGGCAAAGTCTTTCAGAGGCCCTTTGTTATAAACTCCTGTCCTGGTTGCTGTTTTCTCCTTCTTCTGATTTCCATCTCATTTGCATTCCTGAATGAAGATTGAGCTTCTTACTGGGGTCTTCCTTTTGATTAGCTTCCTTAGTTGTCCAGGCTTTAATATGATTATCCCATATTATATGTCTAATATCCACCTATAAGTGACTATACACCATGTGTGTCTTTCTACTTCTGGGATACCTAAATCAGGATAATCATTTCTATATCCCACCATTTGTCTGCAAATTACAGGGGTCTTTTCTGAGACTGATACTTTAAATAATGACCATGAATGGAGATAATTTAGAACCCCTGTACAGAAGTAGCCTATGACAGCTCAGTAACCAAGTGGGCTCCCCAATAATAAAAAGAGGGACTGTCTTTGATTGGAACTCATGGGCTGGCTCTTTGATCACCTCCCCTTGAGCGGGGAGTAGCCTTACCAGTCCACAGAGGAAGACAAAGAAGCCAGTCCTAATGAAACCTGATAGATAGGGTCAGATGGAAGGGGAAAAGAACCTACCCTATCATTGGACTGGGAGAGGGGCATAGGAAAAGAAGAGGGAGGATAGGGAAGACTGGGAGTGGATGGAGCAGGGTCTACAGCTGGGATACAAAGCGAATAAGCTATAATTAATTTTAAAAAAAGAAGTCCATATCACTCTCATTGTGCATTCCTTTGTAAGAAAAGCAGAGGCTATCTCTGATATGGACTCAGTGGCCAGCTCTTTGATCACCTCCCCCTGGGAGGACAGCCTTGCCAGGCCAATGAGGAAGACAATGCAGCCAGTCCTGAAGAGACCTGATAGGCTAGGGTCAGATAGTAGAGGCAGAAGACCTCCCCTATAGGTAGACTAGGGAAAGGACATAGGGGGAGGAAAAGGAGGGAGGGTGGGACTGGAAGGAGATGATGAGGAAGGGGGTTACAGCCTAGACAAAAAGTAAATAAATTTTAGCAAATAATAAGAAATCCATGATAAAAAGAAGTCATTTTCAATTGAATCAGCTGTGCTTTATCTTCTGAGTACTCTTAGCTAAAGTATAATATTGAACTTTATTTTCATGAGCCATTTAATAAAAAAAAAAGAAAGAAAAGAAGAAAAGAAAACAAAGTAAAAGTAGTTCAAGGTGTCTTAGAAAATTCTGTCGTACACACTGCAAGCAATCTAAAATTCTGTTATTTATTTTTTTCAGGAATGGCTGTGAAATACTTCATGTTATGGTTTGTTGGTGCTGCTGTTCCTGTTGCCTTTGTACTATCTCTGCCTTCCAGAGTATGTGCAGATTGCATGCTATAGAATTTTATTTTATATAATGATAAGAACCCTTTGATGAAAAGATTTCATATGTACTGCTATGAGAAGGCTGTATCTGTTACTCCCCTTCTTCACTTAATAATGCAGCCAAAGAAGTCCTGTTCTTAATACAGCAGAACCGAGGATGGAATCAAAGCCTAGGACTAAGCCAACAAGTTTAGATGACTAGATTGATGGGGCTTAAAATCCAACTTTCCCTCTAAATCCTTGGGTCCAAGTCTATTTCCTTTTTCTAATCAATCAGAAAAATAAACAAAAGGTTGAAGGCTACCATGGAAAGAAAAAAAAAAGAAAGGAGCAATGGAGGGAGAAAAATAGTGAAAGGATAGACAAGCACTTCTCTATAATTTAAACATGTGTTTTCATGACTGACTATTAGAAGCAAACAGATTAAAAAACACAGTTACTATTACCTTTCCTCCCAGATAACCACATCTTCAATTGACTTACATCATTTGTGATTTTTTAATTCTTCCTTTTTTATATTAATTTTTATTTTTTAATATTAATCACAGGCTATTTACTATGTATCCCAGCCATAGCCCCTTCCTTCATTCCCTCCCAATCCCACACTCCCTCCTTCATCTCCTCCCTGTCCCTTATGCTGAGAATTATAACCAAAGTCTCAGTAGAGTTCAGGAAGTCATATGATAAAAGGGGGAGAGTATGACTGAGAGAGGGCAGGAGCTCCACAAGGACAAATATATCAGGGTACGGGGTTCCTCTATGAGACTGTTTCTCCAACCAAGGACCATGTGTGTATATAATCTAGAAACGCTGCTCGGTTGTAGTTAATGGTAGCTCAGTATCCAAGTGGGTTTCCCTACTAAAGGGAACAAGAACTATTACTGACATGAACTCAATGACTGGCTCCTTTACTCCCACCCCCGAGGGAGGAACAGCCTTGCTAGGCCACAGAGGAGACATTGTAGCCAGTCCTAAAGATACCTATTAAGCTAGGGCAGATGGAAGGGGAGGAGGACCTCCCCTATCATTTGTGATTTTAAGAATGTTACATATCAAAACTAAATATGAAATGGAAAGGTACAACTATAAAGATATGTGAGAGAATCAGAAATGGAATCAATATATGATGCCTAGATCTGATCGCTCATGAAAAGAAAACCTTTGTTCTAATGTTCTAATGTTAAGTGGTACAACACTTCTTTTTTATGTGTTATGTCCAGAGTCCAATACATAGGACCAAAAAAAGTTGACAATGGTGAAGACAATTATGGTGTTAATAATAATTATAACTTAATAACTACCGAACAAAAACAACATCCTCAGTGGTATAATAGATTAACTGTCCTAACAGTTTGTGATCAGTGATTACAGTTTGTGATCTTTAACAACTAAAATAGGACAAGAAAAACAACATGTACTTTAATATACTTTACTTAATTGTATAATGAATTAAAATCCAATAGTTCTGTCATAGAACTAGACTATATGTGTATGTGTGTGTGTCATCAGACAAAGAGAGATTTTGAAATATTGTTGAGAAATTGCTGTTGTCAGCTACTGGAGGTATGGATTGGTATCAGTACGGTATCCACTCCTACGTGAAGTCCATGACCTAGAGATCTTCTAGGATGTAAATTATTGAACCCTTTAGAAGGCTTCTTCTTCCTTTCTTCAGAATCTCTGCTGATTTCTCTTGCTCTTTGTGGAGGGACAGCTCCCAACCAAAATCAGAGCTCACACCAAGGACAGTATGCATTGTAAAATAACAACAACAACAAAAGTGGATAGTTAGAAGCCCATGTTCACCCTCATGATCTGGTACTATAGGATACTACAGACCAATTCTGGAATATCCGTGAAAGAAAGTGTCGGCACTATGAGAGTCTAGAGCAAATTTCACAAGGACTTAAGAGTTCAGAGCTTTCCAAGCACATATGTGGATATTAGATGATTGCATTAATTAGAGAAATCTGGTGTACAAGAAAAATTTGCTTTAAGAGACTAGATTTTAATAAAACTAAATGAAACAATATAAGAAGAAAAAAGGTATGCCTCTACTGTTTTGTCATAGAAGTTGTAAATGTTTGGGGATGAACAGAGGGAAATGTGATGTGTTTCACCAAAAATAAAATGTTCAGAGGAGGAAGGAGTCTGTCAAAAGAGTCTGTGGATTCTTGGGAGTCTCAAAACTTTTCTTTCATGTAGATCAGAGCTGATTGCAATGGGAGAAATAAGACAGCCTGTTAGCATGGCCCCGAGAAAGGCGGTAGTGTTTGCAGATGTCTGGATTCCATGAGAATGCCTTCTCTTGATCCAAATGACATTTGCTTTGTCAAAGAACCATTATAGATTCTCACCATTCTAAAATTTATGTCAATAGCACCGTGGTAGCTAATGAAGAAACACACACTACTTAAATTGTGTAACGTTTTTTATAATGAATGAAAGAAGTATGTGTGTTACAGATGGCACATATACAAAGATACCCTTTATGACAACTAATGCTGACATAGACTATAAATCATTTTTCTTCTTAATCACTTACAAAATAAACTTTATACATATTTTATAAAAGAGTCACACTTTCTAAGCTGAATCTGATTTTGAATTTGCCTTGATCTTTTCATGCAAACTTTTCATGCATGCACTTGTAGTCATTGCAGGTTTTTTTTAATTTTATGAAGAAACACTTTATTTTTCTGAAGAACAAATAACAAACTAATTACCAATGTTTAAGATCCTCAGACCGGTTAGGTATCAAGTGTCATCTCAGTAACAGCCCTGGTAAGTCACAGAACTTCAATTTTCCCCACTACTTTCACATCTTTTTTGAGATAAAAGCTGTTCAGTGGGTTAACCATATTGTTCATGGTAGCACAATGACCACATTTTATTCAGTAAAGTCATAAATTCTTATTCATGTTTCTCAAAATTGTCATACTACACTACTGTCTTCTTCAATGTCTCATTGCAAACTGTTGAACGTGTTGATCATGTTCTTCTCGGCTATTACTCTAAATTTATTTCATAAGTATGGAGTAATTCTAAAATGAAACCTTTAAGGAATCATTTATTTCAGTGAAATAAAGTTGTCTACAAAATAAAAGGAAAGTTAAGACATATCATTAAAACGATTTCAAATGTGAGTCACATTTATCATTGTATAGTTTATTGGAGCTAGAATACAATGTAATTTGAAGTCAATATTAGGCCTTATATTTTAAAATTCTGTATTGCTTGCTATCTACCTTTTACCCAAATCCATATTATTTCTGACAAATCCCTACTTAACTACCAGCTTTTTAAACTGTGGGCTGTTGAACACATATAACTGTCTTCCATAAACTAAATATGATGTTTGGGGGAAAACAGTCAAAAAGAAAACATGGATTAATGTGAAATTATTAAAAATTAATGCAAATCAAGTATAAGATGACATTGCAGTTTTTAGATACTAAAAAAATAATAGACCTGGAAGGTAAAAAGAACACTTAGTCACTCTCTCAAAATACATTCTTAATTTTAGCTCTTGCAAATGCACACACACTTTTACAAGGACTTGAGTGCACATAGTTCGTTTGTGGAGTGCAGGTACTGCTTTCAGTAGCTGTGTGGAGAATGGGCTAAGGCAGATAGTCAGTCAGTGAACAAGAGATGTCAATCCATGGCCACTGTGATTCCTATTGTCCAATAACAAGAACTTCTACTTGACTCTGAATCATAAATTGGAAAATCTCCATGAATAGTATAATTTATGCACTGTGTTCAACACTAAAATTAAGAAATTCTTAAAACTTATATATTAATAATTCCTGAATACTGAACATATTGCCTGTTCACTCTAAGTTCTAATTTCATATTGCCTGTAGTTCTGTAGGTAATGTAGTTCATGTGACAAGTGCCATTAAAAAAAAAAGTGATACTAATCAATACTTTTCTGGTAGTATCACAAAGTACCTAGAGCCCTCTATAAAAAGCTGGTCACTCAGTTGCAAAGTGACCCACAAGAAGAAATTGTCAGCGCACACAACGCCGTCAGGAGAAAAGTGTCCCCACCAGCCAAGAACATACTGGAAACAGTAAATATAAAGAACTGCATCAGCAGTAATGTTGGGGACACTGGCGCTATTTCCTTCATTGTAAGTTAGTCCTATGAACTGTGGCTATGCCAATGGTGTGGCCATCACAACAAATCTATGCTGTAACAGCAGAAGCAACTGAGTCCAAGAGGATATAAAAAATATTTCCATAAATAAGACAGAGCAACAATTCTGACTCAGCTCAAAAATCACCCTTAGGTGCCTTCAGACTTGTGACATTTAATGGGAATCAAGATATCAAAACTAAGCAAATAAACAAACATTGAAAAAAAATCTAGAGGGGAGTTAGCATTGGGGTTCAATCAGGATGTATAATGAGTCAATTGTGAAGAAAAATTTAAAAAATCTTAAACACTCCTCCTTTAGCTGTATAGCTAAGCATGGTTATGTAATCTATCTTATCAGAGATTTAAAAAAAAGGGGGGGTTCCATAGATTTATGTCCTCCATAGCTGAGAAAGCATAAGATATGGGGCCTTACAGAGGCCAAATCTGGACGATTTCTGCTAAGTAGGAAGTAGCACACGTTTCTCATAGTTTTAATGAAAATGCTATTATTTTGTCATTGTGTGACTTAGTGAAAAGAGAATCTTATTAAGCTACACAGTGGATGCCAAGTAATAGAAATATAAGTTAGAAGTGCAGAAAGTTTAGTCCTTGGAGTGGAAATTGATTTGCTAGGTGACTGACCAAAAACTTTCCTTACAAGGTAATTCCACTTATAATTTGAGATGGTTTTTAATCACGAAAGTTACAAAGAAAGGATGTGGGGATAAAATTTGATAGTCCCTCAAATGGATCAGGGTCAATAAGATTTTCAGCTACTAGCTCGGACAGTAAAATTAAGTTGTTCAGGCCATGTGGGTTCTGAGACAAGGGTCATTCATGACAGGGCACTATGAAAGTATTCACAGGTTACATGTAAATGATTGAACATGACTATATCCCAACAAAAGTTTCTATGTATCAAAAGAAAGGATCTGCTGCAATATTTTCCCTTGATAAGATCAAATAATAGAAATAGAATTTTTACCCTTTCAAATGCTTCCTATTTTGTATAGCTATAAGAATATTTTAAAGAATTTAAAAATTGTTTTAAAGTGATGATACATAAGATTATTTCAAGTTATATTATGATATGTTGATATGTTAAACAAAGCATGCTTTCAAATCATCAGTTCATATTATCACCAAATACTAAAAATACAAACATAATGACACAAAAACAAATTTTAAATGATCATTTGCCTTCCAGGCAGAGTATTAAGTTAATTTTGAAGAAAAAACTTGAATCTCGAAGTGTAGAGTAACAAAATGTATACTGGAAGAAAGATGAAGTATTTTAAGTGGAAAACACTGGGAAATAGTTATTGGACACAAAGCAGAAGCCTCAGAAGTATTCATTGGGGAGTCTCATAACTTACATAATAAAGTAAATCCTAGTTAAGATTGCCGTTAAAAGTCATGGATGTCCATGCAGAATTATTAAATAAGCATTACAGTATATAATATTTTCTTTCAATATCAATAATGATGAACACAAATAGAACACAAATATGGCAACAATGCAAGAAGCCTTAATACTTAAAAATTTAATCATGTGATTTCTGATGTCAGAGGATAGAAGACATCAACAGGATGAGAACCTAAGAAAGTAAAACAGCCAAAAAGATTATATGTCAACCCCAGCCCTATAACACATTAATAGAAAAGTAAGTCTATCCTTTTCTGTGATCATAAAGACCTCAGCTCTTCCAGTGTTGTGCAGCAGTGTATCCCATCAACTTCAGTGTTCCTTTTCTCATTTGTCAAAAGCATTCACTTCAATGGCATACCAGACACATTTATGAAAAATGAATTCTCCTATAGGCTAAGGTGCTAGGGAGTGTACAGAAAAAATCATATATATGGAAAAACAATTAATCGAAAGATGTCATGTTTTTTTAAAAAGTAGGAAAAGTATGTAAGAGGGCTGGGAGAAAGGAAAGAAAGTAAAAAATGCTGTTACTATATTATAATCTCAAAAGTTAAAGAAATATTTTTAATTTGTATTTGCTTATATTTTATAAGGAAAAATACTATCATTATCTTTAGAACTATGTGCATATAGTAATATGGTCACAGAACCATTTTATAAAATAAACATTTTTCATGTTAACTGTGTTTTTCCTTGAATATAGGCCAAATGAATAAATGGATGAACTACACCCACTACCTTTACTAGTAATTAATATAAATGCGAATATGATAAATTAGATATTCTAACCTCTTTTCCTTGTAAATTTTTCTAAGTATATGTTCTATAACATTCGGAGTTCTACAAAATTTCATTAGGCAAACATACATTTGTGAGAAAGAATGAAAAGAGAAATTTGCAACCTGAGTTGCATCACCCGATATTTGCATAGTGGGTGGAGCCACAGATCTGGAGAAAACACATCTTTATTTGCCATAGATAATTAAATGCTGCATGCTAGCAGGGAGACTGAAGAGTGACAGTCAAGGAAAGCTTCTCACTGTGAAGAGAAAGTACTATTTTACAATGTCAGCCAGAACAAACCACTATGACCACCACCAACACAAAGTAAAGAACCTGAGTAAAGAGTCCAGTGCTGGCTGAGGCACATCCTAGCCAGGCTCCTGCAGAGGTCACAGAGAATAATGGGCTCTATTGCATTTAACTTCACTCCCTCCTCTAATTTTTTCTATTTTTAATATTTATGGCTCACTATACACAAGCTTGCACAGAGTAACACTATTATACCCATCTTAGAATGAAACTGAAGCTTTAACCAAGAAAATGCTGAAAAACAATAACAATACACACGAAATAAATAAAATACATTACACATCTTAGACGTTCAGAGATGGAACTTGACTCACTTGACTACCTATTGAAAGCCATTTGAGTATTGCACCCTATGCTTGCCCAGGAAGAAAACATCTTTCAGACAGGCATGGTGATGCATACCTGTTATCCTAGCACTCAGGGAGCCAGAGACAGAGGCAGAGGCAAGAGAATCTATGTGAGCATGATGGGAGCCTGGCCTACAAAGTGAGTCCAGGACAGCAAAGGCTACCCAGAGAAACCTTGTCTCAAAAAAAAAAAAAAAAAACTAACAAAAAATATACAACTCCTTTGCTTTTTTTGTTTTGAGTCTTATACAACCCTAGCTTTTTCACCACATATGCTTGATGTGGAGAGAATGAACAGAGTGGATGATGTTGCTCCTGGTTTTTAGTGGGAATTAATATAACATATTCCAGTAAGATGACCTAAACAAGTGAGTTTTTCGTGTCTGCCTTCTGTGTAAGACATGCTGAATGCAAACTAAAGACATTTTGAAGATTGATTTGTGTGTGTTTGTATGTGTGTGTGCATGTTCAAGTGTGCCCACAAAAGTAATGAAGTAGGCCTTGGATACCTTGAATCTGGATTTAGAGATGCTGTGGGCAGTTCAGGTAGATGCTGGAATCAAAATCATACCCTCTAAAGAAAGCAACAATTTCTTGTAACTGCTGACACATTGCTCTACCCCCTGCATGAGAACACTGAATCAAACTAATGCTGATGATGTTGCAGTCATTTAGGGAGCATGCAAATCTGTAATAATGCCTCCTCTTATCATTATAGATGGTCTGGGCCTCTTCCTACTGTATTGGTTGCGAAGCTGTACCACATTCCAGACAAAAGGCAACTACACATCGTTATATGTGTAACTACTGTTATGAGTATGTAATGTCAATTCATTATTCTTTCTAAATACATTAACTTCCTAAAAATTTTCTGTTTCAAGTATTATCTTGTTTTATCTCCCAGTTACGTCATTAGAAAATGTCACATATGCACCCTGAACCTTTCATTTTTATCCTGTTTTTACTAAATAAGTCAATGAGAAATAAGCATTCAGAAAATGTATTGGTGACCTTACAATGTGTCATTCAGTGGAAAGTATTATCACACAAGGAAGTGAATTCGAACTGAATTTGACTGCAGCATCGATGAAAAGCTGTTCAGACAAGTGCTATTTCTTGTGCTCAGCTTTCTAGTTCCAATGTTGACTCATGCATTTCCTTTAGAAATGATATTTCTGTGCCACGGGAGAACTTAGAGATTAAGAGAACTTGTTGCTCTTCCAAAGGACAAGAATTATTCCCAGAACCCCAAAACAGGAGTCGCAGGACTGGCCAAAACTCTAGGATCAGGGGATTCTATGCCACCCCGAGCCTCCACTGATTCCTAAACACAGGTGTACATGCATGCATACATACATAAATACATACATACATATATATGTATATACAAACATTACATACACACACCCAGTGCAAAGACAAAAATAAAATAAATCATCACAGCTACTAGTAACAAAATCTGGGACATATAACTCAATTGTTTGAGAGAGGAGCAGATGTAAATTCTTGTTTGATCAAATGAAATTATGCAGAAGGATCCAGTGAGGTAAGATGAGAACATGACCTATTTCAGCGACGCTAGGGAAGGGAAATAGGAAAAGGAGGTATTTTTTCAAGTCTGGGCAAAGACCTAGAATTTTAGGTTTTAATTTATAGTTTGAAATGACTGATAAAATTGGATGACAGATTCTTGTGTGCATGTGTGTTTTTAATCTGTATATATCTTCCAGATCGACACTGTGATATCTTAGCACAGTACATATGTGTGCAGAACAGTAAGATTATCTATTATCTCTCTGAGCATGAGTAGTCTTAAAAAGTGGACCACATTTAGATTTTAAATAGGGCTTACTGAACTGTGGCCTATTAATAGATTATAAAGTATTTCTAGATCACTTGTTTAACTGAACACCTGTATTCACCATGTCCTGATGTAACTTTAAAAGTGGTACTAATTAAGAAACACATATTATCTAAATAACATTTAGATATTGATAGGCAAGTATTCTTTGCATTTTCCAAAATTTCAAATAGTTTATATATGTGGGTTTTCTTCTATACTTTTTCCCACACCCAGTACTTTTATCCTTGCTTGTGTGCTTTTTTGATTTATATAGATAAGTATATGTGCAAACCACAATAACAGGTGCCATGCTTGTCATCTGTGCTGTAAAAGGAGTTTTAAAAGACCCAATGCAAATGAATTGTATATTTTTTTTTCCTTAACTCTATTAAGGACAACACATTTTGCCTAGCACTTTCTTAAGCTCTGTGGAGATTAAATAAATATAAATAAATAAATTAATAGTATCACAAAGCCCCATATTCTGGACTTGACGTTACAAACGTCCTGAGTCCAGTTAGTACTGGACTGCTCAGAGATAGGGACACAATAACTACAACTATGCTTAAACAGAATCGCTAGTTGTTGAATGCAAAAACTATTTATATCCATAACACTAGATCACATATCCAATGGAGATATTAGCTATGTTTGTTCATGAACCTCCTTAAACACTTTACCTTTTGAATTGGCTGTTGATAGTGAACATAAGTGAATAAACAATTTCCAGTGATAGTTTTTATTATACATCTACTTCTTTTCTTTTTAAAGGGAAAATAATCCTGACTCACTAAATAAGCCTTATAAGGAAGACTCACCATGTGGAGACTGTCCAAATGACTGTGAGGATGGACTGTGCAGTGAGTGGCTTTTGTTGTTTAAGTTGGGTTGCTTGAAGTTAGCATATTTATATGAGGACCACATATCTTTTAATCTAATCATTAATCCACATTCTATATTTCTACATTTTTCATCTCAATATTACCACAAGATATATTTAAATTATTTCTCTTTCCCTTTCCATCATTCTCAGCGTAAACAAACTCCTTGATTTCACTATTGGAAGGGGGATTAGAATATCTAGGTATAGAGAGGATATACAGGAAGGAGGACCCAGGTTGGTATGATCAATGCTTGTTTGGATGAACAAATGGGATGGACATTGAGTGGAGGAGAAAACAAGCAACAGGACAGGAGCATGCCAAGGAGGACCTC
>CM053756.1:20816717-20829558 GCA_028658305.1 Pachyuromys duprasi | reverse complement strand
CCTCCCCTGTTGGTAGACTTGGAGGGGTGGGGAGGAGGGAGATGAGGGAGGGAGTGGGAGGGTGGGAGGGAGTGGGAGGGTGGGAGGGAATGAGGGAGGAGGCTAAGCCTGGGATGCAAAGTACCTAACCTGTGATTGATATAAAAATAAATAAATTTAAAAAAAGAATATCTAGGTATGAAAACTAAAGTTTCCATCCAAAGTTTAAAACTATGAATTAAAGCTAGCCTAGGTAAAATGTTAATGTAAATTTGTTGTGCTTAATTTAAAGATATGGTTTAGTAGTGTTTCTTATTAGTGCTATAATTATTATGGCAGTATTTTCTAACCTGCTATCACAAACAATAAAAGACATAGACACCTGATAGAGTAGAATAGCCTTATTTTACCTGAGGCATGGAAGATAGTACCTCCTAAGATATCTTTATCTTTCAAGCTCCCATCCCAAGCCATCTGCTCCAATAATTTCTACCTAGGCTACTTCCCATCCATAATTCCATAAATACTTTTTATTCTTTTGTCTGGGCTACTTTCTTTCATCTATGTGTTCATCTCTACTCTAAGTCAGTATGGCCTCCTGCTTCCTTCCTCTTTCTATACTTCTCTCTCTCCCAAGTTTCTCCTCTCTTCCAAGTCTTCAAAAGTTGGCCACACCTACCCCATTCTGTCCTGCCCTGGCTTAGGCCTTTTCATCAGGAAATCAGGAATAATTGAGGAACATTTGTTTCATCACATGGTCACAGGAGATAGCTCTACATTATAATAGTACCCATATTAGAGCAGTAACCAGATCTCAACAAACTGAAATCAGCAATTGAAAACATATTTGGACCTTCCTCCATATAACTGTGATTGCTGTTCCTAGACAGTTCCTGGGTGCCTTATTGCTGAACCAAATTATGCACACTCATTTCAGTTTGTCAGTCTCTCGAAATACTTGTTGCCCTACAACCCTCAACTTGCCTGAATATATATCAGTGTGGACTTTTTGTAAACTAAACATCATTCTTTTACATAAGCTCAAGAACTATCTGATACAAGGGTCCATAAAACTTCGCCCTTCAATGCTTAATTCTGACTTTTGCCCAACAACATATAAAAGTTGCTTCTGTGGGAGTTAAAGTCATATTCAGACAGGTGAATATGTATTTTTGTGATCAGGGTAATCATATCTGTTTTTTTCTTCAAACATTTGTCTTTTTGATACACTGTTCAAAAATCTCATCTTTTAAAAGTAGCAGTATGTTATTATTATGTATAAATACCAATAACATAATTGCTATTCTCACTTCTCATTGCATCTTAGAACCCTTCGATGAGCACATCCTTCTACTCTAAAGTTGATAGCCACTTTTGGGGGGGCATTATTGTTGAATTATGTATGGACACAAATATGTAAATACAGCATGCTGAGTCCTTTTCTGTTGTTTGCATGTTTTTGAGGATGACCACTCTGCATTGGACAATCAGTAATGGTTCTCATCTCTGGGAGAGGCTAATTCTCTTCCTCTGAATAGTCATTAGTTCTCTGTCTAGGGGTGGACCCCTGAAATGACATTTTATAAATAGTGATTCCATAGCACAGATTTATTCTTATATTTTGTACCACCTTCATAGTTTATAATCTACACAATAAAGATGTCACTACCTTGAATGAATTAACTCTTGTGTGAATTGTTGAATATATTATGAGTGAAATAGTTTTCTTAAATTCTGTTTCAGATATTTGCTATTGCATACACCAGTGCTTTAGACAGTCAATGCTGCTTTGATATACTGCAACCATTCTGAATTAATTTATGTTTTTTTTTCTTAATTTGGCAAAATATCTGTCCTTTCTGTGTATGAGAGCATGTCATTTTCAGACAATGACAATTTGGCTACCCATTTTCCAATTTAGAAAAGCCATTCATTTCATTATCTTTCTCACTACTCCAGCTAGCATTTCTGCTACTGTGTCCAGTAAAAGTCATGACAATAAGCATACTTTTGTTGCTTCAGATCTTAGAGAAAAATAATGACGTTCAGCATGATGTCAGTAACTGGCTCATGAGCTGTGGTTTTATTGTAAGAAGGGTTTACTTTTTTCTATAGTTCATTCAGTGTTTCCATTATGAGAGAAAACTGGACAGATAAGCCAAAAACACTAGAAGAGAAAATGCAGCCGTTCTTACAAATAGTGCTGGGTAAGTTGGATTTTCACATGTAAAATAATGAAATTAGGTCCACATCTAACATCCTGCACGAAATAATTCCAAATACATTGATGAACCTTGAAACACTGAAATTGTTAAAAGAAAGCATAAGTTTGGGGAAGGACTTTGAGCCTTGGATTTCATTCACAAAGTACAGTCAACATTTAACAAATGAAACCTCATAGAACTGACTAATTTCTGTGCAGCAAAGGGTACAACAGAACGATTTCAATCATGAAAGGTTCATCACAGCTACCTAACAAAATCAATTCAATGAAAAGGAAGCTCACAAACTGAGAGAGAATCCTTGTCATGTGTACATCTGATAGAAAATAAATACCGAGAATCCTCAAAGAATACAAGAAACAAGAGCCCAGAAAACAAATGACTCAATTAAAAACAGGCTATACCATTCAACAGAGAATTCTCAAAAGAAGAAAAAAAATTAGCAAGAAATATCTTTAGAAAATTTCAACATCCATAGAAATTAAGAAAATTCTAAATAATAGGTACATTGAGTTTTTAATCTGAACACATTCAAAACATTTAAGATGAAGAATATAAGTAATAATACATAATGGAGGAGGGGGTAATGGGAAGTCTCATTTATTGTTAGTGGAAATGGAAAGTAGTGTGGCCAATATAAAAATCAATGTGGAAAAGTCTCAAAAACTCTAAGTAAATTTACCTTGACATCCAGCTATACCACTAAGCATATGCTTAAAGGAGTTGACATCCTTCTCCACATATGCTTGCTCAGCAGTGGTCACTGCTACTCTGTTTACAGTAAGTAGGAAATGAGCACAAAAGGAATGTACTTCAATAGATGAATGGGTAATGAAAATATGACACATATACATAGAGTGGAATTGTGTTCTTCCAGAAAAAAACATGAAATAAAAATTCTGCAGGGAAATAGATAAAACTGGAAAAAATGTAATGAGTAACATAACCTAGGCCTAGAAACAAATGCCACATGTTCTCTGTTAGGGTCTTAGCTTTTGGATGTAAGTATATAACATGGAGTAACTTTTAGCAACTAGGAAAGTAAAATGAAACCCTGGTGTGGAGCTGGGAGTTCTAGAAGAGGGAATAGTAGGACACAGGTACTCTGAAAAGCAGCCTGGAAAGAATAGGAAGGAGACTATGACTGGGGATAAAAGCGGAAGGGAAGGGAGAGGGAGGAATGAGGGTTATATAACAGTAAGGATGTTCAAAAATACCATTAGAAATTATACATTATTTAAAAAAATGTATGTAGTTTTAAAAAGTATGCAACTTGGGATTATAATGTTTCCCCCAATGTTCCTCTCCAAATCATAGACTGTCTAACAAAACCCCAGTGCCAGGCATGGGAACCTTCTCTCCCAATTGTTGGTCAGGGGAATATAAGAGAATATAAAAGACTCCTTGAACAATCAAGGCTGTCGCCATGGCCCTTGGTTGCCAGTCAAAACTTGCAGGCAAAATCCTATTTCTGAAGACAGTACAGAAGTTGAATACAGTACTCGAAGGACTCAAGCTTGAACTGACCTGGAAGCCTCCTGCCTGTGGACCACCTCTCATAGCATGTAAAAGTGTTATGCAAGCTGCCAAGGGACAAAAGAATTCAATAGTTCCCCTGAGGTGCTGTAAATCCTGCAAAGTACAATAAAGACCAGTGCGACAAGATATCTGCAAGTGTTGCTGTAGACAACAGCTATCTGGTGGAACTAAGGATCTTCTCAATAATATTGTAAAACTGCCAACTCTCATAGGTTTTGAAGCTGCAGGCCGTAGAAGAGAACCTATTACTGTCACTTTCCTAAACCAGTATAATTTCTAACTGGGTTTTAAACACTAATATTCATTCTCACATATATATAGCTCTCCCTCCACATATACGAAGTTTTTTTTGCAAGAAATGAAGATTATTTCAGAAACATATAACTGGTCAAAATGCAGAGAACAACTTATCTTTGGGTGTGCAACTCCATTTGATACAGCTACAACACACTCCTTAAAACTAGAACTAAGGAAGCATAATATTTATTGATTATTGCTCTTAGATCCTGTGCTTTTGGTGTTCTGTTCAGGAAGCTGTCTCCTGTGCCAATGAGTTCAAGGCTCTTCCCCACTTTTTCTTCTAACCGATTTAATATGTCTGGTTTTATGTTGAGGTCTTTGATCCACTTGGACTTTAGTTTTGTGCAGGGTGATAAGTATGGATCTATTTGCATTTTCTACATGTAGACATCCTGTTAGACAAGCACCAATTGTTAAAGATGCTCTTTTTTTCCATTGTATGATTTTGGCATCTTTGTCAAAAATCAGGTGTCTGTAAGTGTGTGGGTTTATTTCTGGGGCTTCTATTCAGTTCCATTGATCCACCCTTCTGTTTCTATGCCAGTACCATACAGTTTTTATTACTGATGCTCTATAGTACAGCTTGAGATCAGGTATGGAGATATCTCCAGAAGATCTTTTATTATAGAGGATTGTTTTAGCAATTCTGAGCTTCTTATTATTACATATGAAATTGAGAATTTTTCTTTCTAGGTCTGTAAAGAATTGTGTTGGTGATTTGATGGGAATTGCATTGAATCTGTACATTGCTTTTGGTAAGATGGCCATTTTTACTGTATTAATCCTGCCAAGCCATGAGCATGGGAGATCTTTCCATCTTCTGATATCTCCACAGGCTCTAAGAGCAACAATCAATAAATGGGACTTCGTGAAACTGAAAAGTTTCTGTAAAGTGAAGGACACTATCAATAAAACAAAACAAATGCCTCCAGACTGGGGAAGAATCTTCACCAACTCACTATCTGACAGAGAGCTAATATCCTGTATATATAAAGAACTACAGAAGTTGAAAAGTAACAAATCAAGTAATCCAATTGAAAAATGGGGTAGAGCTAAACAAATAACTCTTCATAGAGGAATTTCGATGGCAGAGAAACACTTAAAGAAACGATCAACGCCATGTCATTAGCCATCAGAGAAATGCAAATCAAAACAACCCTGAGATTTCACCTAACATCCATCAGAATGGCCAAGATCAAAAACTCAAGTGACAAAACATGTTGGAGAGGATGTGGAGAAAGGGAACCCTCCTCCATTGCTGGTGGGAATATAAACTTGTACAACCACTCTGTAAATCAATCTGGCACATTTTCAGACAACTAGCAATAGTGCTTCCTCAAGATCCAGCTATACCACTCCTAGGCATATATCCAAAAGAGGTTCAAGTACACAATAAAGACATTTGCTCAACCATTTTTTGTAGCAGCTTTATTTGTGATAGCCAGAAGCTGGAAACAACCCAGATGCCCCTCAGCTGAGGAATGGATACAGAAATTGTGGTGCATCTACACAATGGAATACTACTCAGCAATAAAAAACAAGGAAATCATGAAGTTTGCTAGTAAATGGTGGGGACTGGAAAGGATCATCCTGAGTGAGCTATCCCAGAAGGAGAAAGACACACACGCTAGATACTCACTCATATAGACATATAATATAGAATAAACCTACTAAAATCTGTACACTCAAAGAAACTAATCAAGAGCGAGGATTCTGGCTAAAATCCTCAATAGGGGCATGTGTACAGAAGGGGGAGGGAAAGTTGTTTTGGGAGGGGAGGAGGAAGGAGTTTATGGAGGGTTACAAAATGAATAAAGTGTAATTAATAAAAAATTTAAAAATAACCTGTGATTAATAAAAAAAGAAGAATGCCTAACGAAGGAGGAGACAACAAAACCTTAAAAGATAAGGACCAGATCATGTGCTCTGAAAGAAGCCACACATCCATGGAATACCAACAATAAGGTCACCTAAACAAGGCATACACAGTGTCGATACCATCTGACGTACATGCCATTATGGATATTAAAATCTGACACCCTCGATGTAGAGATACAGGCAATTACTGATTGCATAAAAATGAAGAATCAGATGTCTTCGTGGAATGAGCTCCATGACAGGTCATCCAAGCCTTGACACATATATAATATTTAAACAAGAGATCATCAATTAAAGGACGAAACTCTGGGATTAGATGAGAAAGAGTGAAAATGATGTAAATATAGTAGTCATGTCTGAAATTCTAAATATTTTAAAGTTCTAACTTAAAGTATTATAAAATGTAATTCATGCCAAATTATAAAACTAATATTAGTAAAGAGATTTTTGATTATTTTCTCATCCATTGATTATTAATAAATAATCAATTAATAAATAAGTTGTATAATTTCCAAAGCAATTTTGTTTCTGATTTCTATTTTTATTGAATTGTGATCAGAAAAATTACTAAATCTTGTTACAATATTTTAAAATTGATATGACATGAGTGGAAGCTTGTCATAGGGTTTTCCATATGCTGATGAAAAGAATGTGTGCTATGTACTTGTTGCTTGGAATATTCTATAGATTCTGTTAAGTCTGTTTGGTCTACTTCATAAATTAACTCTTCTGTTTCTTGATTTTCTTTATGGTCAATAAGTCTTTTGATGAAAGTAGAAATCCACCAGCATTACTTCTTGAGAGCTGACTAATATTTGGTTAATATATTTGTAAGCTTTTATGCATATGTACTTAAAATTTCTATCATTTCACTCACTTATATTTCTTTTTATATTGACCATCTTTGATTTTATTTATGATTTAACAGATTTACTCTTTCTTTTTTCTGATTATTGACATACATATTTTAATCCATCTTTATTCTATGTATCCTCAGAGATTTTCTTGCAAGTAACATATGTCTTATTTTCTGTTTATTCATTTACTATGTCTTTTAAGTGGAATATGAAATTAGTTCTTACATTCAATGTCATCAATGATAGATATGGCATTTCTCTCTCATTCCATTGGTTAGCCTCAAATGAATTGTATAATTTCAATGTTTTCATAATTTCTACATTTTTCCATTATTCCATAATCTTAGGCGTTTTAGTTATTTTTGTTATTAAGTAGCACCTTTTTTTCCTATCTTGTAGTCTTCTTATAGATTCCTTAGTGTAGTACTGCATTTAGATTTCTTTCTTAATATTTTTGTTTTGCCTATTATATTTATTTTGGGTGTAATAGGTTGCCAGGTAAAGAACTCAGTGCCAGATACAGGATAAACCCCCATTACTTTTTATTATACAATTTAAAAATGATAGGAAAAGCACAATAATAAAATTATATAAACAAAAAGGAAAATACATTAATAAGAAAATATATATTTGCAGTACTTGTTCTTACATTAGTTTCTTTTAAAAGTCTCAATTTACATCTTTCTATGACTCTTAGTTTAATGTATTAATGAACTGGTTATTACTTTTAATTATTTTAGTTTTAGCATTTATATTATATGAAAGGACAGTTTATGCATCACATTTTTAATATAGAAGGATCCTGAATTTGTGAATAGAATTATTCTTCCCACTGAAATTTATACTTTCGGTGTTTTCCACTGTTCATTTTTCCAAGGTAAATTTGTTTTTTTTCTTTATTATTATTTATTACAATTTATAATTCACTTTGTATCCCAGCTGTAGCTCACTTCCTCATCTCCACCTGGACCATTCCTTCCTCTCCCCAACCCCCATGTCACTTTCCTAGTCCACTAAAAGGGGAGATATTCCTTCCTTACTATCTGATCCTAGCCTAGCACATCTCATCAGGACTGGCTACATTGTCTCTTACTATCTGACTCTAGACTATCAGGTCTCATTGAGACTAGCTGCATGATCCATGGTTAATTCATTAGTCTCTGTAGGACCCCCGTGAGCCTAGATTTTTCTCCCTGTTTGTCTCCTTGTGGAGCTCCTTGTGAACAGAATACCTGTCCCCTCCAGGTATTTCTAAATCCCCCTTCTTCAATAGGATTTCCTACACTCTGCCCAAAGTTTGGCACCTGCTTTGATACCCTGATGGGTATAACCTTTCAGAGGCCCCCTATGAAAGACTCCTGTCCGATTCCCTGTCTTTTTCTTCAGATGTCTATCTTGTTTGCCCTTCCAAATGAGGATTAAGCCTCTTTCGGAGGGGTCTCCTTGTTGTTTAGCTTCTTTAGAATTATAGATTTTAGTACGTTTATACTATACTATATGGTAAATATCCACTTATAAGTGAATATATACCATGTTTGTCTTTCTGCCTCTGGAATACCTCACTCAGGATGATCTTTCCCAGTTTCATCCATTTGCCTGCATATTTCATGACTTCTTTGTTTTTAATAGCTGAGTAGTATTCCATTGTGTAAATATACCACAATTTCTGCATCCTATCCTCTATTGAAGGACATATTGGTTGTTTCCAGATTCTGTCTATAATGAGTAAAGCTAATATGAACATAGTAGAGCAAATTCACTTGTTGTATAGTTGAGCATATTTCAGATATATGCCCAGGTGTGGTATAGCTGGATCTTGAGGTAGAACTATTCTTAATATTCTGAGAAAGTGTCAGATTTATTTCCAAAGTGGTTATTCAAGTTCACATTTCAAGGACAACATATGCTGGAGAGGTATGGAGAAAGGGGAACGCACCACTGTTCATTTTATAGTTGCATTTATTCAGTTTATAGAATAATCTTTAGCATTCTTTGTAGGGCTGGCATGGTAAAACCCCCCTTTAACTTTGACCATATTTTTCTGATTTTGTATTTACATTTTCTTCATTTGTAAAATATAGCATGGTTGGGTACAGAATTTCGGTTTCATGGTTTCTTTCCTTCCACACTGAGAGAAACTCATGTCCTCTTTTTCTGTGGAGTGCATCAAGAAATGAGTTAGGAAACTCTTCTGACAATCTTCTTTCTAACTTTAATGTTTGAATCCCTCATTACACATATTAAAATATATGTTGAGTTAAATATGAGGGATGAACTTGACTTTTCTGTACTTGGATGTTATGTTAGCATTTCTTTCACTAATTTGAAATTGTTTTCCTATTATACAATAAAAACAATTACTGAGACCTCTCAACTGATTAATTTATTGTGAGGATGTTTTCATACTGGGTTAGCTACTGGAATTGACATGTTCTTGGAGAGACTTGGTTGGATGGCCTCTTTTGCTTCCTCTTAAAATTACCTATATCTTTACATGATGAATTTAAAATAAATTTTAAAGATTACTGAAACTTTAGGGCTTTATTATTATTACACTATCATTCTTAAAATAATAGAGGAATTGAAAAGATTATTCATCTTTAGTCTGTTGAGGTATAGTGGCAACAATTTAAAAACTGAGATTGAATAAAACTGCTTTATTTCATGACAAGACTTTTGTCCTTTACCTCAAAAGGATCTGATTCAATGCATCAATTATTTTACATTCAGACCTAATCAGCTCACCTTAACCAAACTAATTCTGTATCATATAGATCGTTTAATTTTCTCTCTTAGAAAGAAAATACCTTTTTCAATGGTTGTGACTGTTTTAAGCATAATGTTGTGTCCTGTTTTATTTTTTTTCAGCTAACTCCTGCCTTTATGTTGATACATTCCGCAACTGTAATAGTCTAGTGAGAAATAATGGATGCTCAAATCCAACAGTTCTGGAAAACTGCAAGGCTTCTTGTCTGTGTAAAACTGAAAAAAAATAACTGTCTATTGTTGGCTACTATGCTGTGAAGATAAAGGATATTTTCTGGATCACTTATTTCACCTTAATGTAATGTAAGATCACCTACTGATTTTAATTTTTAATTATGTTCAAGAACCTAAGTTTTAATCACCGTTAATAGATATCAATATATTTTCATCAAGATGGTGTTCTTAGTTTCCTTATCTATCCTGCATTAAAACAGTCTTAAACTTCTGTGTTTTAATGAAAAGACAAATAAAATGCTTGCCTCAAATTTGATATATGTGGTTTGTGGTGTGTCGGTCAATATAACCCAAACAATAACTGAGTCCTTCATCTGTAACTTGTGGTAAAGTGGAGTCCTATAGTTGACCCCTTTTTCTAACATCCTTGTTTCCCCCACAATGCTGATATTGTTCCTGATTCACTTTTCAGTTTCCATTCTATTTTAAATCAAGCATTAAAAATATTTACCAAACAAAGAAGAGTCAGTTCTCAATTTGAAGTATAGATATTACTCAACTAAGAGTGGATTAACTAATATGTCCTGGTCTCTACATTCATGATTGTGAAGTGGGAGAAACGAAAGCTAGCCTATCTTCTGGTACCATTTCCGTTTACTCCTACTTCTCCAGTATCCTCTTATTTTCTATCATCTCCCTGAGTATCCCATTTCCAATTTGTTTTGTGTGTGTGTGTTTCTAACACCATAACTGAATGAATATAACACCATGGTGAAAATTCTTTGAAATGCCTAATCCCTTTAATTGGCCTTATTAAATTAGTTCACTAGAAAAACTGTTTTGTACATTGTTCTGTATACAGACAGTTTTATTCAAGGAACACTGAAAGCAGAATGTAACCACAAGTTTTGCTACCCATGCCCCAGTTCCTGAAATGACTATGAAACTTAATTTTTTTATGAATAAATGCCTAAGCACAAGCTTTGGCTTGTTTCCTGAATAGTCTATAACTTTTTACCCATTTATTCTATTCAATGTGTGTCACATGGCTGTTTACATACACAAGAGTTTCTCTTTACAACGGAACACAATATATGATGATGTAGTGATGTATTCTTCATATATTAACTTATTTAGAATCTACAAACTTTGCCAGTTTCCAATGTAATATAAAAGTTTCTAATCTGAATATCAAAGGAATATTGCAAGTAGCATAGCTACATACAAAATCCAATATTTAGTACTTTTTGTTTTTGTAGGATATTTTTTTCAAGAATTTACATTTTCTGCCTGAAAAAATATGTCTAAATTTATGCTCCTCAAGTTCCTGTTACTTTTCATACACTTTATAAATGTAAGTGAGTAGAAAACATGTTCAGTTTCAAAGGTGAAAACTTTATATGATGTGTTGGGATTTATTTACACAAAATGTGAAGTGAACAGTAGGCACTTATACACATTTTTCCAAAACCATAGTCAATGAAGGGCTTTTGTCTAATCAGCATTATACTTATATTATAGCATAGTAAATACTATGTTTGCTTCAAGAGAGGATTATTATCCTCTGTTTTCTGCATCCAGCACATGTATTTATGGATACACACACACACACACACACACACACACACACACACACACATATATATATATATAAAGAAAAATCAAGAGAAATATAAAGCAATATAAAAAGAATGGCATTTGAATAAATACCCAAATAGGTTTTGTGATTAAAATAAATAAGAAGGAAGCAGGAACAAAGAAAAAAAAACTGGATTGTAGAAGACAGAAAATTTCGAAAAAATCCAAAATATTTCCCCCTTTCCATTCCTGACTTATGCAGTAACAACAGTTCAGTAGCAAACTACTTGCCCTTTATGTGGAAATAAAAACAATGGGGTGTTTCAAATGCCTGAACTGAATACTGATTCACGGCGATGTTTACTAATTCTGCAGTTTTACTGGTTTTCTCAACATGGGAAGGCACTACTACATCACAGCAACGGCCATTTCCAAGATCTCATCTAAATAAATTTCTGGCTTGTGCCCAGCACTTCCATAGCCCTAGACTACCTGCCCAATCCCACCATCTGATGAAACCTTCCAGGACTGGAGGCAGCTCTCTGGGATCTGACCCTGCAACCCTAGGTCATTAGACAAAATTCACCAACTGTGGCTATATATTCCTGGGACTGGCAGCAGGGTCTCACACACAGGGCAGCTCCTACTCTGCAGGCTTAGACCACTTTCCCCGAACCCACCTGCACCGAGGTGGAAGCTGGCTTGGCTCTAACCCCACAGCCTTAGGCCACCCATTGGAATCTACCATCAGTGGACACTTTCCTGGGACCTGCTGCATGCACAGGGGCTCAGGCCGTGTAGCCGTTCTTCAGTTGAGGGAAATCTGTGTTGTTTCCAGATTCTGGCTATTACAAATAGAGCTGCTACAAACATGTTTGAGAAAATGTCCTTGTTGTATAGTTAAGCATATTCTGTATATATGCTACGGAGTGTTATACTTGGATCTTTAGGTAGCACTATTCCTGATTTTCAGAAAAAGCACCAGATTGATTTCCAAAGTGGCTGTACAAGTTTACATTCCCACCAGCAATGGAAGAGGGTTTCATTTTCTCCACATCCTCTCCAGCGTGAGTTGTCATTTAAGTTTTGACTTTCATCTAATTTAAACAGCTTCCTAGAGACAGCACAGAACAAACAGGTCTTAAACAAGAGCATCTGCTTTTGAAATGTATACGCGCTGATGAAATGTACCAGAAGAGGGCTCTGTCACATTTCTCAAGCAATTTTTTAATTATTATGTTTTATATTTTATATTAATTACAGTTTATTTATTTTGTATCCCAGCTGTAGCCCTCTCCCTCATTACTCCCAATCCCACCCTCCCTCATCTCCTCCCTGCCCCTCTCTAAGTCCACTGATAGGGGAGGTCCTCCTCCCCTTCCATCTGAACAATTTTTTTTTTATCCTGCCTAGTTAGACAAACACATTTTTTTAATTTGTTTTTTTAAATTTATTTATTTTTATATCAATCACAGGTTAGTTACTTTGCATCCCAGGCTTAGCCTCCTCCCTCATTCCCTCCCACCCTCCCACTCCCTCCCTCATCTC
>CM053756.1:20794921-20809945 GCA_028658305.1 Pachyuromys duprasi | reverse complement strand
G
The DNA here is from genome assembly GCA_028658305.1 of Pachyuromys duprasi. NCBI lineage: Eukaryota > Metazoa > Chordata > Mammalia > Rodentia > Muridae > Pachyuromys > Pachyuromys duprasi. The sequence continues at coordinate 20,809,944 of CM053756.1, read as the reverse complement.
AAAACTCTACTGCTTTTGGGTGTTTCCGGTTGGGCCATGGTGTCCTGATTTTTGTTGGGTGAGTTCTTTTGCCGATTTCTGGGCATTTTTTTATCTTAGCCATTCTAATGGATGTGAGGTGAAATCTCAGGGTCGTTTTGATTTGCATTTCCATGATGACTAATGATGTTGAGCATTTATTTAAGTGTTTCTCTGCCATTCGATATTCTTCTATCAAGAATTCTGTTTAGCTCTGATCCCCATTTTTTAATTGGATTACTTGATTTCTTGCTGTTTTTTACACTTTGAAAATAAGGGGGTTTATTTATATTAATCTTGAATTTATACTTTCCTTTTTGTTTTTTATTTTTTGTTTTATTTATATTTATTTATTTTAACATTTTTATTTAAATTGTTAAATTTTTATACCTGTACCCTCCAGGTATTTCTATTTACCCCTACTTTCATAAGATTCTCTGCACCCTGCCCAAAGCTTGACTATGAGTCTCAGCATCTGCTTTGATATAAGGTAGAGATACAAGGTAGAGTCTATCAGAGGCTCTCTCTGGTAATTTTGCCCAATTCTTAAACACTGATTTTCCATGATTTATTGATGGTTTAGTGTGATTGACCTATTATCTACTTTCCAGGGCAAAGCATCAAATATAGAGCTTTAGTATAAAGTAGAAGACAGTGAATTCTGATTTCATTGTGTATTTTTTTCTTTTTATGTAATTTATTTATTTTTATATCAATCACATGTTAGGTACTTTGCATCCCAGGTGTAGGCCCCTCCCTCATTCCCTCCCACCCTCCCCAACCCTCCCTCATTTCCTCCCTGCACCATCCAAGTCCACCAAAAGGGGAGGACCTCCTCCCCTTCCATCCAACCCCAGATCATCTTGTCTCCTCAGGGCTGGCTGAAATGTCCTCCCCTGGGATCTAGCCTGGCTGTTACTCCCTGGCACGTATGGGAGAGGGTCAAAGAGTCAGCCATAAAGTTCATGACTGAAACAGTCCCTGTTTCCCTTTCTAGGGTCTTCAGTTTGACACTCAGCTATCATGGGCCACATCTGAGCAGGGGTTCTAGGCCATATCCATATATGGTCCTTGGTTGGATAAACTGTCACATATAAGACCTCCGTGCCCTACTCAGTTTGGTCTTTGTGGAGCTCTTATTCTCCCCAAGTCTTACTAACTTCCCCTATAGTTATTATTACTGCCTGCCCTCTGCCAAAGGCTTGATTGTAAGTCTTAATATCTGCTTTGATACATTGGTATATTGATTCTTTCAGAGGTCCTCTTTGGTATGCTCCTGTCCTGTTCCTTGTTTTCTCCTCCATTCAATGTCCATCCCATTTGTTCATCTTAGTGAACATTGATCATAACAACCTGTGTCCTCCTTCTTCTATAACTTCCCTAGGTGTGTAAATTTCAGCATGACCTTCCTATCCTATAGGACTATATAAGTGAGTATATACCATATGCTTCTTTCTGCTTTTGGGATACCTCACTTAAGATGATCGTTTCCCGGTCCCACAATTTGCCTGTGAATTTCATGATTTCCTCCTTTTTAATTGCTGAGTAGTATTCCATTGTGTAAAAGTATCACAGTTTCTGTATCCATTCCTCAACTGAGGGACATCTGGGTTGTTTCCAGTTTCTGGCTATTACAAATAAGGCAGCTATGAACATAGTTGAGCAAATGTCCTTGTGTACTTGAGCTTCTTTTGGATATATGCCTAAGAGTGGTATAGCTGGGTATTGAGGAATCACTATTCCTAATTGTCTAATAAAGCACCAAATTGATTTCCAGAGTGGTTGTACAAGTTTGCATTCCCGCCAGCAATGGAGGGGGGTTCCTCTTTCACAACCTCTCCAGCATGCATTGTCACTTAAGTTTTTGATCTTAGCCATTCTGGTGGGTGTAAGGTGAAATCTCAGGGTCCTTTTGATTTGTATCTCCCTGATGGCTAAGGACGTTGAACATTTCTTTAAGTGTATTTCTGCCATTCTATAATCCTCTACAGTGAGTTCTCTTTTTAGTTCCATAGCCCAGTTTTTAATTGGAATACTTGGTTTCTTACTTTTTATCTTCTTGAGTTCTTTACATATACTGGATATTAGCCCTCTGTCAGAAGTGGGATTGGTAATGATCTTTTCCCAATCTGTTGGCTGTCGTTTCGTTCGGATGACAGTGTCCTTTGCTTTACAGAAGCTTTTCAGTTTCATGAGGTCCCACTTATTGATTGTTGATCAGCCTGTGCTGTTGATGTTCTATTCAGGAAGAAGTCTCCTGTGCCAATGAGTTCTAGGGTCGTTCCCACTTTTTCTTCTAACTGGTTTAGTGTGTCTGGTTTTATGTTGAGGTCTTTGATCCACTTGGACTTTAGCTTTGTGCAAGGTGATAAATATTAATGTATTTTTATTTTTCTGCATATAGATATCCAGTTGGACCAGTACCATTTGTTGAAGATGCTGTCTTTTACCCATTGAATGGTTTTGGCTTCTTTGTAAATAATCAAGTTTCCATAGGTGTGTGGGTTCCTTTCTTGTTCTTCTATTTGGTTCCACTGAACCAGTATTCTGTTACTAGGCCAATACCGTACAGTTTTTATTACTGTTGCTCTGTAGTACAGCTTGAGGTCAAGGATGGTGATACCTCCAGATGATCTGTTATGGTAGAGGATTGTTTTGGAGATTCTGGGTTTTTTGTTTCTCCATATGATGTTGAGAATTTTTCTTTCAAGGTCTGTGAAGAATCGTGAAGGAATTTTGATGGGGATTGCATTGAATCTGTAGATTGTTTTTGGCAATATGGTCATTAATCCTAGCAATCCACGAACATGGGACGTCTTTCCACCTTTCTAATATCTTCTTCAATTTCTTTAGAGATTTGAAGTTTTTTTCGTATAGGTCTTTCACTTGCTTGGCTAGAGTAACCCCAACATACTTTATCTTATTAGTGACTATTGTGAACGGTGTTTTTTTCCTTAATTTCCCTCTCAGCCCTTTTGTCTTTGGTGTACAGGAGAGCTTCCGATTTTTTGAGTTGATTTTGTATCCAGCCACTTTACTGAAGTTGTTTATCAGTTGTAGCAGTTCTCTTGTTGAATTTTTGGGGTCACTCAGGTATATTATCATATCGTCTGCAAAGAGTGATACTTTAACTTCTTCCTTTCCAATTTGTACCCACTTAATCTGCTTTGGTTGTCTTATTTCTCTAGCTAGGACTTCAAGTACTATGTTGAAGAGAGATTGAGATAATAGGCAGCCTTGCCTAATCCTTGATTTCAGTGGGATTGATTTAAGTTTCTCCCCATTGAGTTTGATGTTAGTTATAGGCTTGCTGAATATTGCCTTTACTATGTTTAGGTGTGTGCCTTGTATCCCTAATCTCTCCAAGACTTAAACATGAGTGGGTGTTGGATTTTGTCAAATGCTTTTTTGGCATCTAGGGAGATGATCATGCGGTTTTTTTCCAGTTTGTTTATATGGTGGATCACATTGATGGTTTTGCGTATATTGAACCACCCTTGCATGCCTGGGATGAATCCTACTTGGTCATGGTGGTTGATATCTTTTATGTGTTCTTGGATTTGGTTTGCAAGTATTTTATTGAGTATTTTTGTGTCAATGTTCATAAGAGAGATACATCTGAAGTTCTCTCTTTTTTTTTTTTTTTGGATCTTTGTGTGGTTTAGGTATTAAGGTGACTGTGGCTTCATAGAAAGAGTTCAGTAATTTTCATTCTATTTCTATTTTGTGGAACACTTGAGAGAATTGGTGTTAGTACTTCATTGAAGGTCTGGTAGAATTCTGCAGTAAAACCATGTGTCCCAGGGATTTATTTTTTTGTAGGGAGGGTGTTAATGACTTCTATTTCCTTGGGGGATATAGGTCTATTCAATCTTCCTATCTGATCTTGACTTAATTTAAGTAGGTTGAATCTTTTAAGAAAAGTGTCCATTTCATTCAGATTTTCACATTTTGTGACATATAGGCTTTGGTAGTAAGACTTAATGATTGTTTGTATTTCCTCAATGTTTATAGTTATGTCCCTCTTTTCATTTCTGATTTTGCTGATTTGGACAGTTTTCTCTCTGCCTTTTTGTTAGTTTGGCTAGGGGTTTTCTATCTTGTTGATTTTCTCAAAAAAGCAGCTCTTGGTTATATTGATTCTTTGAATAGTTTTATTTGTTTCTAATTGATTGATTTCAGCCCTGAGTTGGAATATTTCCAGCTGTCTGCTCCTCTTGGGTGTATCTGCTTCTTTTTTTTTTTTTTTTCTAGAGCTTTCAGTTGCTTGTATGAGATGTTTCAAATTTCTTCTTGAAGGCACTTAGTGCTGTAAACTTTCCTCTTAGCACTGCCTTCATTGTGTCCCATAAGTTTGGGAATGTTGTGCTTTCATTTTCTTTGAATTCTAGGAAGTCTTTAATTACTTTCTTAATTTCTTCCCTAACCAAGCTGTCCTTGAGAAACAAGTTATTCAGTTTCCATGTATGTGCAGGCAGTTTGCTATTTCTGTTGTTGAGGTCCAGCTTTAGACCGTGATGGTCAGACAAGATACAAGGGATTATTTCAGTCTTCCTGTATCTGCTGAGGCTTGCTTTGTGACCAACTATATGGTCTGTTTTGGAGAAGGTTCCATGACGTGCTGAAAAGAAGGTATATTCTTTTGATCTAGGGTGAAATGTTCTGTAGACATCTATTAGGTCCATTTGATTTAGGGTGTCTGTGAGTGCCTTTGTTTCTCTCTTTTGCTTCTGTCCGGATGATCTGTCCCTTGGTGAGAGTGGAGTGTTGAAGTCTCCCACTATTAGGGTGTTGGGATCAATGTGTGATTTCAGTTTTAATAATGTTTGATTTACATATGTAGGTGTTCTTGTATTTGGGGCACAGATGTTCACAATTGTGATGTCCTCCTGTTGGAATTTTCCTTTGATGAGAAGGAAGTGCCCCTCCTCATCTTTCTTGATTAGTTTTGGTTGAAAGTGTATTTTATTAGATACTATGATTGCTATCTCAGCTTATTTTCTGGGTTCATTTGCTTGGAAAACACTTTTCCAGCCCTGTACTCTTAGGTAGTGCTTTTGTTTGTTGCATAGGCGTGTTTCTTGGATGAAGCAGAATGTTGAATCCTGTTTCCCAAAGCCATTCTGTTAGTCTGTGTCTTTTTATTGGAGAGTTGAGTCCATTGATATTGATAGATAATAGTGACCAATGACTGTTAGTTCCTTTTATTGTGGAGTTGGTGGTCTTATGTGATTCATTGCTTTTTTGTTGTTGTTGTTGTTGGGAAATTATCTTTATCCTATATTTTCTTTGGTGTAGTTGTTTTCGTTGGACTGAGGTTTCCTTCTAGTACCTTCTGTAGGGCTGGGTTGCTGTGTAGGTATTGCCTGAATTTTGTTTTGTCATGGAAAATTTTGTTTTCTCCATCTATGTTGATTGACAATTATGGACAATTCATTTTTTAAGTTGGTAAAATTTTCTTCTATGATATTCTTAAAAATATTTTCCAGTCCTTGGAGCCTGTAGTCTTCTTTTTCATCTATTCCAATTATTCTTAGGTTTAGTCTTTTCATGGCCTCCTTTATTTCTTGGATGTTTTGTGTTTGGGACTTTCCGATTTTATTTTTTCCTTGAGCGAGGAATCCATTTCAGCCAGTGTCTCTTCAGTTCCTGAGATTCTTTCTTCCATCTCTTGTATTCTATTGGTGATGCTTACCTTTGTGGCTCCTGATCTTTTCTCTAAGTTCTCCAGTTCCAGGTTCTTATCTGTTTGTGTCTTTTTGATAGAATCTAATTCTGTTTTCATGCTTTGTATCCTTTCCTTCATCTGATTGACTGTGTCTCCTATTTTGGTTGTTTCCTCTATGTATATCTTTAATTTTTCCTGTATGTGGGAAGTTAAATTCTTGTGAATTTCTTTGAGGGCTTTGTTCATTTCCTCTTTTTGTCCCTCTTTTTGTTCCTCTCATATCTTCATAATCACAGCTTTAACATAAATTTCCTGGTCTCCCCTGAATTGAAATCTCCATTGGTTTTGGCTGTTTCTGGTGCTTCCATGGTATCCTGATTTTTGTTGGGCAAGTTCTTATGTCGACTTCTGAGCATTTGTTTATATATAATCAAGGAGCGGTTTGTGCTTTAAGGTTGAACTTCAGACTGGAACTGTCAATCTCTTGTGTCAGGAGTATTCTTCATTAAAATTAGGGAGTTCCAGTGGTTTGATAGTGTGTGTTGTTCCTTAGTTGAACTCTGTTGTGGGATCTGTGTGCCTGGCTTTGTGCTCTATGCTAGAAGCTGTGAGCTCTGCTGGCTGGTCACCCCTCTGGTCTGGAGGCTTGGCTCCTCACTCTGTGCCAAAGGCTGTGTCCTGGTTTGAGATTGCAGCTGGGGGTGCCTCTCTGGTCTGGAGTCTCCAAGCTCTGGCCTGGGCTTGCTGCTAAGGGCTCTCCTCTGGACTGGAGACTTGACGCCTCCTTCTGGGCCAGGGGCTGTGCACCAAGGTCTGAGATGGTATTTGGGGACACCTCAGTCTGTACCTGATACTGTTTGTCTCAATCCGGAGTGGCGGCTTGGGGCCTGCCAGGTGCAGCCCATGGCATCTGGGTGAATCTCAGTCTATCCCTGGTACTGTTTGACCCAACCTGGAATGGCGGCTTAGGCGCCCAGTGCTGTGGGCATTCAGATCAGGGCTGTATGCAGCCAGTCACCAGCAGAAAATTTTCCGGGGAATAGCTGGGTGTCCCTCGGACTTTTGCACTTGATTTCCTCACTGTAGGAATTCTCACCCGGCATTCCCAAACGCCGGTGTTTTAGGTCCCAGATTTCAGTCTCCTGGTCGCTGTGCCTACACTCCTGTCCTGCTCCGCAGACACAGTGTCCTCCTGGGGCAGCCATCTTGGATCTCCCACATTATTTTTAAATTAGCACAACTTCATCACATACATTTCTATGTCTAACTTTCCTGGACGTTGTGTGAAAAAAATATTTCTACATTTTTAATATAAAAATTTGCTAAAATTGAGTTAAGGATGATGCTTAACACTTTCCTAAAATGCACAATTCCCTGGGACTGATCCTTAGCCATGTTCCTGTGAAAGTATGATTTTGCGAGTATGTACACAAACACACACAAATGTTATTAAGTACAACCACTATACAAACAATATGTAAACAGACCAAATATTAATTATTTATAATATGTTATTATACCTAGACAATACCTAGATGAGGCTTAGTCATCTTCTCTAAGGATGGAGTGTGTATGACCAGGAAAGATATTAAACCCTCATCTCCTCCCAGTCTAATTTTTAAAAAAAGAACAAACAATTAACATTTGTAGTTTCAGAAGATATTTTTCATTTTTTGTTATTTTTATTTATTATAATATATTAAATTTGTATCCTGGCTGTGCCCCTCTTCCTCATCTCCTCCCAGTGCTGCCCTCCCTCACTCTTCTCCCTCTAGACCACTGATAGGGGAGGACCTTATCCACTTCTATTTTATGCTAACCTATCAGTTCTCAACAGGACTGGCTCTATTGTCTTCCTCTGTGGCCTGGCAAGGCTGAAACCCCCATAGATAGGTGTTCAGAGTGCCAGCCATTGAGGTCATGCCCAGCAGGGTATCAAAGCATATGCTGAGATGCATAGCCAAACTTTGGGCAGAGTGCAGGGAATCTTATGAAAGAAGGTGAAGATACAAAGACCTGGAGTGAACAGGAGCTCCACAATGGGAGCAACAGAAATAAAATACCTGGGCATAGGGGTCTTTTCTGAGATTGATACTCCAAACACAGATCATGCATAGAGATAACTTAGATTCCGTGCACAGAAGTAGCCCAAGACAGCTCAGTATCCAAGAGGGTTCCTCCATAATAGGATTAGGGACTGTCTCTGACATGAACTCATGGGCTAGTTCTTGGATCACCTCCATCTGAGGGGGGAGCAGCGTTACCAGTCCACAGAGGAAGACAAAAAAGCCAGTCCTGATGAGACCTGATAGACTATGGTCAAATGGAAGGTAGAAGAAGACCTCCCCTGTCATTGTACTGCATGAGTGGTATAGGAGAATAAGAGGGAAGGAGGGTGGGATTGGGAGGGGATGGAGGAGGGGGCTACAGCTGGAATAAAAAGTGAACAAAGTATAAATAAATAAATAAATAAATAAATAAATAAATAAATAAATAAATCAGAAAAAAGAAAGAAAGAAATTGACTTTTTTAGTGTCAGGCGATTTTTCCCATTTTTATTATTATCATTTATAACAATTTATTCAATTTGTATCTCTGCTGAGGCCCCCTTCCTATTCTTCTCCCAATCCCACCCAAACTCCTCATTCTACACCTCTCATTGTTGCCTAGAAAACTAATAGGGGAGATCCTCCCTCCCCCCTTTTTTCATCAGGACTGGCAGCATTGTCTTCCTCTGTGACCTGGTATGGTTGTACCCCTCCCCCCTAGGATAGGTGATCAGGGAGCCTGCTATTGAGTTAATGCCACAGAAAGTCACTGATCCCCTACTCCTTATCCCACTTAGACAGTGATTCTACGGTTTGCATCTGAGTTTGGATGTAAGGTCCTTTCCATGAATTGTCCTTCTGGACCTCCTTTCCCCTCCAAACCTTTCAACTCCCCTTTCTTTCATAAGATTCCCTGCAATTTACTTCATGTTTGGCTATGAGTCTAAGCATGTGCTTTGATACCCTGCTGGGTAGAGTCCTTCAGAGGCCATCTGTGGTAGGCTCCTGTCCTGTTCCCTGTGCTCTCTTGCTTCCAATGTCTATCTCTTTTGTCCTTCTGAATGAGGACAGAGCATCTTCCTTAGGGTCTTCAATATTGTTTAGCTTTATTACAATGCAGATTTTACTATGTTTATCTTACATTATATGTTTAGTAAGTACTTATGAGTTAGTATATACCAAGTATGTCTTTCTGCTTCTGGGTTATCTCACTCTAGCTTCCACTATTTGTATGACAATTTCATGATTTCCTTTTTTAATTGCTGAGTAGTATTCCATTGTATAAATGTACCAAAATTTCTGATTCCATTCCTTTGCTGATGGACATCTGGGTTGATTTCAGGTTCTGGCTATTAAGAATAGAGCTGCTATGAACATAGTTAAGAAAATGCCCTTGTTGTACAGTTAAGCATATTTTGGATTTATGCCTACGAGTGGTATAGCTGGATATTGAGGAAGCACAATTCCTAATTGTCTGAGAAAGCTCCAGATTTATCCCTCTAGTGGTTGTACAAGTTCACACTCCTAGAAGCAATGGAGGATGGTTTCCCTTTCTCCATATCCTCTCCAACATGTGTTGCCATTAGAGTTTTTGATCCTAGTCATTCTGATGTGTGTAAAGTGAAATCTCATGGTTGTTTGCAAGGTACTGGCATAGAAACAGAATGGTGGATCAATGTCTTAAAATTGAAGACCCAGAAATAAACCCACACACCTACTGATATTGATTTTTGAAAAAGAAGCCAGAAACACACAATGCAAAAAAGACAGCATTTTCAACAAATGGTGTTGGTCTAACTGGATGTCTATATGTAGAAAAATGCAAATAGATCCATATTTCTTGCACTGCACAAAGCTAAATTCTAAGTGCACCAAGATCTTAACATAAAACCAGACACACTAAACCTGTTAGAGAAAAAGTTGGGAAGAGCCTTGACCTCATTGGCACAGGAGAGAACTTCTGAGTACAACACCAACAGTACAGGCTCTAAGATCAACAATCAATAAATAAGACCTCATGAAACTGAAAAGATTCTGTAAAGTGAATGACAATGTTGTCAGATCAAAACAACAGCCTATAGATTGCAAAAGAATCTTCACCAACCCTATATCTGATAGAGGGCTAATAGCTGGACTATATAAAGAACTTATGAAGTTAAACACCAACAAACTATGTAAGCAAATTTAAAAAAGGGGTACCGAGCTAAAACGGAAATTTTCAATAGTGGGATATAGAATGGCAGAGAAACTCTTTAAAAAATACTCAGCGTCCTTAGTCATCAAGGAGATGCAAGTCAGAAGAGTTTTTATCTTTAACTTGAAGCAAATTCAATCCTTATTCTTAAAATTTTTGTTTAAATTGTTTTTCATGGAAAGTCACGGATGTTTTTACCGTTTATGAAAGGCTTAATGACTTATACTGTCTTGAGTACTTTAATAATGATCTTCATTCCCCTTAGCCAACTTTTTCACCATTTTCCATAACCTTAATATACAGTAATGTGACATTAATTTTATTTCCCTTTAGAATAAAGATCCTGAGGATTTGTGAACCACTAGAAAGTCAGTCAAAGAAGATATTGTAGAGAAACACAACCAACCGAAAGGAATTGTTTCTTTACCTGATAATGACTTATTGTGAGTGGTAAGGGCTCAAATAAGGGCAGTGCATCTGGAGAGCTGTGTTTGGAGCCTGCTGATAGCCTCTGGCGTCTTCTGTATTGTTTAAAAGGGTATGCCTATATTAAGCATCTACTTTTTAAACTTATTCATTGTTTTACATGCATGTGAATCTATGGATGTGTGTAAGCTTGTGTGTATATATTATGGCATGCCTGTAGAGATCAGAGGTGGTTCGCTCCTTCTATGTTTTCAGTTGTGATATGATTAAAGTAAAATTTATTAAATTTCCTTTATAACCGTGATGTATTGGTGTTATGGGGAAACAGTGACAAAACTGAAATGAAATCTTTGATTTTGCTCTTTAGTGAAAAGCTCTTGTGTTATTATGCGTCACTTCAATCTCTCCTTTATTTAGGATTTCTCCTTTATGGTCAATGACCTTTCATATAGGTTGTCTTCTTTCCTGGATTCAAAACCAAAGCACATATTTATCTTAAATGCATTCACTGGGAGAAAGATGAAACTGGGATTTATGAAGCAAGATCTTATAAGTGTAAAAATAATGTTAGTAAGTCCACATATTTACTGATACTTAAAGCACAGCAATTACAGAAAGTCCTTGTGATTTTAATAAGATATTAGACCATTAAATAGTTTAGTATTTTACTCATATTGGGAGGACAGACTATTTGTATTTACTTGGTAAAGTAAAAAGCATAGATAGTTTCATAGATTATAAAACTACTGAGCAGACCACGTGAGAAAGAGGTGTTTGGCAAGGAATGTGGAGAGGAAGGAAATGGAATATGTGTGGCATCAGAAGGAGGCTATGTCTGAGAAGCTGCCAAGGGAGAAAATAATCAATAGTTTTATCTTTCTTTAAAAACAAAACCAAAAAAAATGACTAGCACAGCAGCTATTTTTTCAGAGCTTTATTTTTATGTATTAGTTTATGCATATGCATCCAACACCCAAACAGACCAGAAAAGTGTATTGAACTCCCTAGTGCTTGAGTTAAAAATGGTATTGACCTAATTTACATTAATGTTGGGAATCAAACTCGAATCCTCTACAAGAACAGCAAATAATTTAACCACTAAGCTATTTTTCCAAACTCATATTGCTACTTTATACACATTAGAATTTATTTATTAAATATTAGAAGTCAAAGGATTCTTGAGCATTTCTTAATATATTTTAAATAGTTAAGAAAGCTAAAATCTTAACTTTTCACTTCTTATAATTTACTTAAAATTTCTGAAAAACTTCCCTTACTAGGGAACACATATGGAGAATGAGCTGCCAATGGGTTATATTTGAGCAGTGGGTCTAGGTCCTCTCCAATCATGGTCCTTGGTTGACTCATCAGTCTCTGTAGGCACCTCCCAGGCCTAGAATTTTAGTTGGTCTCCTTATGCAGCTCCTGTCACCTCAAGGTCTTTCTATCTCCCTCTTCTTCCATAAAATTCCGTTCACTCTGCCCAAATTTTGGGTATGAGTCTCAGCATCTGCTTCATTACCCTGATGGATAAAGGGGAGCAGGGGCACTCACTGGCATGAACTCGGTTGCCAGTTTTTTGAGGACCTTTCCCTGTGAAGTGGTCCTATGAGACCACAGAGAAAGAGGATCAAGACAGTACTGATGAGACCTTAGAGACAGGGTAGAGATAGTAGAGGATGAGGACATCCCTTATCATTGGGCTAGGGGAGAGATATAGGGAGGAAGGAAGGAGGAATTGTGGGATTGGAAGGATATGAAGGAGGAGGCTACAGGCTGGATGGAAAGTGAATGAATTATATTAAAGAATAATGTAAAAATGATTCAAAATTATTAAAAACTCATTCATTTATATCTTGATTTTAATGTCAGAAACTTGCCTCCCATCTATGCTGTATGTTTGAGTTCTTTAAACAATTCCAATGAATAGAATGAATGTATTCTCATAGTCTCCATGGAAATATATTTCCTTTTCTTTTAAAATATTTTAGTTGCATCTGCTTGTCTGTCTGTGTGTGGGTGTGTGCACAAATTGTAGGTGCTGTAGAGAACAGAGGCATAAGTTCAACTAGAACTGGAGTTACAGGAGTTGTAAGCCACCTGAAGTGAGTGCTGAAAAAAAAATCTGAGTCCTCTAGAAAAGCAATTGACATTCTTGACAACTGAGACATCTTTTCATCTTTATTTTTATCTTTTTAATACATGAAACTTGTACAACAAGAGGCTGAGGGTCTTTTAAAATCAAGTTCTTTAAATGATTTATTTCTATGCTGTAAGTTACACAGATAATGTGGAACCTCAGTTCAAAACTGATATCTTCTAAGAATATTCAAGCATATTTCTGTTGGCATTAAGTATATGCAAAGAAAGAAGCTGCTGACATCTACCAGCTGCCTGTTCAAATAAGGAACATCCAGAACCTAAGATGTACAAGTGACAGGATTTTTACAACACTATATTTCATTTTTACTTTTACATTGCTCACACATACAGAGATGCAAAGGGAAGTGGTTCTGCTGCATGCCCTTGGACATTGCACATACACATACATATCACCCTTGATGCAATGGAGACTCTGACATCTTTGTATTTTCATAACAATCAGCGAAACTTTTATTGTCTGAAGCACAGTCTAGATGCTATCAGAGTACTGCTTCTTTTAAATGGTTTAAAAAATCCCTTTTCTAATTAACATTCTCATTTTTGATAAGCAAAAAGTTTCATACCCACATGTTTCCTTAGACATCTCCAAAGCTTCATAAGCACAAGGCCTTTCACGATTATACACATCAGCTCTTGAAAGTTATCAAATCATCATGGAGACCTCTTCCCTGTTATAGGAATTACAGCTTTTTCCTGTATCTAAATTTCTTAGTTGAAAGTATCTTTTACACCTAACCAGTATCCTGAACTTAAGAATTTTCCAGGTTTATCAGGAAATGAAGAGGATATTTCAACTTTAAAATGTTTCTACACATTTAGCCTCTTTTTTTTTTTTACCCTAGTTCAGTTTATCAGGTTCTGAGATGAGGGTTGATGGAAAAAGTGAATGGATTAATTATCTCCTTACTTCCCATTTATATCTGAATATTCTCAGGAAATGTTAGGTGTTATTTTGATATAGAAAATGCTTTTAACACTAGTCCATATATACATATGAAATATGCGTGTGTATATAATTGGGTGTTATATGTAGCAGTGGTATGTAAACAGAAAAATAAAAATTATCTGACGTTTTGCATATCAAATTTCAGTGGCAAGTACGTAGTAAGAAGGCTATACACACCTTACACAGAAGGAGAGCCAGGTGCTAGTTCTCCTGATTACTATGAATATGGGCTGTGCAGTAAGTTTTGTTAATACACTAATAGAATAACTTAAAATTACAATATTGTGGCCATTTAAAGACAATCTGTGAAAACAACAAATTAAATCTTACCATGCCATTAAGATTTTATAACTTGGCCTTACTTAACATCATTTTCAGAACTACATATTTTCAAGTGTTTAGGAAGTGTGTACTGTTAACATTAAAAAATAAAGAACTTTATGTAGTCTAAAGAAACATCTACAGAGAGTGCATACGTGTTACTATATTGGCATTGCTGCCACTTGAGTATACAAAAATAATTGTGGATGTAATTCAACAAAATTTTCTTATCCTCAAGGCTGATAAAATCTTAAGTTTGGCATTTCAGATGAGAAAGCAATAACAATTTAATGGGTTGAGAAAATAGAACATGGATCAGCCCAGAGAAAAAAGACAGATCCTAAAGTTCTTTGTAATTTTTTAGTAATTTATTTATTTTTATATTAATCACAGATTACATACTTTGTATCACAGCCATAGACCCCTCCCTCATTCCCTCCTACTCTCCTCATCCCTCCCTCATCTCCTCCCTACCACCTTCAAGTCCACAGGTAGGGGAGGACCTCTCCCCCTTCCCTCCAACCCTAGCTTATTATGTCTCTTCAGGGCTGGCTGTAATATCCTATTCTGGGATCTAGCTAGGCTGCTCCTCCCTAGCAGGGGTTGGGGTGTGGGGGTCGAGGGTCAAAGAGCCAGACATTGAGTTCATGACATAAATAGTCCCTGTTCCCTTTACTAGGGTACCCAGTTGGATACTGAGCTACCATGGGCCACATCTGAGCAGGGGTTCTAGATTATATCCAAACATGGTCCTTGGTTTGAGAAACAGTCTCATAGAAGATCCCTGTGCCCTAATCTATTTGGTCTTTGTGGAGCTCTTGTCCTTGCCAAGTATTACTAACTCCCCCTTAATTCATATGATTCCCTGCACTCTGCCGAAGGCTTGGTTGTGAGCCTTAATATCTGCTTTGATACATTGCTAGTTAGAGTCTTTCAGTGGCTCTCTGTTGTAGGCTCCTGTCCTGTTGTTTGTTTTCTCCTACAGTCAATGCCCATCCCATTTGTCCATCTAAGCAAGGATTGATCATCCCATTCTGGGTCATCATCCTTACTTACCTTCCCTAGGTGTATAGATTTCAGCATGTCCATCCTATCCTATAGGTCTATAGAAGTGAGTATATACCAAGTGTTTCTTTCTGCTTTTGGGATACCTCACTCAGGATGATCTTTTCCAGGTCTCACCATTTGCCTGCAAATCTTAGCTATTCTAGAAGGTGTAAGGTGAAATCTCAGAGTCGT
>CM053756.1:20779398-20794421 GCA_028658305.1 Pachyuromys duprasi | reverse complement strand
CTGGAATGGAGATTTGGCGCCTCCTTCTGTGCCAGGGGCTGTGCACCACGGTCTGAGATGATATTTGGGGCACACACAGTGGATTTGGGTTTGTGTGCATCCGCTGTATGCAGGGCTGTCAGAAATGGTGCCTGAGGCCTTCTCTGTCTGGCCCGTGGACAGACACCTGAACTGGGGTTTTTGCTAGCGGATGTGTGCAGCTTTCGCCCTCAGTGTGCGGTCTGGTCAAGATGGTCCCAGGATCCTTTCAACCTTGGGTTGAGACAGAACTCGGGTTCTTCCCAGATCCGTTGGCGGACTCACACACTGACTGAGTTTTTGCTGCTGGCCGACTCACACACTGACTGAGTTTTTGCTGGCAGAAGCGTTTGGCCCGCGCCCCCGCAGTGTGCGGACTGGTCAGAATGGTCCCCCACTCCACTCAGTTTGTGGTGGTTCCCACGATCTGTTTGCACCCGCCGCACACCCGTGGGTTGGTGCAGGACTCGGGATCTTCCCAGATCTGCTGGCAGACTCACTCACTGACTGAGATTTTCCTGGCGGGGCGTTAGGCTTGCGCCCTGGCAATGTGTGGACTTGTCAAAATGGTCCCCCAATCCACTCAGTCTGGTGTGGTTCTGATGATCGGACCGAACCTGCAGAACACCCGTGGGTCAAAGCAGAACCCGGGTGCAGTGTGTGCTCGTAGGGCGCAGTTCAGTGAAAACGGCACCTGGTTCCTCCTGAGACTGCCCGTGAGACTGTGAGATCCAGTCTATTATGGCAGGTGTGGGCGCCCAGCGCAGCTGCTCGTTCAGATCAGAGCTGTGTGCTGCTGGTCACAGGGAAATTTCTCCAGGTAATAATTGGGTGTCCCTAGGGTTTTCCCACTTGATTTTCTCACCGTAGGAGTTCCGCTCACCTGGCACTCACAATGCTGGCGTTTTAGGTCCCAGAGTTCAGTCTCCTGGTCCCTGCTTTGTTTCTGCTCTCCTACTCCTCAGACACAGTGTTCTCTCGTGGCAGCCATCTTGGATCCCCCCCTCGATCTTCAGCTTTTTAAAAATAAAAAATGTACAAAGAGACAAATAATTGAATGGAAGTTCATAGTCTAAACAAGCCAGTGCAGAAGGATTGGAGGAACAAATTTCAATAAAGTGTTTAAAAACCTAGCAAAGTGTAAGAGATATATAATGCCAGATTTTCTAAATAATTACCTATTAAGTTAAAGAAACATGTATTAAATGCACTAGTACACAAAATAATGGGGCAAGAATAATTTTAGAGCTACAGGGTAGAGCAAATCTGTTGTCCTCAGTGATCAGGAACAATGACATAGGGCAGGGACAGGAATCCAGTATTCATTCAATAGATACATTAAAGGTTTTCACAGTTTTCTTCTCATCTCACCTTCTTAAATATCACCCCTCCAGCCAGTTATGCTGCACATGTGCACACAAGCTTTTTTGTGTAGAATGTTAATATTTCTATATTGATAGCATTCATCTTACTTGCCTTACTTAGCAAGACCTGTGTGACTTTTTCCACTGTCCACATAATTGTGGAATGGAACATAAGCTGATTACAAAATTACACGAGAAACTGGGATTTCCAGTGGAGAGAAAAGCCCATGGTGCAGGAAACAAAGGGAACTGACCTTAGGTCACCCAAATAATCCCTCCCTGGAAAAAGACCTGGGTCCAGGGGATGCAAACAACATGCCCCAAGCTGGGGACACAGGAGCCAGCAGAGTCTTGCCTGTGGGCCTTACTAACTTCCCGGAATAGAACTGTGGGCCACTGAGCTCCAGGGACTGAGCCTCTCTGTCCGGTGACCCACAGAGAGAGGAACAGCAGGTTTGATCTCAGAACACTCAGCACACAATCCCCCCCCCAAAAAAAAAAGTTCTGTAGTTTTGGCAGACATCCCGGTACCCAATCGCCAGCAAGGCAGAGGCACGCAAGTGCCTGTGTCAGTGGTTTCTATGTACCATCCCAGAAAGAATTGCAGTCCCCAAAACACAGTCTGGGTGTCACTGCCTGTAGGAAACCCCACAGCAGAGGGATCATCAGGTTCATCACTCAGGGCACCCAGCTCCAGAAGACTTTCTGGGTTCACACAGACCCTAAGCTCTAGCCTTCTCCTGCAGGCATGAGTGCCTTGCTCACCTGCCATTGATTACTGCTAGGGCACAGGGGCACACAGTTGCTTCCCCAGACTACAAAAGCCTGAGAACCATCACAGCAACCCTCAGATACTGGTCCTAGTTGCAACTGGTTATCCCTAACTAAACCGACAAAACTGTGGGACCCCCTGGTTCTTCAAGTGGGCTGCACCCCCCCCCCCAAAATACACCTTAAGAACAGCAGCTGCAGCTCATTAAACTCAGAGTGAAAAACCCAGGAGCAGGGCAGCCATCTCCAGGATTTTTCCTGATGAGAGCGAGTGCCTTCCTGAACACCACAGTTAACACACAGGTCCATATGCCTGAGGTGAACTGTGACAACTACTGAGAAGTACCACCATTCAGTTGAGTATACCCAAAAAGCTGAGGAGATCTACTTCAGAAGCCTGCTAAGGGGATTCTCCTCACCCCAGGATGCAGCAGGCACCAGAAATTAAGACAACACCTGAGAGAGCCAGATGGGTAGAGGCCAGCATAAAAATACAGCCAACAAAAGGAAAACAGTATGGCATCCCCAGAACCTAGTTCCCCAGGGACAAGTAGCTCTGGACACCCGAACATAAGTGAAATTTAAGAAGATGACCTTACATCTATGCCTATGAAGAGGTTAATGGAGGAAGCAATTAAAATGCGTAAAGAGTTAGAGAGAGGTATAGTAAAACAGATTATGGCCATCCTTAAAGAATACAGGAAGATGCAGCTAGTTTGTGGCTTTCAGAGAGGAAATGATTAAATCACTGAAATAAATAAAAGAAACAGCAAAATGTTCAAACAAACAGGGGAAGGAAAAACAGGAAAATGCAATCACACAGGTGAAAGAAATCAAGAAAAGAGTTCAAGATCTGAAGATAAGAGTTGGAAAAATTAAAGGAAACACAAACAGAGGAAAACATGGAGAGGGAGAACCTAAGAATGAAAACAGGAACTACAGAGGTGAGCATAACCAACAGACTACAAGAGATGGAAGAAAGAATCTCAGGTGTGGAAGATACAATGGAAAAAATCGATGAATCCGTCAAAGAAAACAATAAATCTAAGAAATTCCTCACACAAACCATCCAAGAAATCCAAGACAACATAAAAAGACAAAACCTAAGAATAATAGGAATAGAGGAAAAAGAAGATTCCCTTCTCCAAGTCCCAGAAAACATTTTCAACAAAATCATAGAAGAAAATTTCCCCAACTTAAAGGAGAGGCCTATAAGAATACAAGAGGCCTACAGAATACCTTATAAATTAGACTGGAAAAGAAAATCCTCCTGCCTCAAAGTAATCAAAACAGTAAGTATACAGAACAAAGAAAAAATATTAAAAGCTACAAGGGAAAAAGGCCAAGTAACATATAATGGCAAATCCATCAAAATCACACCTGACTTCTCAACAGAGACTATTAAAACCAGAAGACCCTGGATGGATATCATGCACACCCTAAGAGAACACAGATGTCAGCCTAGGCTACTATACCCAGCAAAACTCTCAGTCCTCATAGACGGAGAAAACAAGATATTCAAAGACAAAAACAAATTTCAACAATACCTACACTGAAATCCAGCATTATAGAAGACACTAGAAGGAAAACTACAACCCAAGAAAACTAACTACTTACAATAAAACATAGGAAATAAATGACATCACTACATCAAAACAAAAAGTAGCCAAGCACACACACACACAGTACCATAGCTAACATCGAAATCAAAGGATCTAACAGCCACTGGTCATTAATCTCTCTCAACAATAATGGACTCAATTCTCTTATAAAAAGATGCAGACTAACAAAATGGATGCTTAAACAAGACCCAGAAATCTGCTGCATAGAAGAAACACAAATGGTTTTTTCTATGAGAGTAAAGGGCTGGAATGCAGTTCTACACGCAAATGGACCCAAGAAGCAAGCAGGCGTAGCCATTGTAATATCTAATAAAATAGACTTTAAACCAAAATTAAACATAAGGGATGGAGAAGGACACTTCATACTCATAAAGGGAAAATTCCACTAGGAAGATATCACAATCCTGAACATCTATACCCCCAATTCAAGGGCACCCACATTTGTAAAAGAAACATTAATAAAATTTAAACCACACACAGATCCCCACATTTTAATAGTGGGAGACTTCAACACACCACTCTCAAAAAAGGACAGATAAAAAAGAAAAATTAAACAAAGATACAATAACTCTAACAGAGGTCATGAATCAAATAGACCTAATAGACATCTACAGAACCTTTCACCATACACAAAAAAAAAATTTACCTTCTTCTTAGCACCTCATGGAACCTTTTCCAAAATAGATCACATACTTGGTCACAAAGCAAGCCTCAACAGATACAAAAAGATTGAAACAATCCCTTGTATCCTATCTGATCACCATAGACTAAAATTGGAGCTCAAAAACAGAAATAGCAAAAAACCTACACACACATGGAAACTAAACAACTTGCTACTAAATGACAGCTAGGCTAGGGAAGAAATAAAGAAATAAATTAAAGTCTTCCTAGAATTCAATGAAAATGAAGCACAACATATCCAAACCTATGGTATACATTGATAGCAGTGTTAAGAGGAAAGTTCATAGCTCTAAGTGCCTTCAAGAAGAACCTCAAAACATCTCATTCAAGCAACTTTATGGCTCACCTTAAAGCCCTAGAAAAAATAAGAAGCAGAGACACCAAAGAGGAATAGACTAATGGAAATAATCAAACTCAGGGCTGAAATCAATAAATTAGAAACAAATAAAACAATTCAAAGAATCAATGAAACCAAGAGCTGGTTCTTTGAGAAAATCAACAAGATAGACAAACCCTTAGTCAAACTAACTAAAAGGCAGAGAGACACTATCCAAACCAACAAAATCAGAAATGAAAAGGGGGATATAACAACAGACACTGAAGAAATCCAAACAATCAATAGGTCTTACTTCAAAAGCCTATATGCTACAAAATTGGAAAATCTAAATGAAATGGACAATTTTCTTGATCAATTCCACTTGCCAAAGCTGAATCAAGACCAGGTAAATCAAATAAATAGTCTTATATCCCCTAAGGAAATAGAAGCTGTTATCAAAAGTCTCCATACAAAAAAGCCCAGAGCCAGATGGTTGCAGAGCAGAATTCTACCAGACTTTCAAAGAAAAGCTAAAGCTAACACCAATACTCTTCAAATTATTCCACAAAATAGAAGCAGAAGGAACATTACAAAACTCATTCTATGAAGCCACAATCACCTTGGTACTTAAACCTCACAAAAACCCAACAAAGAAAAAGAATTTCAGGCTAATCTCCCTTATGAACATTGATGCAAAAATACTCCACAAAATACTTGCAAATCGAATAAAAGAACACATAAAAGATATCATCCACTACGACCAAGCAGGTTTCATACCAGGCATGCAGGAGTGGTTCAATATATGAAATCCATCAATATGATCTACCACATAAACAAACTGAAGGAGAAAATCCACCTGATCATCTTCGTAGATGCTGAGAAAGCATTTGACAAAATCCAACAACCATTCATATTTAAAGTCTTGGATAGATCAGGGATACAAGGCACATACCTGAACATAGTAAAGGCAATATACAGCAGGTCTATAGCCAACATCAAATTAAATGGAGAGAAACTTAAGTCAGTCCCACTGAAATCAGGGACAAGGCAAGGCTGACAACTCTCTCCTTATCTCTTCAACATAGTTCTTTAAGTCCTTGCTAGAGCAATAAAACAGTTAAAGGAGATCAAGGGGTACAAATTAGAAAGGAAGAAGTCAAAGTATCACTATTGGCAGATGATATGATAGCATACATTATTGACGCCAAAAATTGTACCAGGGAACACCTACAGCCAATTAACATGTTCAGCAAAGTTGTGGGATACAAAATTAACTAAAAAAAAAAAAATCGGTACCCTTCCTGTACAGAAAAGACAAGAGGACTGAGAGAGAAATTGGGGAGACAGCACCCTTCACAATAGCCAAAAAGATCATAAAGTACCTTCGTGTGAACGTAGCCAAGCAAGTCAAAGACTTGTGTGAAAAAAATTTCCAGTCTCTAAAGAAAGAATTAGAAGAGGATATCAGAAGATGGAATGATCTCCCATGCTCATGGCTTGGCAGGATTAATACAGTAAAAATGGCTATCTTACCAGAAGCAATCTACAGATTCAATGCAATTCCCATTAAACTACCACCACAATTCCTTTCAGATCTTAAAAGAAAAATTCTCAACTTCATATGGAACACCAAGAAACTCAGAATTGCTACAGTAAAATATCTTCTGGAGGTATCTCCATTCCTCATCTCAAGCTGTACTATAGAGCAACAATACTAAAAACTGCATGGTATTGGCATAGAAAAAGCCTGGTGGATCAATGAAATCGAATAGAAGACCCTGAAATAAATCTACACACATATGGACACCTGATTTTTGAGAAAGATGCCAAAACCATTCAATGGAAAAAAAAGACAGCTTCGTCAACAAATGGTGCTGGTCTAATGGAAGTCTACATGTAGAAAAATGCAAATAGATCCATACTTATCACCCTGCACAAAACTAAAGTCCAAGTGTATCAAAGACCTCAATATAAATCCAGACACTAAACCGCTTAGAAGAAATGTGGGAAAAAGCCTTGAACTCATTCAGACAGGAGACAACTTCCTGAAGAGAACACTAACAGCATAGGCTCTTAGAGCCACAATCAATAAATGGGACCTCATGGAACTGAAAAGCTTCTGTCAAGAAAAGGACACTGTTGTCAGAACAAAATGACCACTTACAAATTGGGGAAGGATCTTCAACAACCCTATATCTGACAGGGGACTAATATCCAGTATTTATAAAGAACTCAAAAAAATTAAACAGCAACAAATCGTATAATCCAGTTAAAAAATGAGGTACAGAGCTAAACAGAGAATTCTCAATAGAGGAATATAAAATGGCAAAGAAACACTTAAAGAAATACTCAATATCCTTACTCATCACAGAAATGCAAATCAAAACAACACTGACATTTCACTTTACACCCATCTGAATGTCCAAGATCAAAAACTCAAGTGACCACACATGCTTGAGAGGATGGGGAGAAACAGGAACCCTCCTCCACTGCTGGTGGGAATGTACACTTGCACAACGAACTTGGAAATCAATCTGGCACTTCCTCAGACAACTAGGAATAGTGCTTCCTCAAGATACAGCTATACCACTCTTAGGCATATATCCAAAAGAGGCTCAAGTACATAATAAGGATATTTGCTCAACCATGTTTGTAGCAGCTTTATTTGTAATAGCCAGAAGCTGGAAACAACCCAGAGGACCCTCAACTGAGGAATGGATACAAAAATTGTGGTACATATACATAATAGAATATTACTCAGCAATAAAAAAAGGATATCATGAAATTTGCAGGTAAATGGTGGGAACCAGAAAGGATCATCATGAGTAAGGTATCCCAGAAGCAGAAAGACACACACAGTATATATTCACTCATATAAACATATACAATAGGTTGAACCTACTAAATCTATACACCTAAAAAAACTAATCAAGAGGGAGGACTCATGCTAAAATGCCCAATCCCAATCCAGAAGGACAAAGGGGATGGACATTAGAAGAAGGAGAGGGCAGCAATTGGGTCAGAAGTATGCCCTGGAGGGCCTAGGAAGGAATATGCCCTGCAGACTATCAAAGCAGATGGTGAGACTTATGGCCAACACTTGGACAGGGTGCAGGGAATCTTATGAGGGGAGTGGAAAATAGTAGGATCAGGAGTGGACAGGAACAGCACAAGGAGAGCTCAGAACTAAGTGGTCTGAACACAGAGGTACCTCCTGAGACTGATGGTTCAACCAGGTACCATGCATGGAGGTAACCTAGGACCCCAGCACACGTGTGGCCCATGGCAGTTTAGTGTCCAAGTGGGTTCCGTTGTAATGGGAACAGGGACTGTCTCTGACATGAACTGATTGGACTGCTTTTTGATCACCACCTCCTGATAGGGGAGCAGCCTTGCTGGGCCACAGAGGAAGACATTGCAGCCACTCTTGATGAGAACTGATGGACTGGGATCAGAGGGAAGGAAAGGAGGACCTCCCTTATCAGTGGTCTTGGGTAGAGACAAAAGTGCATAGGATGGAGAAAGGGAGGGGTTGGGACAGGAGGAGGAAGGGAACAACAGGGGTATATAAGGTGGATAAAGTGTAATTAATAAAGAATTTAATAAAAAAAAGAAGTAAAAATAGGGTGCACTCCTAGACAATTAAAGACATCATCAGTATCCTTAAGTCATCAGGGAAATGCAAATCAAAATAACAATGAGATTTCACCTTACACCCATAAGAATGTCTAAGATCAAAAACTCAAGTGACAATACATGCTGGAGAGGAGGGGGCGAAAGGGGCACCCTCCTCCACTGCTGGTGGGAATGTACACTTATACAACCACTTTGGAAATCTGTCTAGCACTCTCTCAGACAATTAGCAACAGTGCTTCCTCAAGATCCAGCTATGCCATTCCTAGGCATATATCCAATATATGCTCAAATGTTCTAGTGTACAACAAGACATTTGCTCAACCATGTAGCAGCTTAATTCACAGTAGCCAGAATCTGGAAACAACCCAGATGTACCACAACAGAGGAATGTATACACAAATTATGGTACATTTACACAATGGAATACAACTCAGTAATTAAAAAGAAGGAAATCATGAAATTTGCAGACAAATGAAGGGAACTAGAAAAATATCCTGAGTGAGGTATTCCGGAAGCAAAAAGACACATGTGGTATATATTCATTTATATTTTCATTTTTTCTCATATAATATCAGATAAATATATTAAAATCTGTACACCTGAAGAAGTTAAGCAAGAAGGAGGATCCTGGATAAAATGCTCAATCCTCACTCAGAAAGGCAAATGAGACAGACATTAGAAGAGGGAGAAAACAAGCAACAGGACAGGAGCCTACAATAGATGGCCTCTGAAAAACTCTACACAGCAGGGTATTGAAAGAAATGCTGAGACACATAGCCAAACTTTGGGCTGAGTGTAGGAAATCTATGAAAGAAGGGGGAGATAGAGAGACCTGGAGGGGACAGGAGCTACACAAGGACAGCAACAGAACCAAGAAATCTGGGCCCTGGGGTCTTGTCTGAGACTGATACTCCAACCAAGGACCATGCATGAAGATATACTAGATCGTCTACAGAAATGTAACCTATGGCATCTCAGTATGTGAGTGGGTTTCCTAGTAAGGCAAAATGGGACTGTCTCTAACATGAATTCAGTGGCTGGCTCTTTGATTATCATCCCCTGATAGAGGAGTAACTTTAGCAGTCCACAGAGGAAGACAATGCAGTCAGTCCTGATGAGACCTAATTGGCTAAGTTCAGATGGAAGGACAGGAGGACCTCCCATATCATTAGACTTGGGTATGGGCCTGGGAAGAGGTGAGGGAGGGAGGGTGAGAATCGGAGGGAATAAGACAGGGGTATACAGCTCAGATACAGAGTAAATCAACTGTAATTAACACAAAATAAAAAGAAAAAAAGCAATTGGGTTGGAGTTCCATTGTGTTATTTCCAAACATGCAAAAAAAAAAAAATCAGATGCTTAACTAGAGAACTGTATGTTAAGAGCTATCACCATCTACTTTTTTGTTTGTACAGTTGAAAGGGTCTTTGTAACATGCAAACTGGAATAATTTTTCTCCTAAAGAATAAAATCATTTGTCAGTTGAATTAACTATGTTGTAAGAGTGCCTCGAAACTTTGATTCCAGCCCAATAACTCTTCACTCAAATTTCCAAGTTCTTGATGACCCACACAATATTGATTTTACACTGGCATCAGATTTTGGAGTAAGAGATAGATTATTGCTCTAGGTTGTCAAGTGAATAAAACAAAAATAACCAGAAGAATATATTCTTTTAATTTATTTATTTTTATCTCAATCACAGGTTAGGTACCTTGAATCCCAGGTGTAGCCCCCTCCCCCATTCCCTCCTACCCTCCCACTCCCTCCCTCATCTCCTTCTTCCCCGCCCCCTCCAAGTCCACCAACAGGAGAGGACCTCCTTCCCTTCCATCCAACCCCAGCTTATCCTGTCTCCTCAGGGCTGGCTGCAAAGTCCTCCCCTGGGATCTAGCCAGTCTGTCACTCCCAGGCTTGTATGGGGGAGGGTCAAAGAGTCAGCCATCAAGATCATGACTGAAACAGTCCCTGTTTCCCTGAATAGGGTCTTCGGCCCTACACCGAGTTATCATGGGCCCCATCCGTGCGGGGGAAGAATATATTTTTATGGAAAATATACTTGCCCATTGGTATCTGAGAAGAATTAGAATATCCTATCCTAAAACTAAGATCACTACAGACATCCTGGTATTTGCTCCTCTATTTCATGATGTTTCCTAAGCTGTATGTGAGACTCTATGATGTAGATATATTTGTGTAAGATCCCCACTATATCTTGATACCTGAATTGAATTCAGTGGTGGATTATGTGATGTTCTCCTTTTGCTGTAAATAGAAGCTTCTTTGAGACAGAGTGATGGTTAAACATATCTGTTGGTAGAAGGATAAGATTTAGCATGCAGTAAGAGTTGGTGCTACCCTAACAAAGCAGTGGTAGATTCTTGTCTAATGTCAACAACCACACTAGCCCTGGAAGATTGTCTAGGTTTCTCATATCAAGCATGACTTGCCTCCTATGCAGAAGGCCTTAAATCCAATTAGACAACTCTTGTCTACCACATGAGTGTGTGAATTATTATGTATCTATGGTCATTTTGTCTTGATGATATTTGATTGTAGTTTGTAAATGATGCTGCAGCTTCATAGGACTAGTGATTTCTAAACCTCCCTTAGACACTTGTATAGTATTTTATGATTCCATGAGAGCTAGACTGCTGGAAGGAGGCTTACAGTTTTGAGTCAACTCAGTATCTGGGTCTGTCTGATAAGTGTGAAGTGTCTTTAACAATACTGTCTCACTTTAAACCTCTGAGAGACAAACTTGAGACTGAAGCACAGTCTGTTTCATGAGGATTGATTGGGTCTCACTAGACAAAACATCTATTCAAAAGGGATTTTCCTACCTAGTACTAGGAGGCTTTTTAGTCTAGGGTTTTTTGAAGGCATTCCTAAGTAAGTATCATAAGTTTACACCTAACACATACACATACAGACATACACACACTCATGCACACTGTCTATTTATATATATATATAAAAGCATATACAACAGGAATGTTTGCTATAGTGAACTGGATTGTTTTTTCTGATTATCTTTCTATAGTATATAGGACTGTTACTGATTTGGGGGTGTTAGTTTTGTGTTCTGACAAGTGGGTGAAAGTAATTTTCTCTTTTAAGAATTCATGGTATAGCCTTTATAATCTTCTTCCCAGAGAATCATATTCACAAATAGACATTTTTGCATTCTACTTCTATTTCTATTTTTCTTAACTTTTGCCCCTTATTGTTCTAAGAAATAAATCACTCCAATGCACATTTGAAAAAAAAAAATAGAAATTGTCTTTTTTCTCAATTTATGAGGAATACTTAACCATATATTAATGCTATATTCTTTAACGCCACATATTAATACAAGGAATTTTTGCTGAAAGTTTAAATGTAGCTTAAAATTCATTTGAAATTATTTCAAATTGGATTGAGGGTATATGAGTACATGAGAATATTGAGAAAATTCAAGACTAAGAACTCAACAACCCAGCAGATTAACCAGACCAAGTAAAGATTTAACATCTACCCTGTAGTCCTTAAAGTGGCATTTCTCACCCTGTGGGTCCTGACCCCATTCGTGATTACAGATCAGATATCCAGCATATATTAGATATTTAAATTTTTATTCATAACAGGGAAAAATGACAATTATGAAAGAGCAACAAAATAATTTTATGAATGGGAGTCACCACAACATGAGGAATTTTATAAAAAGTATGCACAATTAAGAATGTGAAACATGAAAGAAGTGGGAAATAGTAAGATCTGGAGAGGACAGGAGCTCCACAAGAAGAGCAACAGAACCAAAAAATCAGAGCACAGGGGTTTTTCCTGAGACTCATACTCCAACAAAATACCATGCATGCATGGAGATAACCTAGGACCCCTGCACAGATGTAGCCCATGGCAATTCAGTGTCCAAGTGGGTTCCATAGTATTGGGAACAGGGACTACCTCTGACATGAACTGATTGGTGTGCTCTTTGATCACCTCCCTCTGAGGGGGGAACAGCCTTTCCTTGCCACAGAGGAAGACAATGTAGCCACTCCTGATGAGATTTAATGTACTAGGATCAGAAGGAAGGAAAAGAAGACCTTCCCTATCAGTGGACTTTGGGAGGTACATGCATGGAGAAGGGGAAGGAAGAGCAGGCATGGGAGGGGAGGAGGGAGGGCCCTACAGGGAGGACACCAAGTGAATAATGTGTAATTAATAATTTTTTTAAAGTATGAGAAACACTACCTTAAAGTGAAGAACATGCTACCTTGCAAAAGTCTTGGCCCTACCAGTCTGTCATCCAAATACCTAGTGTATTCATTAGCACACAAATTGAAGTCAGAGAAGTCCAATTACCCATGGCTTTCACTAGGTTTATTAACATCTACTGGTCTTTTTTTTTACTTTTTATATTTTATTAATTACAGTTTATTCACATTGTATCCCAGATTTAGCCCCCTACTCTCTTCCCCTCTTCCCTCCCAATCCCATTGTGCCTCTCTCTTCTTCTCCTACGCCCTCCCCCAGTTCAAGGAGAGGTAAGGTCTTCCTCCCTTTCCATCTGACCACAGTCTATCAGGTATCATCAAGACTGTTTTCTTTATCTTCCTCTGTGGGCTGGTAAGGCTGCTTCCCCCTCAGGTGGAGGTGAACAAAGAGCCAGCACATGAGTTCATGTCAGTGATCGTCCTTGGTCCTATCATTAGGGAGCCTTCTTAGATACTGAGGTGCCTTGGGCTACTTCTGTTCAGGGATTCTAAGTTATATCCATGCATGATCCTTGTTTACAGAATCTGTCTCAGAAAAGAACCCTGTGCTCATATTTTTGGTTCTGTTGCTCCCTTGGTAGAGCTCCTGTTCCCTCCAGGTCTTTCATCTACTGGTCTTAATAAATATTTGCATTGCTAACTATTTTCAAAAGCACTTGCCTATATGCATATATTCCATACATGCTTACCCTGGCTCCAAGATCGTGTGCCTTGTCCCTGAAGCTGATACAATCCTGAGGCCAGATTCAGACTTTGCCTTTCTCATTTGCCTATTCAATAGAACAGCTGGCTAAAATAGTACCCAGTTTAAAACACCACAGTGATAGTTTTTTGACATGAATATCAAATATCTGATTCAATGACATCACCTTCTTTGAGCTTCTTGACCTCCTTTATCCCTTTGCAGCCATTGTATAACCTATATAACAGCATTAATTTATATAAAAAAAGAAAAAAAGAATTGTTGTGTGATTTATAATGTCCAATCTGGAATTCGTGTTAGTAACTAAATTTGAAATAAAAAACATTGTAATAAAATATAAATTGTAATAAAAATGTGCTTTCCTGTGTTCACCCATTTGACTTTAAACACAAACTAGAATTATCTATATAAACAAAGAAACCTTAAGTGAAAAAAAAAAAGCACCTTTTCTTGAGAAAACTCCCACAAATCATCCCAGTGAGCTCTCAATACCCAGTGGTTTTCTAGACCAAAAGAAAGTCCTTCCAAAATACTCCCTAAAACACAGTCATATTTGTAAACAATTTGCTTAATTAGTAATTAATACAGACGGACAAATCCATTTTTGGTGGTTCCTGTCCTGGGCTGATGGAGACAGCAAGTTGAAATTCATAGAATTTCAGCTGTGTTCTCCACAAAACCAAACACAAAACAAAAGCAAATTAATTCAGACCCGTGACATTTATTTTGTATTGGCCAACTACTCTTAAGCACTGGAACTGCCCTGGTTTATGGCTAAGATGATCAGTCTTTCTGATGAGAAACACTGTGTTTTCATCTAACAGCAGCTGTGACTTGCACATAGGTTTTGGTGAGGAGTGAGGAATTGCTGCCCACTTCCATCTTCCTTGTTGGAATTTTGCATAGAGTTTGCTCAGAAATAATGCATTTGTCACATTCTCAGTAAATTCCTGTTTACTTCTACTTTATTGTTTCTATATAATACTAATCTTCTACCTCATCTCCCAGCTCTGGCCTCACAATCATTTTGATAGCTATTTTGTGTGGATCCTATAGTCTTGAAGCCCAAAATCTCTCATGTTCTGCATATTTTCCAGATGTATTGTCTCTATTTTGTTAACACCTACTTCAAGAAGAAACTTCTCTGATGAGCATTGAAAGGAAAACTGGCTTATGGATATCAATAGCTATATGTCAGTGGAACTTTCATTTTATGTTTTTGTGTTTGTTTTTTGTTGTTGTTTTTTTTTGTAGAGCTGGATTTGTTGCTATATGTAGTTTAAATATTGGTTTGTCATTGAAAATAGTATATTTCCATCTATGATTACTGAAACTTTGGCAGGAATTGTAGTGTTTGTGTGTGTGTGTGTGTGTGTGTGTGTGTGTGTGTGTGTGTGTGTGTGTATGTTGGAGGGGGGGGGGATTCCTACCAACCACAGTCTCCTAGAATAATGATTTGTGATACTCAAAGTATAATTTTCAAATACCTAAACCATATAGAGAGGCTCTTTTCTGACTAGCTCATAACTTAAAATAACCAGTTTTACTAATCTACATTTGCCATGTGTCTGGTTACCTCTGCTCAGGTAGCATCCTCCTCACTTCTTGCTGGCAAGTTTTGCATACCTGGCTCTATTCTAGTATGCCGTATTTTTA
>CM053756.1:20763542-20778898 GCA_028658305.1 Pachyuromys duprasi | reverse complement strand
TGTGATACTCAAAGTATAATTTTCAAATACCTAAACCATATAGAGAGGCTCTTTTCTGACTAGCTCATAACTTAAAATAACCAGTTTTACTAATCTACATTTGCCATGTGTCTGGTTACCTCTGCTCAGGTAGCATCCTCCTCACTTCTTGCTGGCAAGTTTTGCATACCTGGCTCTATTCTAGTATGCCGTATTTTTAAAACCTATTATATGTGTGTTCTTTGTCTCTTACTCTTTTCTCTACCCCAATCCCTCCCAATATCTCATTACTGGTAGCAGAGTAAGGTTAGTGGGAAGAGGCACCTGTCTTATCTTTAGCTACTTCTTGCTGGTTAGGGGCATAGTTTCTTGGGGGTAATCCAATGTTCCTTTCAGAATATTGTGACTTCTTCTCAAAACAGCAGCCAGGAGCAGGTAGAGAGGAGCATCAGCAGCCTTCTTCTCTCTCAGAGCCATCCAACACTCTGGACTTTGGCAACTATTCTTTCTCTAGAGACCTAAGATTTAAACTATTGGCAGCTGGCAAAGAGTCTTTCTCTGAGCCTGCACAAAGCAAATAGTTTGCTGCTGTGGAGAGTCTGAATCAGTCCCATATCTTACAACTGGTATCAAAACAGAGCAAATATATGTTTACATACTATAAACCAAAACTTGTATAATACTTTCTGCCTGCTGGATGATACTAGCAACCAAAACTTGTATAATGCTTCTGCCTGCTGGATGTTCCAAATTCTATTTCCAGTCTAAGATCTAGGTAATCAGATTTATTATTGACAGGTGAAGTTTTCATACATACACACAAGATATTTTCTTAATAGGGTGTGAATATCTGTGCTGGCATCCATGATCTCTTAGTTTCTGCAACATATCTGCCCATGTCCTGGGTTTTAAAGTCTCCTTTCAGATGTAGAATGTAATTCTAATAGGTGTGCCTGCATATGCTGAGTGAATTGTCCCTTGTGTCTTTTAACACTCTTCTATTTTTCTTCATGATTAGTGTTTTGATTATAAGGTGGTAAAGCGACTTTCTTCTCTGGTCCAGTTTTTGCTTTTGTACTTTCAAAGGCATCTCCTTCTTTTTTTAGGTAATCTTTCTTCTAGGATTTGTTGAAATTATTTTCTGTGACATTGACTTGGGTTTCTTTTTCTCCCTCCATTTCTATGACTCTTATATTTTGTCAGCTCACTGACGCTGGGATTTCCTGGAGGTGTTTGTGAAAGGGATTCTTTACGTGTATATTTTAATGGGCTGATGGATCCATTGATTCAATTGTGTCTTAATGTCTGAGTTTCTCACTTCAATCCCTGGTAATCTATTGGTGAGGTTTACCACTGTGGTTCCTGTTCTAGTTTCTAAAGTTTTAATTTTATAATCATACTGAGTTTGACTTCTATGTTCAGATCTTAAATGGTTTTATTCTCTTCTCTCCCAGTGTTATATTGCTGTGAAGAGACACCATAACCACTCCTTTAAAGAAAATAGTTTAACAGTCTGCAGCTTTTCTCAGCAGGTATCCCATACTCAACATGTTGCTTTCTCTAAGGCAATGCAGACCTCACCTTTAAAGCTTTCCACAAAGGCTTCCATAAATTGGCCTCCATGTAGGAACACCTACAATACACATATGACCAAGGAGAGAGATTCCATTACTCCTTTCTTATATCTTTGACTCTAAAGCCAGAAACATATGGTCATAGCTGCTAACTTCTTCTTCTTGCTGGGGCTAGAATATGACCTTCTTGCTCAATTATATGTGCTGTTTATCTCAAATTATGTCTTGCTCAATTATATTTGTTGTGGTTTGTTTCCTTTGCTGCTTACTGTTTTCGTTAATTTTTCACATGTTCAAAAATCAGCTGGTGGATCTTGCCCTGATGTCCTACTCCCTTTGTTCAATGAAGAATGTGTTTTTTGTATAATTCCGGTCTCCTTGAGCACTGGGCTCAACTCTATTACACTTTCAGGTATACCTTTTCTCTTCAAACTATTCATTTGTATTTTTTTCTTGTTCAGCTTATTGCTTTTCTTTATAGATCTGCACAAGGTTAATAATTAATAAGAGTATAATAGCATGAATGCTAAACTGCCTTGATATCTATTCTCTACTTGCCATTAATCCAAAACACTTCAGTTTTTCTCAGGTTCTTTTTTCAACAAGGGTAGAAAATACCACATTCTTAGACAAAGCATGCCAAGAATGATCTTTCAGCCACGTATTAATGTTTTATGTCTTGTTATTCCTTGATCTGGGTAATCATAATCTTCATTGCTCTTAGCAACACTGTCTTCTCTGCTCCTACTTACATGGCCTATGAAGCCCTGCTGTAAGCATTTAATTGCTTTCCTTATCCAAAGTCCTCAATTCTGCACTCTGCCAAAAGCAACATGGTCAGGTCTGTCACAACAACATTCCATATGCGGCTTTATCCCACTTCATGCTTAGTTACAGTTCTAGTGCAGGGATGAGACACCATGACCATGGAAACTCTCATAAAATTTAATTGGGTATTTAATTGGGTACTGGTTATAGGTTTCAAGGTTTAGTCTTTTATCCACATAGTAGAGAGCATGGCAGCATTCAGTTGGACATATGTCCCGGAAGGGCACAGGAAGAGAAGAAACCACTGGACATGCCTTCTTTGATTTCACTTGAAATCAAAGCCACAAGTAAGTGGAACAAGCACACTAATATAAAAGCATAAGGGTAAAATTCTTATTCAAACCCAGACAAATTCCTATCAATAATTGTGTTAATTGTGTTAATATGTATTTTTGAAAGTGTAGGGCACCAGGCCCAGATGGAACTCCTTTTTTTTTTTTTTATGTATAACGTGTTCTGCTACATGTACACCTGCCCACCACAAGAGGGCACCAGATGTCATTATAGATGGATTTGAGCCAGAATGTGGTGGTTGGGAATTTAACTTAGAACCTTTAAGATGAGCAGCCATTGCTCTTAACCTCTAAGCCATCTCTCAGAGGTTAATATGTATATATGTATTTTATTACATATTAACCTTGTTAATATGTATTTTCAATTGGAATTTTTTAATTCCTTCTTTAGGAGCCTTAACATTGTTAAAGCCTTTCCTTCCCTCCCCCCATTTGAATAGTTTCTTATGCTTCACTCATGTTGAGAAACTCAAGGACTGCTCTAATAGATTTCCAGGGCTATGGTCTAGAAACAATTTTGTGACAGACATTTTGTTTTTTACATTGTCATGTTTGCTACTTTGATGGGCTACATTATAATTCTAGGTGCTGATTGTGTTCTGATGCTGTTGTCTATATTGTGTGAGTGCCACTTTTTCATGGTTTTTGTTTTCTTTGGGTTCTAATAGTTTGTGTTTGCTGTGTGTCACCTGTTAGGAAATTCTTTTGTGTTCTTTATTGGTGTGGCCACTGGATATTCACTTAAAATGTGTTTCCGAGTATTGGGATCTGGGAGTTAGGAGTGTGAATAAGCTGGAGGAGTTTGGAAGGTGTGATTCATAAGAGGTAGAATAATAGGGTGCTCCATACAGATCTGCTCAGTTAGTGCAAATAGAATAGGGTCAAAGAGTGTGGGAAACACTCAATAGAATGTCTAATATACAGCTGAGAGAGACAATGGGGACTGGACTTGGAGGAATAAAAGGAGATGTGGGTCTGCATTTAGTCTATTTGATTTTCAGATTAGAGTATCCTGTGGGTTCCCTGAGAAAGCCTGCTGTTATAGGAGCTTAGGAGATTGGGGATTGGGGTGAAAATAGAAAGAAGGAAGTGTACAGGGAAGATCTGCAATATATGTTTCCATAGTAATTCACCTACAGACCTGGAATGAAACCACTGGGCTAAATCAGGAGTAGCAGAGGCAGAGGCAAAGACATAGTGATCAGACCTGCTTCCTTCCCTTTAGTTGCATATTGGTTCTCAGGCAACCATTGCCTGCTGTGAAAATAGTAAGGAGGGAATTTATCAGGAGAAGACCTGTGATATCAACAGGAAATGGACATAAGAATGACTAATGCAGCAGTTGGTTTTCTCTTTTAGAGCCAGGGGTGAGACTGGATGACTGGATTTGGAGGTGCAGAGAAAGGGAAGCAGATCTGCAGTTAGACTACCTTTTTCTCTGCTCAGTGAAGCTGGTCGGGTACCTAGGAGTGCCTGCTCATTCTCTGGCCACAGTTTCCCTGAGCTATTAAATAGCTGATTTCTTAGGTGTAGAAGATACTAAAAGACCTTCTATTTTGTTGTTTCAGAAGAAGAAAAAATGTAAGCATAGGAACTAAGTTCACCATTAATAAATTGGACTTCTGTTCAGAAATAAAAACTATATCATTCAGACAAAAGTGGGGCCTACAGAACTGGAAAACATATTTAGCGATTCCATATTCACTAGAGAACTAATGTCCAAAATATATATATATATATATATATATATATATATATATATATATATATATATAAAATACCCCCAAAATGAACTGGAAGTTTAGAAAGCAAAATACCAGATTAAAAAGTAGTGACCAAATGTAAGAGAGAATTTTCAGAAGAAAAAAATGAAATGGCTGAGAAACAGCTAAGGAATATTTCAACATTCCTAGTCATCATGGAAATGGAAACCAATATTAAACAGAGTTTTTTTTTTTTTCTTATACCTGTTAGAATGGAGGGGACTGGATCAGGAGGATTAAAGAGGAAGAGCCAAGGACAGGTGGGTAAAGGAAAGTGTATGCACAGACATATTCATAAGAGCCATTTGTAGGGTCATATAGAGTTACTACCATAGAAGAAACTTAAAATATATACAAATGAAAAGAAATCTGAGTGATGTTGCACACCACCGGGAGACTGAGAGACAAGTGAACACACCCCACCACCAGATGAAACTTCTACTGCTAAGAACAGGCTACATCCAATTGAGATATTTTCCAAAGAGACACCATAGATACTTGCAACCACCAGTTGCGAAAGGGCTTTGCTTCTGTCCACAGCTGATGGTAAGGCCCTATTACTGATTCAAACACCTATATGATCATTGAACATGAAGAATTCAAATGGTTTCCAACCTAGAGACTTTATCACTATTAATTAATATACTCCACAATTTGCCATAAGAGAACGGTAAAGAACAAGACAGCTACAAAGCCTTTGCAGAAGGTGAAAATGCATCAGAAAATACACAAATCCAAGGCAGTTGATAGTGTATGAGTACATGAGAGTATGGAGATAAACAAAAACTGAGAACCCATTAAGACACAGGACCAAACAGACCATGTAAAGATTTAATATCTGGTCTGCACCACTCAAATAAGTGGTTCTTAACCTGTGGGTTCTGACAACTTTATGTGTTGCATGTCACATATTCTGTATATCAAATATTTCTATTATTCTTCATAGCAGTAGGAAAATTATGGTTACATAGTAGCAAGAAAATAATTGTATGTTTGCTGGTCACTACAGCATAAAGAACTTTATTTAAGGGGCACAACATTAGGAAGGTTGACAACCTTAAAGGGAAGGACATTTTACAGTTCAAGGACCTTGGCCCACCTATCTGCCATCTAAATGCCTAGTTTGTTCATTAGCACACCAAGAGGCAAAGAACTTCCAGCCATGCCAGGGATTCCACTCAAGTTGTTAACACAGAATGATGTCAATGCCTGAACTGAATTGATAAATATTTTCCCAAGCACTTGTATACATTTATAAATTGTGTGCCTCCTTTCAAGCTGCAAGGACCTGTGGATTGTCTCTGAAGCTGATGCAATGAGGAAGATAAAGACTTTGGCCTTGTGACTTGGCTGTTCACTGTAGCAGTTGAACCAACTAATACGTAATGTAAATATCACAGTGACGCTTTTTTTGACATGTCTATCAAATACCAAATCAAGGTCAATAGCTTCTTTGACCATTTCTCCTTTTAACCCTCTTGTACCCATTGTGTTATATATGAATACATCATATATATTAAAATATTATAAATATAACATCCCTGTGTGATGTGGAATGCCTTGTCTGGATTCTACATTTCTAATTTAACTTGATATAAAATATTTGTGTTTGCAAGTGTCCACCTGTGCTGGCTAGTCTTATGCCACTTTACACAAAAACAAGACTTCTGTTAGGATCCCCTTATGGACTCTGCTTCACCTTCTCCTTCGTTTTTGCCCTCTTTGAGATTCTGTTCTCACTTCTTTGATTATGATCAGCAATATAGAATCCCAAATATCTGGATTATTTGATTGCAAACTAAATAATCCCTTTTCTTGCTTTCTTGGCTTTGGGATTTTTTCCAAAAAAAAAATTAGACAACATAGGAGCATGGAAGTTAAGAATGTTGGAACCACTGCAGAGGATGGAGGCCCAGTTTCTAAATAATTAGAGGGAATTTCAAAGTTTATATGAGGGGTATTAGATCTTTTGATGTAATGATATATCATTCGGGTTCCCTGGGCCT
This sequence comes from Pachyuromys duprasi, assembly GCA_028658305.1. NCBI lineage: Eukaryota > Metazoa > Chordata > Mammalia > Rodentia > Muridae > Pachyuromys > Pachyuromys duprasi. The sequence continues at coordinate 20,772,455 of CM053756.1, read as the reverse complement.
GAACAAGGAGCTGTAATTACTAAATACCAGGACTATGAAAGGGAAACCTTTGCCTTGCTAGGATACCTTTGTTGGTCACCTGGTGCTGAGAAGTTAGCTGTGATTAAGAAAAGACCAGCATCACTGAGGTGAAAGAAGAGAGGTGTTTTCTGAGAATCAGCACGAAACATTGCTGTTGCAGAGACAATCAAGGCTTGTACCTCACACTGGCAGCTGAACATGGTATTGCAATGAATGGCTCTAGCAGACGTGAGCATGACAACAAAAGGCCTGTTATTTTTATTCTCCTTTTGGCTACTGGCTCATTTCTGAGACAAAACATAGAAGTTCAACAATCAAAATTCATGGTATCATGTCCAATCATATTAGTATTTACCCAATAACCCAAGCATAGACAACCTCCTTTTCTTCTGAAAAAACAAAAGACCAAAAACAGCTCCTTCAGAAACACTTTTCTGCTTCCTTTATTTTCTTCCTGTCTGGCTATTGTTGCTTCTGCTGCTGTGACTGCTGCTGCTACTGTTGCTGCTGCTGCTTCCTTTTCCTGCTTTTGGGCTTCCACAAACAATTCTTTTTGCCTTGCAGAGTAATAAATCTCATGTGGTGTCTCTGTATTCCCTGTACTGATTTTAGAGGCTGGCCGTCCTCTCAGTTAGTGTGACCCAGATAGTAATGCATATGAAGGCATGAAGCTACCAATAAAAACAGCTGAGAGTTGGTACTGTCAGAGGCTAGGAGGGACATTGGGTGAAGGTGCAGTTCCCGTGGTAGCTGAAGACCTATACTAAAGAGGTCATGCAAAGAAGTTTAGGCTTGGCACCACAAAGAAGCCTGTTTTAGGCCAGTGGTGAAACTGCAGCCCAATTATGTCAGAAGATGCCAGTGTTTTGTAGATGTCAGTACAATGGGAGGGGTTCATGTATCAAAGTCAAGCTTTGACAATTCTGGGGGAAAACTGAAGCAGGAGTACAGAGTGTTGACAATTTGGAAATCAGACTACTGACCTACATTTATTTATCCTTTGCAGTCAGTCAGTGACTGATGTCTCTTTCTCATGCTCTATAACTTGATTCAAAAACCTTTTTAAATTTGGAGACTGCAAGAGGCACAGGGTAGCAAGAGTTGATTAAAGGACAAGGAAGATGGGAGGAAGAGATTGGTTCTTCTCTGTCTCTCTGGACTGGCTGTTCAGCCACTGACAGGAAAACTTAAAAGGACCACTTTTTTTTTTTTTTTTTTTTTTTTTTTTTTTTTTTTTTTTTTTTTTTTTTTTTTTTTGTCAATCAGGGCTGTGAGATGTGGCTTCTAGCCAAATACCATGCAGGGTTATATATGACCCCTTATACTTAGGGCCTCCTGAGGAGATCTCCATAGGTGAAGTAGGCCTGGTCATCTGGAGAGGGGGAGTGATGGTGGAGGCCTGAGTCTGTTAACTTATTAGAGGGGAATAAGAAAAAAGAGAGAGATACGAAATGGACCATTGACATACAAACAGTAGAGGAAGAAAAATGGATGAGACACATGGCACCAAAAACTTTATTTCCTGGTTACACCTCTTTTACCCTGAGCCAAAGCTCTTTATATAAGATAAGAAATTACTTCATAGTCAAAATATTTTATAACAGAGGCAGACAAAACTGTTACAGTGGAAGGGCTTTCAGCAATTGCATGTTTCATTACTAAGCTAAACTTTTCTCTATCTAGTCTTACATCCCAAGATACAAAGTAATTTAGAAGGACAGTGCTTTATACCATAAGATGACAAGGTATAAGGGGCTACAACAGAACAGTTTGCATTTTTTGACATTAAGATTTGTACTTAATTTAGATATTTCTTGGCAGTCCCATTATATGCTGGGTTAATAGATAGGTCACTCCAACTTGCCTATATTGAGCATACCGGGACTTGTGGTGCCTTCTTTGAAGTGAAATCTTCTCTGAAGCCTCAACCGAATCTACTAGTCCACAAAAGTATTTTTTATATGTCAAAACTTTCAATCAACTCAACTTTTTACCTTCTCTTGTTTGAATCTAATCAGGAATAGTACTATCATGCAGTACAACTTCAGAATGATCCCATAGGAATTTGGTGTGATCAGGGTAGGTAAAAACCCATAAATAGCAGACGCATGCCATGCCAGTTATTTGAGAGGGTTAACAAGCTCTGGAAGTAAATACAATCCTGATGCCTAGAAAACTCAATTTCAATGCATTGCCTTGTATACCCACAATAGAAAGGGCACATTTTGCTTCAAGTGTCATACTAAACACAGGCCACACTTGCAATTCACCATTCACTGAATCACGAAGTAGAATGAAAAATGCATTACTCTGTGAGGTGTAGGGAATGAGTGTATGATGATCCATGGTAACACAGAACTTTTGTAGGTCCTTTGTAGTCATTTGTATCTACTAAGGAAGAAGGAGGAAAAGATACTTCATACTTCTATAGAGAGGTTTTGACTCAAATTTTAGTCATAAATGCCAATAAAAAAGTAGGCCATTATTTGAAAAAGAACATTATAGAGTATATGAAAAGATCTGAAAGAAAGGAAAATGTGTAAACTGTGTGATGTGAATGCTGGAAAGGAGTGGAAAAAACTCTGCATTTTCTGTGAGACAGATAACAATCTGAAGAGAATAACATACCTTTAAGAAAGAATTTTAAATTGCAGAATTAACACACACTGTACAATAAAAAGTCAAATCCCTTAAACTCAAAAAGTAGACCAAATTTATGAGTTCAAGCAGGAAGGCTAATGCATCCCAAACTAAGTGACCCTCAGCAATATCTAAGCAATGTAGGATTTGGCAACTTCAGAGAACATACACTACTTGCAAAGCAAAGAATGGATTTGAAATATAATAAAACTATGAAAGCTCCTAACTCTTAAAGCATGGGTGAACTTAAATAGAATAGATATATGTGTTTATAATTCTGTTGAATGAAAAAAGTAGAGTTTGTCTCAAGTATAATAAAAAATGATATAACTTACAATTGCTCTTCACTAAATGACTTTATATGGTTTTGTATATTTCTGTCGGCATAATCACAACCCTAGCACACTGATTCATCTTCACTAAAAACAAAAGTTGTAAACAAAAAAGCAAAGAAAACATGGTACAGAGTAAAAAGCAACTTTCAAATATGTGAATTTTTCCCAAAATTTATCTTTTGTAGATAGAGTAATAGACATGTTTAGAAAGAAAACATGAATTCTTCTCTTTTGCAAACACAGAACTAAAACATTAGCAAAATCCTTTAGCTTGTACATCATTCTCATTAGACGCAATGCTGGCATAATGAAACTACAATGACTCTACATGACATCTCTTCCCCTGTTATATTGTTAACAAATTTGTCACACTTAGTTGCTTGGGCCTAACTACTATCAATATGTTGGTTACACTCTGTGTCCCCCACACTGCTTGCTTAAACTAAGACATGTTTTTTGCTTACTTTCAGCCATGTCTTCTTTCCCAATGTTGTTGTTTGTCATAATTCTGATGACATCAGTGCCCACTGAAGGAATGGTAAGCTTAAAATGATCTACCTGATAACTTTGTAAAATGAGACACTAATTGAGTACAATCCAAAGGGTATGACAACATTCTCAGTGTTTCCTGGATCACTTAACAGAGCAATCATGAGCTGAAAGGAAGTAGGACCTCTTCACCACTGGCAGGTGTAATAGCCACAGGGACAAGTTGTAACAAATTTTCTGTACTTACCAGACCTCAAATTAGAAATTGAGATGCCTGTCAGTTACAATGTATAAAGAGTTGAATTCAGATATGAACCTTATCTTCAATTAGAATGTTCCCACTGTGAAATGTAAGAGAGCCGCTGGAAAAAAAAAAAATCTACCAGACAAAGAATTCCATCTTAAATAAAGTTGACTGTGAGGACCAAAAGTCAAAATTTTACTTTTAACTCCATAGCACATGATGTCTACCTTAATCTCAAGAGAAAAATAGGCCCTACCTTGCTCTGCAGCATACAGATGATTTAATAGGATTACTGATATGTTTATTCAGTTTAACTCTGTTGTGATATTGCTTTATTTATTATTATCAATAATTTAAAAATATCTTACTACTAGTCATTAAAATACAACTTTTTATGTTTTCTTCTTTATTAATGTATTTATTATTGACAATTTATTCAATTTGTATCCCAACTGCAGTCTCCTCCCTCGTCCCCTCCCAACACAAACTCCTTCCCTCTTTTCTTCCCTTTTCTCTCCCACAGTCCACTGATAGGGGCTGTTTTCCTCCACTTATATTAGACCCTAGCCTATCAGGCCTTATCAGGAGTGGCTGCATGGTAGTTCCCTTTAGTTTGGTAAGGCTGCTCACCCTTCAAGGGGAGATGATCAAAGAGCCATCCACTGAGTTCATGTCTGAGTCCCCCTTACTAGAGAACCCATTTGGACAATGAGTAGCCATGGGCTACATCTGTGCAGGGGTCCTAGGTTAGATCCATGTATGGTCATTGGTTGGAGTCTCATTCTCAGAAAAGAACTCTGGGCCCAGAATTTGTCTCTTTTGCTCTGCTTGTGGAGCTCTTGTCCCCTCCAGGTCTTTCTATGTCCCTCTTCTTTCCTAAGATTCCCTGTACACTGCCCAAAGTTTGACTATGAGTCTCAGCACCTGCTTTGATATGGTGCTGGGTAGAGTCTTTCAGAGACCCTTTGTGATAGGCTCCTTTCCTGTTCTATGTTTTCTCCCTCTTAAGATGTCCATCCCATTTGCCTCTCTGAGTGAGGATTGATCATTTTCCCCAGGGTCCTTCTTCTTGCTTAGCTTCCTTAGGTGTACAGATTTTAGTATGTTTATCCTATATTATATGTCTAATAACCACTTACAAGTGAATATATACCGTATGTGTCTGTTTCCTCCTAAATACCTCACTCAGGATGATCTTTTTTACATGCAAAATAGAATTATCAGAAAGAGAAGAGCCTTAATTGAGAAAATACCTCCAAAGGTCTGCCTCTAAATTATTTTCATAAGTACTAACAGATGGGAGAGGGCCCAGTCCATTCTGTGGATTCTCCTCCCTGGGCTGGTGGTCCTGGGTTCTATAAGTAGTCATGCCAGTGAAGTAAGCCAGTAAGCAGCACCCTCCATGGCCTCTGCATCAACCCTAAACTCCAGATTCCTGTCCTGTTTGAGTTCCTTTCCTCATTGCTTTTGCTAGTACACAGTGATATAAAAATATAAGATAAATTAACCCTTTTCATCCCAACCTGCTTTACTGAATCATCGTGTTTGATTGCAGCAGCAGAAGCATTATCTGAGGTACGACCTATTCTTCAAATTATGACTGCTTTGCATGGTGGCTCATGAAACCATTTGAGACTTTCTTACCAGAAAATAAATTACGATATTTTATGAAGAGCAAGATGACTACAACTATTTCACTGGCTGAGTAAACATAAAAAGAAAAATGTCATCCTCACTTGTGTTTCAGAAGTAAATTCTTCTCAGGAAATCCAAAGTAGACACAGGCATAATTGTACTTTATGAATATCCTGGATGTGTCTTAATAAAGTCATTCTTCCAACTAAAAGCATTCATCAATTAAATGTTATTAATCAAAGATCTGTAATATGTACTTAATGTTTTAATTGAAGTGGGAAATAAATGCAAATAATAGCAAACTATCCATCCAAAAAGTTTTTCATGCCTGGTAGTAGGATGTTTGTTAGTCTATGGTTCATTGAGAGCATTGTTACCAAATGTTAAAATTTCATTTAACACACACACACGTACACACAATGTATCTTTTTGTGAATATAAATTCAGATATATATGCATATACAACAAATATACATGGTTATAGGTATTTGGATTATTTTTATTATTTATTTGCCTTCAGTATACAGGGCAGTTTCTGATTTAGGGGTGTTAGCTTTGTGTTCTGCCTACTTGGTGAAAGCATTGACTGGTTCACCAATCCAGTCGTATAGTCATTATGGTCTCTTTCCTAGAGAATCATATCCGCAAATAGACATCCTTTGGATTCTTCTCTTCTTATTTGTATGTTTTTTACTTATTTTCAGCCTTATGATTTTAAGGCTTTAATCCCTACAATTAATATCAGTGAAAAGTTGATATCATGACCTTTTATTTTTCTTAACTTTTCAGAAAGAATTAACTTCCACTTTAAATTCAAAGACAGGGGAATATAATGATCTTTGTAATGCACATAAATACCACATAATAACTTTTGGCTGAGAGTGAAAATGTAGCTTGCAATACACCCATCAAATTAGATATGAGTGCATGAGTTGATTGGGAAAACCAACACTGAGAACACAGCAGACATCAGACCAAGTAAACGTTTAATTTCTACCCTGTAGCCTTCAAAAGAGCAGTTCTTATCCTGTGGGTCATGACAACTTTAAAGATCACATATCAGACATCCTACATATTAAGCATTACATTACAAATATAATAAGGCAAAATTAAAGTGATGAAGGTACTCCCAAATATCTTTATGAATTGGGTCACCACAACATGAAACATTTTATTAAAGAGCAATGCCTTTAGGAAGGATGAGAAACAACCCTAAAGTGAAGAACATTTTATATTGTAAAGGCCTTGGTCCCATTAGTCTGTCATCTAAACACCCAGCACATTTATTGCCACACCAAGAGGCAAAGAACTCCAAATATGCCTTGGTTTCAACTCGTTTTCTTAACACCCACTGGTCTTAATGCCTGATTGTATTGTTAATTTTCCAAAGCACTTGTCTATACAAATATATCCAACACCTCCTTACTAATGCCCCAAGGACCTGTGCCATGCCAATAAAGATGATGCAATCTCTAGAGATTAGAGTCAGACTTTATCCTTGTGACTTGGCTCTTCAGTGGACAGCTGGATCCAATACCTAATCCAAATATCACAGTGTTATTTTTTTGTCCTGTATATGAAATATCAGATTCAAGGGCCTCAGCTTCTTTGAGCTTCTTGACCTCCTTAACTTCTTTGTAGACATTGTACAATGCACATAGCAACCTCAAATTATCTAAGGAAAAGAAAAATACTTGGTGTGTGATTTCAGTGTTTTTCTGGTAATTAGGTTAGGATCTAAGCCAGTGCCCCCCTATACAAATATAAACACACACACACACACACACACACACACACACACACACACACACACAAGATCTCAATGAGAAAATATTTTTTTCTGAGAAAAAACTCCTACAAAATATCCCGCAGAGCTGTCAATACTCAATGGTTTTATAGATCAAAGTACAAAGTCATCCACAATCTTTCCTAAGGCAGTCATGTTTGTATTTTTTTAAATTAATAATTAAGAAAGAAGAACATCTCCACTGCAGGTGGTTCCTTCCCTGGGCTGGTGGTCTTCAGTTTTATAAAGCATCTCAACCAGCCAGGAAGCATCACCCCTCCATGGCTTGTACACCAACTCCTGTTTACAGATTCCTGCCATGTTTGGATTACTGTCCTGACTCTCTTACATGGTGAGATGGAACTGTAAAACAAATAAAATCTGTCCTCCCCTTTTTTTTGTCATAGTGGTTTTTTACAGTAATTGAAATTGATACCATAACTAAAACAAATTGTTCCCACAATTTTGGGGCTTTGCTGTGACAGATCTGACTGTGTTTTAGGAAAGACTGTGGGAGGCCTTTAGAACGTTGGTCTAGAAAATTAGGGAGTGTTGAGAGCTCAGTTTTGGCTTTTGAAGAACACTGAAAGATAAGCATGTGGAAAGAAGTGCACAAGATATACAGCTGGCTATCAAAGTTTCAGAAGGAAGTTTAAAGACTTGGTAGGGTCATTTGCTTTTTTTATTTGTTATTCTGTCAATCTTATTAGCTAAGGCTGAATAAACAGCTCTGATTAATAAGATAACAGAAATACTAAAGAGAAGCCTTTGCTTTGATGGGATATTCATTGTTGGTCACCTGAGTATTAGAAATTAACTAAGATTAACAGAAGACCAGTGGGGGCTGGAGAGATAGCTCAGAGGTTAAGAGCAGTCACTGCTCTTCTTAAAGGACTTGAGTTCAATTCCCAGCAACTACCTGGTGGCTCACACACATTTATAATGAGATCTGTTGTCCTCCTCTGGAGTGCAGGTGTACATGTAGACAAAAATATTGTATACATAATAAATAAATAAGTAAACAAATAGATAGATAGATGATAGATAGATAGATAGATAGATAGATAGATAGATAGATAAATAGATAAATTGGGTTCCAATCTTCTTTAAGTAGTTTATGCATTTTATATTATTCAGAGGTTATATATTTTGTATCCCAGCCACAGCCTACTACCTCATTCCCTCCCACTCTCCCCATCCCTCCCTTCTCTTCTCCCTGCCCCCCTTCAAGTCTACTGATAGGGGAGGACCTCACCCCCTTCCATCTGACCCTAGCTTATCCTGTCTCTTCAGGCCTGGCTGCAATGTCCTCTTCTGGGATCTAGTTAGGCTACTCCTACCTCGGGTGGGGGAGGGGGCAGTCGACAAGCCAGCCATTGAGTTCATGACAAAAATAGTCCCTGTTACCCTTACTAGGTACCCAGTTGGGTACTGAGCTACCATGGGCCACATTTGAGCAGGGGTTATAGTTTGTATCCATACATGGTCCTTGGTTGTAGAAACAGTCTCACAGAAGACCCCTGTGCCCTGATCTATTTGGTCTTTGTGGGGCTCTTTTCCTTGCCAAATCGTACTAACTCCCCCTTTTTTCTTTTCGTTTATTTTTATTTTTTTATTTATTTTTTATATATTTTTTAATTTATTTATTTTTATCTCAATCACAGGTTTGGTACTTTGAATCCCAGGCGTAGCCCCCTCCCCCAAACCCTCCCACCCTCCCACTCCCTCCCTCATCTCCTTCTTCCCCGCCCCCTCCAAGTCCA
>CM053756.1:20751418-20763042 GCA_028658305.1 Pachyuromys duprasi | reverse complement strand
AAAAAAAAACTCTTTCAACTAATAATAGAAATTATTTGGTAATGACTTTTCCTCAATAAACCTGAAGCCTCCTAGTTCCCTATTATATTCTCCATCATGTGTATATTCTATTTACTTAACCACAGAAACAGAAGAAAAATGGTGAGTGTAAATAAATTTAATAAAATAAGAAAATCAGTCTATCCACCAAGAGGCAGAATAAGGCTTCTGAGCAGGTGTGGAAAGCACAGGAAGCTAGGAAATAGCATCACTTCAAAATTAGTAGCCTTTACTTCTTTATTTTGGTGGATATCAAACTTTCTAATACTACAGCCCTTTACAACAGTTCCTAGTTGTAGTGATCCTCAATTAAAAAAAAATTCACTGCTACTACATACTGTAAATTTATCAATGATATAAATTATAATATAAAAAGCTGATATTCATGAAATTTTATATGTGGCCCATGTGAAATGACCATTTGAATCTTGAATGGTTTGAGGTACATACAGGTTGAGAACCACTGCCTTAAATTAAAATGTCATTTATTGGTAGGATTCCCAGTAAAATAATCACGGACCCCTCATTATTCTGTATTGTAGTCTGACCATATAGAAAAGAAAATGTACTATGCTTCAAAGTATGAACCTTTGTGGTTATACAGTAGTAAATATCATGGGTTTTGTTTATTCCTTTATGTGTTTTTTTTTTTTTTGATGATTTCACACAGGTATGTGATAGATATTGATCACCCTAACATTTCAGGCTCTCTTATTTCTCTCTATCCCTCTTGATATATAATCTTTTTCCCAATAAATATTCTCCTGAGCTCTGTCTTTTTTGTGGTTGTTTGTGACACACTGGGTTTAACCAGGGCTGCACACATTGGTCACGTCTTCTATGAGGAAATCCCTGGAACAAAGGTAAATCACTATTGGCTAATCACTAGAGGTTAAGCCACTGGAGATAATGACTCCCACTGCTCCAGCAGCTGTTTGCTACCAGTCCCATCCTTGAGAGCAAAGAGCTCCCATAAGACCGACCTCCATCTGTGACTGAACGTGGGCAAGCCTAGTCTTGTGTATGTCTGTACTGGCAAACATATATCCATTTCACCAAATGGAAATAAGAGCATGTCTTAGCTAGATGTACATATTCATTCAAGGCAGTTTAGTACTTACAAAACATGAATAAGGGATTGGTAAAATTCTTGTTCTTGAAATGGATATTAGTGAATAGAACAACCTTCACTCATACATTTTAAAATGACTGGGTACTACCACCACCAAAAATGGTTTTACTGGAGGACTCATATGATTATTTCCCTCTATACATATGAGGGACTCTACATATATCATAGAACATTAGAAGATAAACATTGCAGAAAATATTGTCCTGGTTCTTATTTTGTTGTTGTGTCTTTAAACTGGTATTTAGGCAGCTGATATAAGGAAGATTGTAATTCTAGGTGCTGATATTTGGTCTTGTCTTTGTTGGATGGATTTTTATTCCCTGGTTTTTGTTTCTTCTCTGGACATTAGGAGAGTGTGTTCCCTGATAGAAAATTAACATTAAAACCTTATTGATCTTTTCCTATGTGTATGTGTTCCATTTTGTGTATTTCTAAGATTTCCTCAGGTGCCAATATTTCTCTGTGTCTCTATAAACTTCTTGTGCTTTCGGTTTGTTTGATCTAATTTTGTCTTATCTTACTTTATTACTCCTTTTTCTTCATTTTAAAAAAATATTTAGATGCCTGTTTATTTTCTAATGAGAGAAATATTGAAGAATACTGATTTGGGTGATAGGGATATGAAGAGGATCTAAGTGGAATCTTGGGAGACAAAGAACAATCAAATATATAGTATGAAAAATTATTTTCACTTTAAACATTATTTTACAGTAGAAAAATATACATGGTTAATTAACTTACAAAGTCCTATGTTTTCTTAGACACGATTACAAATCCCTGGTTTTACTTAACCCACCCTCTGCTACATTTTCCCTCCATTTTTCATCTTCAGGGAGCTATTTAAACAATCTCTTGTGCCATTTGCTTTTTTTTATTTATATTATGTCATTCTTATTAGCTGGAGATGAAGAATCACCTGTGGTTAACAAGATACCTGAACTACTAAAGGGAAACTTCCTTTCCTGAGACACTCAGTGCTGGTCAAGTAAAGCTGACAAAGTAGCTGTGATTTAGAAGAGACCATCATAACGAATAACCTCTTCTTGGAAGTGATTTTTGAGAGTTAGCACACAGAACCCTTATTCAAGAGGTGACCACAGGTGATTCCTCACACTGGCAACTGGAAGTGCTACTGAAAGAATCACCCAGGTACTATTAAAGACAGGAAAACGTCATGGTAAGCAGCTGATACTAAAGACTGTGAGAGGCCAGCAAAGGCTAAAAATCAAGAGAACTAGGATTCTCGATGATTCCTTTTTTTTTTTTTTTTTTTTGAAAACAAACTAAAATTTGAAAGTGAAAATTGAGAAATAATGCATTTGACTAATATTCTACAAATTAATTTTCAATCCATTTGCCTTCCTTTACCATTAAGATTCATAGAACAGGGCACATTGTAAATCTCTATGAAGATGTACTACATGTATGCCTTTATTTGAATTTCTGTGACTCAAAAATAACTGGATTGGAGTGGCCTTGTGTTGTTTCCAACCATGCAGAAAGAAATCGAATTCATAAGTAGCAAACTGTGTTAAGAGCCATCATCATCTTCTTCCTTGTTTGAACAGCTGCTCTGTTCTTTGTAACAAGCCAAATGGAATAATTTTGCTCCTAGACAATAAAGTCAATTAGGCTTCTGACTGGAAGCATAGAAAAGTATGATTACTAGTAACAGGGGCTGGCTCTGACCCAACCTATCATTGGTAGGTTTCAGTTTGGACCAATTATTGCTTGGACTTTCCCTTAATCTTTGTTCCCTCGTTATCCCTGAAATTCTTGTTGGTAGGACAATTTTTGAAACACAGGTTTTGTCTGTCAGTTGTTGTTCCCCTCCTTATATTATGCCTTCCTGGCTAGAAGGTGTTCATTTCATTCTTCATGCCTCCCTCACACCCTCTCTTTAGAAGTCTCAGCTAGAGTCACACCCATGTCTAGACAATAGCAGATCCAGACAGATGCTGTGACTTATGGCCAAGCATGGTGCAGAACTATGGAGGGAAATGTTGAAGTATTGGCTGAAAGATGGAAGGAACGGAAGGGGAGAAGAATGATGCAAGAAGAACAACCAAGACAACTAACCCAGTCCCAGAGGGGCTTTCACCGAGTGAGACATCAAGTAAGGAGCAGGTATGATCTGGAAGTAGGCTCTTTAAACACATATATCTGAAGGGTTTCTTGGTTTTCATATGGGGTGCCTGAACAAGTGGAGGAAGAGGAGTCTTTTTAACATGGACTGTATTGCCTGCTTTTGGATTACTATCCTCTGGCAATTGTACTGTGCCTGGCTTCATCAGATGAAGATGTGCTCAAGCCTGATATGACTTGATGAGCTGTGCAAGGTTAATACAGGGGGAAAGGGGAATGAGAAGAAATTGGTGGCACTAGGAGTAGGTAAAGGAGCAGGGAAGCCTCAGGATATAAAATAAATAAACTAATATAAATTTTGAAAAGGGAGAGAGAGGATAATGTCATCTGTCACTTGAATTAATTATGACCTAAGTGTGTTTCAAATCTTTTTTGGCCAAATAACTCAAAATTCAAAGTTTCATGTTCTTAAAAATCCGTTCTTTAGCACCCTTGTTTTTTATTGCTGAGTCATATTCCATTGTGTAGATGCACCACAATTTCTGTATCTATTCTTCAGTTGAAGGGCATTTGGGTTGTTTCCACCTTCTGGCTATTACAAATAAAGCTGCTACAAACATGGTTGAGCATATGTCCGCATTGTGTACTTGAGCCTCTTTTGTATATATGCCTAGGAGTGGTATAGCTGGATCTTGAGGAAGTGCTATTCCTAGTTGTCTGAGAAAGCACCAGATTGATTTCTAGAGTGGTTGTACAAGTACCAGTAGTGGAGGCGGGTTCCACTTTTTCCACAACCTCTCCAGCATGTGCTGACACTTGAGTTTTTGATCTTGACCTTTCTGATGGGTGTAAAGTGAAATTTCAGGGTCCTTTTGATTTGCATTTTTCTGATTGCTAATTATGTTGAGCATTTCCTTAAGTGTTTCTCGGCCATTCGATATTCCTCTATGGAGAGTTCTCTGATATTATGAAATTTGCTGGTTAATGGTGGGAATTGGAAAAGATCATCCTGAGTTAGCTATCCCAGAAGCAGAAAGACACACAGGGTATATACTCACTCATATAGACATATAATATACGGTAAGCCTACTAAAATCTGTAAACTTAAAGAAACTGAACAAGAGGGAGGACTCTGGCTAAAATACTCAATCCCCAGCCAGAAAGGCAAAGCAGATGGACATCAGAAGAAGAAGCAAACAGGAAACAAGTAAGGAGTCTGCCACAGAGGGCCCCTGAAAGGCTATGCTCTGCAGACTATCAAAGCAGATGCTGAGACTTATGGCCAACTGTTGGGCAGAGTGCATGGAATCTTATAAAAGATGTGGGAAATAGTAAGATAGGGAAATGACAGGTACTCCATAAGGAGAGCAACAGAACCAAAAAATCTGAGCACAGGGGTCTTTCCTGAGACTGATACTCCAACCAAGTGCCATGTATGGAGATAACCTAGAACCCCTGTACAGATGTAGCCCATGGCAGGTCACTATCCAAGTTTGTTCCATATTAATGGGAAGAGGTATGTCTCTGACATGAACTGATTGGCCTGCTGTTTGATCACCTCACCCTGATGCAGTAGCAGCCTTACTAGGCCACAGAGGAAGACAATGCAGCCACTCCTGATAAGTGCTGATAGACTAGAATCAGAAGGAAGGAAAGGAAGACATCCCCTATCAGCAGACTTGTGGAGGGGCATGTGTGAAGAAGGGGGAGGGAATGTGGTATTGGGAGGAAAGGAGGGGAGTTTATGGGGAGATACAAAGTGGATAAAGTGTAGTTAATAAAAATTAAAAATTAAAAAAATCCTTTCTTTATGAACTTCACACTGGCATCAGTGTTTACAGTAAGATGTCTGCTATTATAATACATTGCCACATGAAAAATCATAAAAATAACTAGAAGATTATATTTCTTTATAGAAAATACACTTGCCTTTTGGAATCTGAGAATAAAACAGGCTACCTTAAAATTAAGAGCAAATCAGCCTTCCTGGTATTCTCGCTTTTAAAATAATTCTACCTATCTATGCTGTGATGTTTCCTGAGTGTATGTCCAGGATCTGTGATAAAGATCTATCTTTTGGGGCAAGGATTTCCACTATTAGGATATGTGATGTTGATGTATCAGTTGGGGTTAAGATTCCCACTATGTCTTGATCCCTGAATTGACCCCAGTTTTGGTGAACTGTGATAGTCTCCATTTGCTGTAAGTAGAAGTTTCTTTGATGCAGTGTGATGGTTATACTTACCTGTGGGTATAAGGATGAGACTTAGAATGCAGTGAAGGATTGAGCTAATCCAAAAAAGTAGAAGTAATAGATTCTTGTCTAAGGTCCACAACCAAACTAGTCTCTGTTTCTTGCCTAAGTTTCTAGTACATGACATGACTTTTCTCCTGTGGAGAGGGCCTTAAATCCAATTAGACAACTATTGGCCACCACCAACAGGGTGTTATGAAGTGTTGGGCATTTATGGTCATGTTCTCCTGTGGACAATTCTTTGGGGTTCATTGATGCTGCTGCAACCATGCAGACCTATTGATTATACAACCTTCCCTAATAGCTTGAATCATATTTCTAGTACTATGGGAGCTAAGCTGCAGATAAGTAGTTTACAGGTTTGATCTAACTCAAATTATCTGAATCCTTTTCCCCACATGTAGGGTTTGTTCAATATATTGTCACACATTCATCATCTGAGAATCAAACTTTGGACCCATGTATAATCTATGTTTCCCAGTGTGTTATCTGAACTAACTTGATGACACATCCATCCAAAAGGTTTTTAATATGTGCTAGTAAAATATTTGTTAGTCTATACTTCATTGAAAGCATTGTTAACCAAGTGCCATATGTTCATATAACACACACATAGTATATTTAGCACACATTATATTTGTTTGTATATACATAACACACATATATAGATACAGAACAGGTATATGTGTCTATAGTCAACCAGATTATATTTACCAGTAATTTGCCTATTTTATATAGGAGAGTTTCAGATTTGGACGTGTTAGTTGTGTGTTCTGCCAACATGGTAAAAGTATTTGTCTAGTTTAAGACTCTGGTGGTATAGTTTTTATGGTTTCCTTCCTGTAGAATCATGTTCTCAAATAGACATCTTCTGAATTCTACTCTTCCTATTTGTATGCTTTTAACATTTTTCCCTTATGATTCTAAGACTTCACTAACTAGAATTCATAGTAGTGAAAAAAAGTGGACGACATTATCTTGGTTCTCACCTTATTAGAAATACTTAACTCCATCTTAATGTTCAAAAGTAAAGGAAAGATAATAGGATAGAAGATAATGATCCTAGCTATGTACATAAACAATACAGATTAATAAATAACTTTTGCTGAGAAGCAATTCACACAGTAGACACAGATCAAGTAAAGGTTTTGTGTATGCTTTTAGCCCTTAGAGCCTAAACTCTCAATCTGTGGGTCAGGATCACTTGAGTTTAAGATAACATATCAAATATCTTGTATGTAAAATAGTTACATTACAATCTATAACAAGTCAAAATTGCAGTTGTGAAATAAAAAATAAAATAATGAAATAAATGGGGCTCATCATAACATGACCCCTATGAACTTTATTAACAAGTGGCACATTTAGAAAGGATGAGAAACACTGAAATGAAGTGAAGAACATGTTACCCTGGAATGGCCTTGACCTCAGCAATCTCTCATCTAAATACGTAGAGTATTCATGAGCACCAAAATGCAGAGTCCTCCAGTTATCCCAGAGCTTCCAAAAGGTTTGTTAATACACACTGGTCTCAATGCCTGATTGTATTGCTAACTATTTTGCAAGGCACTTGTGATATGCATATATCCCACACCTCCTTTCTATGGCCCCAAAGATCTGTTCCTTGCTCCTGATGCTGATGCAGTCCTGAGGCCAGATTCAGATTTTGTCCTTGTGTCTTGGCTCTTCAGTGGAACAGCTGGATAAAATAATATCTAATCTAAATATCACAGTGATCATTTTTGCCATATATTCAAATATCAGATTCAAGGACATAAGCTTCTGTGAGCTCCTTGACCTCCTTAATGCTTTTGTAGACATCATAGAACCTACATAACTGCACTGACTAATCTAAGGAGAAGAGAAAGATTTGATGTGTACTTTGTTATGTCTTGTCTGGAACCTAGGTTAGTAACTAAACTTAGAATAAAAGACATGTATTTGCAGGAATCACATATGTAACTTTACACTCAAAAATGATTTATCGATCTCAAGAAGAAATATTTTGTTTTGTAAGTAGCACTCCCAAACCACATCCCTCTGAGATTCAGTACCAAATGGTTCCTTTATTATACTATTTTTTAATTTTATTTATTATACTTCATTCCCTTTGTATCTCAGCAGTAGCTCCTCTTTCCCTCCTAATCCTACCCTCTCCCCATCTTCTTCACCCATTCTGCTCCCCCAGTCCACTGATAGGTGAGGTCGTACTTGTTAATGTTAGGACCTATCAGTGAATAAATGAATGAGGCTTGCAACAGATCTTATATAAAAGAGGATTATTAGGGGGATATAAAGAGAGGGAAAGAGAGAGAGAGAGAAAGGGGAATGAGGTGGGGGCGTCCCAATAGAGAAAGGAAGAAGGCCAAGAGAGCAAGAGAACAAGAGTTGTCCCTTTAAGGGGCAAGGTAAACATGCCTCCCAGGTGTGGCCACCTGACCAGGTGACATGAGATGATGACATAACTTACTAGGTAACCCAGGAGCAGATTCTGTTCCAAAATACTTACATTCATCCCTTTTCTATAATTAAACACAAGGAACTTGTAAGATAAGTTAAAGTATATAAGTTTAGGTTCATTGGAAGCAGCTCTTCGTTGTCATTCAAGGGATTATGAGAGAGAAGAATTATAGCAACAAAATGGTCAGATTACATGGTCAAGAGGAGGAACAGAAGCCTCTGCCTTGGAAAATTAAGGGCAGAGTGTTGTCAGTAGAGAGTTGCCAGACATGCAAGGTAGCAAGTAGGGAATGAGGAATGCGAGGAGAACCAGGAGCCGCTTGTCCTAGTCCTGAAGCACACCATTTCAGCTTCTTATTAATAATAAGTGAATAAAGGGTGTAGTTTCTCTTCTGGGTACTTCCTGCTAACACTGGGGGTGCTGTAGGGAGGTCAAAAGGCTGAAATGTTGGCCAATTCCAGGAAGAACAGGTTGCTTTGAGGCTGTCCAGGATCTGTGAGAACATCCACACCTGGGAGGGAAGGTGCAGTTCCTGCTTGTTGGAAGTCTGTGATGTCAGATTTGAACACTTGTAGCTGCTTTGACACTGTTGTGTTTATGGGAAACATCTGTGTCTGTATGTATATTATACAGGCAAAAGATAAAGTTAGGTAGGTTATGGAGAGAATATTTTTAAACTTTTGGAAGAACAAACAGAGGCAGAAGGTTTGAATCAGTGAGACTTGAACATGGGAACCTCAATTTACCTGGGGGACCTTTATTTACCCAATTGCTTTGTTCTAGATCTGTAATTGAGGCAAGGTTTGGTTACACAAGTGTGTAAACTTAAAGGCCATAGTGCTAGCAGGTACTAGGTGTAGAAACCTGAAATTCTCCAGAAGACATCTCATAAGAGAATTTGGAGAACAGGTGTCTGGGTGTTTCCCATTGGGAGGCAGAGGAGTCAGAAACCTTCCAGAGGTGTCCTAAAGGCAGGGTGTGATCCAGAGAAGACGTCCTACCTGGTCTAAGAGCATGTCAGCCTTTGGCCAGAGACCAGGTACGGATTCCCTGGTGGGCATGGCTTAATACGCTGTGGTCTGCCTAATGTTAGGATTTCCCACAAGCAAGAGAGGTAGAGAAGAGACCACGTGCTACCACATAGGAGTGGCAGTGTACACCCAAGGGAAAGAAAGGCCTTAAAATGGAGGTCATCAGAGAGGGTCACCCCTAGACAGTTAGGACTATGGCTGGGGGGTTGGTCCCTCCCTCTCAAAAGATAGTACAAAATTGCCGGGAGCTCAACAGTCAAGCTTCCCATAACAAGAGGGGCGTTTTATGTGGACAAATGAAGTGAATTCACCAAGGTAGTGTCTGGCAATGAGGAGATTGCGCCAATCCATCCAGTGTTGCATGCAGTGTTGCATGTAGTCTCATAGCCAGTAAAGGGAGTGCCAGAACCAGGGAAAAGGGAGAAACCTCAACATTTGAGATAGGCAATAAGTGCAGTAATTATCTGGAGTCCAATTGACCACAGAGGTGGATTTAGGTGGACTTCCTGCAGCTTACAGGAATCACTTTCAAGTTTTAAGATGGAGAGAAAACTTTACACATGTTAGTATTACAGTTGCAATCTCACCGAAATATACATTGTAGAAAAAGCAGCAGACATACACCTTTGTGTTAACAGCATAATCATTCCTTAAGGTGAGCTCTGAAAAGGCAGAAGCCTTTCATCAGGTAAAAGGGAAAATCACTTGATCTTAACTATTAATATAAGTACACATTATGGAGATTTAAAATCTTGAGCTTAGAATCATAATGGTAGGTGGTACAGTGGAAAGTTTTGTATTAGAGTTAGATTAATAAAGTAGAGCTCTATTGATAAAGGTCAAAGCTCTGAACAGTCAGTATAACAGTAGCATAGCAACAGGAAGAAGCAGTTTTACCTATTTAGGATATTTTAAATTACCTTAGACCTTTTAATCTTCATAACTTGTATTTACCCACTTTAAGACACATTTTTTTGGCTCTCAAACATGCATAACTTGTGTTTACCAACCTTAAAACAATTTTCAGACTCTCAAATATGTATAACTTGCCTTTACCAACCTTAAGACACTTTCTCAGACAATTAAGTTTTTAGGACTTTGTATATAGTTGAGACTGCTATGAACATTTATTTTCCTTTAGCTAAATAAAGGGATGGTAAAAGGTTTCATTCAGGCCTGTTTCTTGAGTCTGGCAACAAGGCATATTGTGTCTAGGCCTGACAAGAGCAGCTCTATGACTTAGGCATAAGGCCTGGTCTCATGCATATGAAGAGAACTGGGAAGGCATCTGAAGTCTTCCAACACAGAAGTTGGCAATATGTTCATGGGACCTCATTGTGAGGCCAAAACAGACCTGGGCTGGGCAAGAGTGGTAGAGGTCACACAGTCAAGGAGCCATTTGTCCTTAGCCAGGCCAAAGAGCTAGAAGGCTGGAAGTGTCTGTGGCCCTTGTGCTTATTGAGCCTCCATGGATGGGCACAGAGGACAAGCCTTCTGGGGAGCCTTTTGACTTCTAGAGGGCAGTCTGCTAGCAGGAAGCTATGGCATAGTGAAGCCACAGCGGGACCAGCATCCCTTTTGGCTACATTTGAAATGGTCACCTTTTGGTACTGACTTTTGGCTCTACCCCAGTGGGATGGGACACTGTAGACCTCTTGTTTTTTATGTGGGAATACCCACAGCCTCAGAGTGCCTGGAGCTTAGCTATTGCTCTGGATGGGCCTATTGGAAAGGCCCGCAATTATTTTTTACCAAATCCAATATGGGTGATTCGATGATGATCCTCAGCTGTTTATTAAAAACTGCAATGAGATCATGTTTGTTTTGTAGGAATATATATATATATATATATATATATATATATATATATATATATATATGATATCTATGAGATTACTATTAACTTGTATTTGTTAACCATTAAATATTAGGACTTTAGGATTAGTCCTTGCTAAATTAGAACCTTAAAAGTCCTAAATATAATCCACAAAAGTTAAAGCACAAGAGTTTTTTGTTTGGTTTAGTACATATAAT
Organism: Pachyuromys duprasi; assembly: GCA_028658305.1. Classification (NCBI taxonomy): domain Eukaryota; kingdom Metazoa; phylum Chordata; class Mammalia; order Rodentia; family Muridae; genus Pachyuromys; species Pachyuromys duprasi. The sequence continues at coordinate 20,752,006 of CM053756.1, read as the reverse complement.
TTATAGCTTATAATAGTCTAAGGCTATACTATAGATTAATAATAATGTCATTTTTAGAAAATAAGACCAACCATATTTTAACCTTTTGATACTAGAGATATAGCACAATGACCCAGTTTTAACATAAATAAATATTTTTAATTAATAGATTTTAATTTAGAATATTGTTAAACAACTTGTACTTAATAATAAACCCCTGGGCTATAAGTTTAAGACCAACAATATAGTAAAATGGTATAAAGCAATTTTGAAATTATGTTTGAATTTATTATAGTAAAGCCATTAGCCAGTAAACCTAATGGTGAATCTTTATCATAGCAGGAGAAACAGCAAAATTTAAGAACTGAATTTGAGAACTGAAAGAGACATAAGCAGTTAGATATATATTTTAAACTAACTTAACTTCAATAGATATTTAAAACTTTGAAATTTTATTATTATGTAAAATTTATTTTGAAGTAGGATTGAATCATACATAGTAAAACGTAACTTCTAATTTTTATAAAAATGTATACCAGTTTAAAATGAGGCTTGTCGTTGTAGGGTAGTCTAAAAGATAAACAGTTAGTTATGATTAAGAAAGTCTTA
>CM053756.1:20740640-20751318 GCA_028658305.1 Pachyuromys duprasi | reverse complement strand
TCCCACTCCCTCCCTCATCTCCTTCTTCCCCGCCCCCTCCAAGTCCACCAACAGGGGAGGACCTCCTTCCCTTCCATCCAACCCCAGCTTATCCTGTCTCCTCAGGGCTGGCTGCAAAGTCCTCCCCTGGGATCTAGCCAGTCTGTCACTCCCCGGCTTGTATGGGGGAGGGTCAAAGAGTCAGCCATCAAGATCATGAAGAAAGTCTTATAAAACCCCAATGAGGAAATTATGTAAAGCATTACATAAGAAATTTAAAGCATTTAAAATAAGAGCAGAGTATACAGAAATTAGGAAGAAAAGATTTTGGCTATTTAAAAGCTTGAGTCAGGAGAATGCACAGAGCTAGGAGAAAGCAGTATGGGGGTAGGGTGGCGTTAGTGCATGGCAGGGGTGGGGGAACCTATTGCCCTGACTTAAAATGGCAGAAGCGTCATGATGAAGTCATGGTCCCGCCCATTTTTTCCCAAAGCCAACATGGCATCAGAAGTCTCATGTATGTTTTAAAATCCTGCCGGAAATTTAAAATCTTGTATAAGGTTATTGGGGAAATTTCTTACCTAAAATAACACACCAGGTCCTCTTAAGATGATTCTAGCGCACTAAGAATATCCCAGCCTCTGAACACCAGCATGAGCAGGATGCCACTGTTGGTCTGTGTAGCAGCAGCAGCCAGAGCACAGCCAAGGAGCCACCAGACCATAGTGATGTGGGAGTTCCTGGGGCTCAGCACCAACTCATATGCAGTCTGTGCAGCTTACTACCAGAAGGGGTGGGGGGAACATGCACAGTTCCAACTTTGGTCTGCGTGTCCAGGCATTAGGGCTGAGGGGTCCAGACTTGGCCACAGCTGAGAAATTGTCCCAGCATGCCACGCCTTGCCAGGAGGCCACTAACATGGCATACTGCAGACAGCTGGGTTATACTCAGACATGCAGACTCCCAAGCCTGGGAAAGGGGAGGTAGCCCAGGAAACTCTGGAAGGCCAAGATTTCTACAACAACAAGCCCTGCTCCTCCTCTGCTGCCTGTAAGATAGTTGAGTGAAAGTAGAGGTTTTTAGGTATAGATCGTTAGAGATAGAGCAGAAAAAAAAATCTGTTGAAGCCATTCATGGTCCTATTAGATTAAAGAAGTCCAAGAGTGTCCTGGCAAAACCAGGGGTTACCCTCTCCTGTCTGGCTCATCAAATGTTAGTATTAGGACTGATCAATGAATGAAAGAATGAGGCTCACAACAGATCTTATATAAAAGAGGTTTATTAGGGGGATATGAAGAGAGGGAGAGAGGGATGGAGAAAGGGGAAAGAAGTGGGGTGCCCCGATAGAAAAAGGGAGAAGGCCAAGAGAGCAAGAGAACAAGGGACAGACTATATGTTGGGTTGTTTCTTTAAGGGGAAAAGGTAACCATGCCTCCCAGGTGTGGCTCACGGGTATTACCTGGCTAGGCAACACATGATGGCTTCGTAAGTTGCTAGGTAACCCAGAAGCAGGTTCTTTTCCAAAATACTAACACTTCTCCCCTTCCATCTGACCCTAGCCTATCAGATCTCATCAAGATTAGCTGCATTGTCTTTCCCTGTAGCCTGGTAAGGATGCACCCCCCTGAGGGGGAGGTGGTCAAAGAGCAGGCCAAGCAGTTTATGTCTGAGGCACTCCCTGTTCACATTACTAGGAAACCCTCTTGGACACTGAGCTGCCATGGGTTACATCTGTGCAGGGGTTTTAGGTTATCTCCATGAATGGTATATGGTAGGAGTGTCAGTCTCAGAAAACACCCCTGTGTCCAGATTTTTTTTTTGGTGTTGTTGCTCTCCTTGTGAAGCTCCTGTCACTTACAGGACTTTCTTTCTCCCCCCTTCTTTCATAAGATGACCTACACCCTGCCCAAAGCATGGCTATGAGACTCAGCATCTGCTTTGATACATGCTGTGTATAGTCTTTCAGAGGCCTTCATTGGTAGCCTCTTGTCCTGTTCCCTGTTTTCTCCCTCTTCTGATGTCCATCATTATTGCATTTCTGAATGAGGATTGAGTATCTTACTCAGTCTTCCTTCTTGATTAGCTTCTTTAGGTGTGCATTTTAATGTTTATTCTATATTATATGTTTATTATCCACTTATGAGTGAGTATATACCCTGTGTATCTTTCTGCTTCTGGGAACACTTAAAGAAATGCTTAACATTCTTAGTCATCAGGGAAATGCAAATCAAAATGACACTGCCATTTTACCTTACAACTACCAGAATGCCTAAGATCAACAACTCAAGTGACAATACATGCTGGATTGGATGTGGAGAAAGGGAAACCCTCCACCATTGCTGGTGGGAATGTAAACTTGTAAACCACTTGGAAATCAATCTGGTGCTTTCTCAGACAATTAGGAGTAGTGCTACCTTAAGATCCAGCTATACCACTATTAGGCATATATCCAAAGATGTTCAAATATACAACAAGGCATTTGTTTACCCATGTTTTAGCAGCTTTATTCATAAAAGCCAGAACCTGGAAACAACCCAGCTGACCCTCAGTTGAGGAATGGATACAGAAATTGTGGTACATTTACACAACAGAATACTACTCACCAATTAAAAACAAGTTAATCATGAAATTTTCAGGCAAATGGTATGATCTGAAAAGATCATCCATATAATTTCTAGACCAAAGTTCCAAAATTCTTCCATAATCTTTACTAAGATATAGTTTGGTTTGTAAATAATCTTATTAACGAGTAATTAGTGAGGAAGGACAACTCCATTGTGGTTGGATACATCCTGAGCTGATTTTCTTGGCTTATAAGAAGTCCAGCGTGCCATTCCCAGCAACCACATGGTGGCTCAGGGCTATATATAGTGAGATCTGGTGCCTCTTCTGGTGTAAAGGCACACATGTGGACAGAATGCTATATAAATAACAAACATTTTTTTTTAAAAAAGAAAAAATATGTCTCAGCAAGCCAGGCAATGCAAGCCAGTAAGGAGCTCCCTTTCATGAATTATACATCAAACTTTTACCTGTGGACTTCTCCCATATTTGGATTCCTGTTCTGACATCCTTTCACGGTGAGCAACAATACGGAATTATTAAGCCAAATAAATATAACCGTGTTGAGTGCAGTACATAGGAAGGAGACATGGAGTGTGAAGGTTCTGAGAGAAGTTCAAAGACTTTGCAGGGTCCTATGCTACTTTAAATTCAGTCTCTCATTCTTCCTACCTGAGGGTGAAGAATAAGCTGTGATCAATAATATATCAATTGAAATCTGTGCTTTGAAGACATGAACAGTATTTGTCACAAACAGCTGAAAAAGTAGCTGTGTTTAAGAAGAGATCAGAGTCATTGGGTCAATGAGCTGTAATCATCTGGGAAGTGTTTCCTGAGACAGCACATAGAAGCCTTGTTGAAGAGGTAACCAAGCGTTCTACCTCTCACTGGCAGCTGAAAGTGTTAGTGTAAGCATCACCCATGTAACATTAGTGCTGACGTCATGAAAAGGTCTTGTGAGCAGCTGAGACTTGGACTCTGAGAGGCTAGGAGAAGCTATTGGTGAAGGGGTTGCCTCATAGGCAGTTGAACGCCTGGACTGATGGTGTCATGCAAAGTAGTTGAAGTTTTTCTCCCTGAAGAGAGTCTATGATAGGCCCTTAGTGAAAGTGCAGCCCATGTAATGAAGAATACAACAGTGTTTTGGAGATGCCTGTTACATAGTATGACCACCAAGTACTGTACCAACAGTGGTGTGGAGCCACCCAAAGCATAGAGGACAAACTGTATGTGCTGCAAGATAAGAGATGGAAAGATGACTCTACCACTTTGGAGGATCCCAGAAAATCATGAATAAATCCTACATAAAGTAGAATTTAGTTATTTGTACTGATGGACCTTGGTTTTGATTTGTTTCTATTGTGACTATGCTCTGCTTCATTGGTCTTGAAGAAAATATTTTTGAGGTTTTTTTTTTTTAAGGAGTCCATAGATAAAAGGCTTTGAACTTAAAAAAAAAGACTTTATAACAAGAAAAACGGTATAATTTAGACTCTATTAAATGGTCACCAATCCGAAAAAAAATTCATGAAACCCATAAATTAATGTCATAAAAATATGCGAAACAAGCAGAAAGGCAAGAAAACATTGCAGAAAATATCACAGAATGATTAAAATTCAGAAATATTTAGTAATTAATACAGTTCAGTGAACACAAAAATCTGGGACATGAAGTGATAGACACAGAGAGTAGAAACTGAATGAATTTTTCTCTCCCTGTCTTTTTCTTTACCAAGGACAAATGGGAAGTCTCCAGGAGCAAATACATTATAGCAGATCATTGACCTGACCAATGAGAGAATGGGAAATTACTCAGGACTACTAGACAATATTGCTATCTTTACTATTCTAATGATCAATAAGTAGAATCCAAGAAACTCTTAAACCAAAAAGACTTTGCTGGGACGGGCAGCCAATGAATGCAGCACAACCAGGTCTGGCTTGAGACCTGTAAAGATCCACCTCTATGCAAAAAAGGAGACCCTGGATTCACAGAAGGTCAGGAGCCTGAAACAGAAGCTGATCTGAGGTAAAAGTCCATGAAAAAAGCAATTCTAGCAAAGACTGTAAAATGAAATGTGAAAATAAACTGCATTGTAAGATGACAGTATTTTCAATGCTAAGATTAGAATGGCTAATGACACATCAGGGCCTCAGCCTTTGAAATGTACAGGGAAAATGTGGAGCTGTTCAACAATCTTAAAAAATTAAATTACTTGTCAAATGACAAGTAATATAAAGCAACACAGCACGCTGCTGCTAAAGAACTCAAGTTCAGTGCTTTTCTTCATCTGCCCATTATTGAGGAGGAAGGCCAGATTTTGCCTAAAATAAGTGTCATATGGAGCACAGAACTTACTTGAAATTCACTATTTACCAGCTCCCTAAATTGGGTAATAAATGCCATCACTCTGTAAGATACATCCAATGAGTGTAGGATTGTCTAGAGTAACCCAGAATGTTTTGTATGTCCTTGGATGTTCTTAGAGTCTATGAAGTAAGAGCAAGAAAAAAAAAAACACATAACAGGTTTCTTTTTAAAATTAATTAATTCAATTGACATCTTAGGGTCCCCCCTCCTCTTCTCTCAGTCCTACCTTCCCTCCTGCATCCCTTCTACCCTATTCTTCAGAAGAGAGGAACCCCCATATCCAGGCACCCCAGCTCATCAATTCACATATGGACTGAATTTGTCTTCTGCCCCTCTGACTTTGTAGGGAAGTGCCATCAGGGGTAAGACATCAAAAAGCAGGCAGCATAGGCTACCTCAGAGATATCCCACACTACCCTAACTGCTGGGTTGACGTTAAGCCTAAGAAGCCCATAGGACATACCTCCTTGTGCTCTGGGAATTGTAGTATGTCCATCCTGTAGTATAAGACTAGAATCTGCTTATTAGTGAGCATATACCATGTGTGATTTTCTGGATCTGTGTTGCCTCACTCAAGATGATCTTTTATTCTTCCATCAGTTTTCCTTCAAATTTCATAATTTCCTTGTTTCTAATGGCTGAGTAGTGTTTCATTGTGTAAATATATCACACTTTCCTTATCCATTTTTCAGTTGAGGGTCATCTAAGGAGCTTCCAGTTCCTGGCTATTGTCAATACAGCTGCTATGATCATAGTTAAGCACATGTTTTTGTTGTATGATGGAGAATCTGTCCAGAAGTGGTATACTGGGTTTTGAGGTATGGCTGATTCCAATTTTTTGAGAAAGCAGCAGACTGAATTCCAAAGAGACTGCACAAATTTGCAATCCCACCAGCGATGGATGAGTGTTCCCCTTTCTCCACATCCTTATCTGCATTTGTTGTTACTTGAGTGTTTGTTCGTGGGCATACTAAAAGTTGTAAGTTGGAATTTCACAGTGATTTTGATTTGCATTTCTCTGTCAACTAAGGATTGAGTATCTCTATACTTGCTTCTACACTATTTGAGGTTTATAATTAAATGTTTATTTTTTTATATTAATTACAGCTTATTCGCTTTGTGTCCCAACTGTAGCACCCTCCATTTTTAGCTCTGTGCCTAATTTTTTTCTTGGATTATTTCTTTGTTTGTTTGTTTTGGTGTTTATTTTCTTGAATTCTTTATATATTCTGGATATTAGCCCTTTGTCGGATGTAGGATTGGTGATCTTTTCCCAATCTGTAGCCATTAATTTCTTTCTATTTCTTTCTATCATGTCCTTGGCTTTACAGAAGCTTTTCAGTTTCAAGAGGTTTCTTGTGGTGCTGTTCAGAACTTGTCTCCTGTGCCAATGGGTTCAAGGATCAGTGATCTGTTCAGAACTTGTCACCTGTACCAATGAGTTCAAAGCTCTTTCCAATTTCTCCTCGAGTATATGTAGTGTATCTGGTTTTATATTGAAGTCTTTGATCCACTTGGACTTGAGTTTTGTGAAGGGTGATAAAATGGATCTATTTGCACTTTTCTAAATGAAGTTATCCAGTTAGAGCAGCACCATTTGCTAAATTTGCTTGTGTGTCTATTGTGTGGTTTGGGCTCCTTTGTTAAAAATCAGGTGTGCATATTTGTTTGGGATTTTTTTCTGTGTTTCAATTTGATTCCATTAATTAATCACACTCTTTTAATGACAGTACCACACAGTGTATATTGCTATTGCTCTGAAGTATAACTTGGGGTAAGATATGGAGATACCGCCTGAAGTTCTATTATTGTTTAGGATTATTTTAACTATTTTGTTTTCTTTTGTTCTTTTTCCATATGAAGTTTAGAATTGTTCTTGCAAGGTCTGTGAAAAAATTGTGCTGGTGATTTGATTGAGATTGCATTAAATCTGCAGGTTTTTTTTTTTTTTTTAAGATGCCCATTTTTACTATGTAAATCCTCGTAATCCATAACCATGAGAGATCTTTTCATTTTCTGGTATTTTCTTCAATTTCTTTCTTCAGAAACTTTAAGTTCTTTACTTACTTGGAAAAAGTTACCCCTAGAATCTTTATAATTTTGTGGCTATTGTGAAGTATGTAGTTTTTCTAATTTCTTTCTCATTGTGTTTGTCATTTTTATAGAGTATCACTACTGATTTTTTAACCTTATATCCAGCCACTTTACTGAAGGAGTTTATCAGCTCCAGGTGTTCTCTGGTAGAATTTTTTTGGATCACTTATGTCACCCATGAATAGCCATACTTTAACTACTTTCCTTCCAGTTTGTTTCCTTTTGATCTTCCTTAGTTGTCTTAATGCTCTAGCTAGAACATCTAGTACTATATTGAAGAGATATGGGGAGAGGGGACAACCTTGTCTTGTCCCTGATTTTAAAAGGATTGATTTGAGTTTCTCTCCATTGAGTTTGATGTTGGCTATCAGCTTGCTGTGTGTAGATAGCTTTTATTATATTTATTTATGTGCCTTGTATCCCTGATCTAAGACGTCTATCATGTAGTGGTCCTGGATTTTGTCTAAGGCTTTTTCTACATCAAATGAGATGATCCTGTGGTTTTGTTTTCTCTCAATTTGCTTATAAGGTGGTTTATATTGATGGATTTCCATATGTGAAACATCCATGAATCACTGTGATGAAGCCTATTTAATCATGGTTGATGATATGGTTGATGTGTTCTTGAATTTGGTTTCTAAGTATCTTATTGAGTGTTATTGCATCAGTGTTCACAAGGGAAATTGGCTGGAAATTTTCATTGTTGGGTCTTTGTTTTAAGTATCAGGTTGACTGTGGCTTCATAGAAGGAAACCAATTCTTGGTTTTGTTGATTCTCTGTTCTTTTTGTTTCTAATTTCTTTACAATTTATAAATGTCAGCCCTAAGTTTGATCATTTGCTGCCATGTGCTCCTCCCTGGGTCAGTTTGCATCTTTTTTTTTTTCTAAAGGTTTTATGATATCTGTTATGTTGCTAATATGGCATCTCTCCAATTTCTTTATGAAGGTGCTTGGTCCTATGGACTTTCCTATTATCACAGCTTTCATACTGTCCCATAAGTTTGGAGAGGTTTTGCCCTTGTTTTCTTGAAGTCTAGAAAGCCGTTAATTGGGTTTTTATTTTTTTCCTCACCCAGTGATCATTGTGCAGGGGATCATTGTGCATTTCCACCAGTTTGTATGCTTTGTCTTGTTTCTGTTGTTGTTGATATCTAGCTTAAATCATAGGTGATATGATGAAGAAAAATAGGTAAATGCAATTTTCAAGTATTGGTTAAGGTTTGCTTTGTGACTGACTATATGGTCAATTTTGGCAAGGTTTCATGCAGTGCTGAGAAAAATATATATTGGTTTGTGTTTTGGTGAAAAGTTCTGGACACAGCTATTAAGTCCACTTCATTGCTGATGTCTGTTAACTTCATTATTTCTCTATGTTGCTTCTGTTCAGTGATCTGTCCTTTGGTGAGAGTGGGGAGTTGAAGTCTCACAGTATTAAACTGTTGGGAGCAATGTGTGATTACGCTTTAATAATGTTTCTCTTAGGAATGCATGTACCCTTTTATTTAGAGCATAAATGTTAAGGATTGTAATGTTTTTTGATGGATTTTTTTCTTTGATGAGAATGAAGTGTCCTTGTCCATCTTTTTTGATTAATTGCGGTTGAACAGCTACCTTTGGATAAAAGCTACTCCAACTTGCTTCTTGGGTACAGTTGCTTGGAAAACCTTTTTCAGCCCCTTACTCTGAGGTCTATCTTTCTTGCCCAGGTGTGTTTATTGTTTGCAGAAGAATAATGTATACTGTTTCTGCAAACAATTTGTTTGCTTTTTTATTAGATAGTTGAGTCCACTAATGTTGATAGATATTAGTGACCAATGATTGTTAGTTCCTTTTATTGTAGAGCCGGTGGTGATCCTATGGTTTTTTGTTTGTTTGTTTGGTTGGTTTGGTTTGTTTTGCTGTTGTGAGGTTATCTGTATCCTTTGTTTTCTTATGTATGGTTGACCTCATTGGGTTACAGTTTTCCTTCTAGTCTCTTCTGTAGGGATGGTTTGATGCATACATATTATTAAAAATTTAGTTTTTTTCCTGGAATATCTTATGTTCTCCATCTATGGTGATTGAAAGTGTTGCTTGGTATTGTAGTCTAAAAGATACAGGACATGGCAAGTCTTTGAGACTGGACATTATGTACAATGATCAGAATGTGTTTAAAACTTAATGAAAATATCAAAAAACCCGATTTATAGTTGATTAATTGTGTTTATATTTTACTATTGAAGCGAAAAGTGAAGAATGATTCAATTATAAAACCTGGCACAACGTATTATTGTTTTCATAAAAAGCCATTATAAGGTGTTTGTCTATTTAGTCTAAAAATCACAAACTTCGCACATGATTCATATTAATTATAGAAGAAAGCTATAAGCAGAGAACAAAAAATAAAATATGATACACAGAGAAAAGCAACTTTCAAAACAGTGTAATATTTTTTTTTTAATTTTTATTTTGGTGGCATAGTAAGTTATATATTCAGAAAAAAACTAGGAATTCTGTCTTTGCAAATAAACAACAGAGACTTCTGTCAAATCCTTTACCTTATGTTTCATTCTAGTTAGAGATGAGGTTGGCTCAGGAAGTTTCAGTGACTCTACCCACCAACTCTTCCCTTCTTATATCATTAATGAATTTGGCGCACATAGTTGCTTGGTGTACCATATATAAATATGTTGGTTACCTGCTGTGTCTCATGCTCTTTTGCTTTAACCAAGATGTGTTCTTTTATTAATTTCAGCCATGGCTTCTTTGCAAGTGATGTTAGTTCTGGTAACTCTGATGCTACCAGAGGTCAGTTCTTACATGCTCCTTGAAGAATTGGTAAGTTTAAAATGGAAAATGATCTCAGATCTATGTAGCACGTTTGTGAAATTGCACAGTACTTGAGAGTAGAGGAATCCAAAGAGTTTGATAGTTTACAGTATTCTCAGGGAGACCTGTAGCTCTTAACAGGACTATGGAGATAAGAGAATATGTATACGTTCTCCATGACTGGCAGGTATTTTAGCCGCCACAACTATGTGGAAAATGGCGTTTGAAGATGGAGATACGCTACATATATATTATACTTTCAAGTACTGACATTGGACAGTAAGAAGATTGTGACACATATCACTGGCAGGGCATGAAGTGTGAGTTTAGATATCAATCACATCTTTGCTTAGAATGTTCCCTTCATGAAATGTGAGACACAGGACAGAAAATATAGCAGTGAACAAACAGTTTTGTTTTAATTAAGTTGATGTGAGGATCGACAAGCAAAATTACTATTGAATATCTATATTATGTGTAGTCTGTCTCAACCTCAAAATATAAATACTTCTGTAGCACACAAGTCCCTTTTGTAGGTTTGTTGATATAATGTTCATTCAATATGAACTGTGTTAAGGTGCTATATTTTGTATATTCTTAAAATATCTGCCTACTCGCTTTCTTAGACAATTAGGAATAGTGATTCCTCAAGACCCAGCTATACCACTCCTAGGCATATATCCAAAAGATGTTCAAGTACACAATAAGGACATTTGCTCAACCATGTTCGTGGCTGCTTTATTTGTAATAGCCAGAACCTGGAAACAACCCAGCTGTCCCTCAGTTGAAGAATGGATGCAGAAATTGTGGTACTTTTACACAATGGAATACTATTCAGCAATGAAAAAGGAGGAAATCATGAA
>CM053756.1:20716497-20733124 GCA_028658305.1 Pachyuromys duprasi | reverse complement strand
CTGGTCCAACTGGATATCTGTATGCAGAAAAATGAAAATAGATCCATATTTATCACCATGCACAAAGCTAAAGTCCAAGTGGATCAAAGACCTCAACATAAAACCAGACACACTAAACCTTCTAGAAGAAAAAGTGGGGAAGACCCTCCCTTATCTTCTGCTTAGTGTTTTTCATTAAGAAATAGTATTCTCTAGTTATTCCTATGTTTTACTCAGTTTGCAACCTGGGATAATATATATCTTCCTGTAACCTCTGATGCCCCAGTTAAGTCCACAAAGAAGGTCTTTTCAAGAAGTTGAAAGTTTGAATGAGGACTTAATTGACCAGTAAGGAAAGATTTGAAGTTCTACTAACACCTAATTAACTCAATTTATAGATGGCTTTAACTTAGGAGATAAATTATTCAGTTTTGCATATTACAAATTCTTTTTTTAAATTCAAAGCCTTTTAGTTATTGACTCCTAAAAACAAACAAGCAAACAAAAAACAACAACAACAAAAAAAACAAGGTCCATCAGTACAAGTAATAATAGAAGTTCTGGAAGTACGTCCATATCTTACATATGCCACAGAGCAATAGCAATAAAACCTGCATGGTACTGTCATAGAAATATGGTGGTTAATCAATGGAATCAAATTGAAACACAGAAAGAATTCCACACAACTATGCACACCTGATTTTTGACAAAGGAGCCAAAATCATACAATGGAAAAAGATGGCATCTTCAATAAATGATGCTGTTCTCACTGGATGTCTACATGAAGAAAAATGCAAATAGATCCATGTTTATCACCCTGAACAAAACTCAAGTCCAAGTGGATCAAAGACCTCAACATAAAACCAGACACACTACTTATAGTAGAGGAGAAATTGGGAAGAGCCTTGATCTCATTAATACAGGAGACAAGTTCTGAGCAGATCAGCCTGTAAGAAACTTCTTGAAACTGAAAAAACTGATGTAAATCAAAGGACATGATCAATAAAATGAAATGGCAGTCTATAGATTAGGAAAAGATCTTCAGCAATACTACATCCAACAAACTGTTAACATTAGAATTTATAAAGAACTCAAGAAATAAAACACCAAAAACAAATAATGCAATAAGAAATTAGGCACAGAGCTAAACAGAATTCTCAACAGAAGAATCTCAAATAGTGCACAAGCAAGTAACAAACTACTCAATGCTTAGTCAGCAGAGAAATGCAAATCAAAATCACTGTGAAATTCCAACTTACACCTGTTAGAATGGCCAAGAACAAAAATTCAAGTGACAACAAATGCTGATAAGGATGTGGAGAAAGGAGAGCACTCATCCATTGCTGGTGGGAGTGCAAATTTGTACATGCTCTTTGGAATTCAGTCTGCTGCTTTCTCAGAAAATTGGAATCAGCCATACCACAAGATCCAACTATACCATGCCTGGGCATATAATGAACAGATTCTCAATCATACAACAAGGACATTTGCTCAACTTTGTACATAACAGTGTTACTAATAATAGCCAGAAACTGCATACTGCCTAGACGTCCCTCAAGTGAAGAATGGATAAGGAAACTGTGGTGTATTTCCACAATGAAACACCACTCAGCCATTAGAAACAAAAAAAAAATTATGAAATTTGCAGACAAATGGATAGAACTATAAAATAGCATCCTGAGTGAGGCAACACAGACCCAGAAAGACACACACGGGGTACACCCATTACTAAGCAGATTCTAGTCTTATACTATTGGGTAGACAAACTACAAATCCCAGAACACAAGGACATATATCCTATGGGCTTCATAGGCTTAATATCAACCCAGCAGTTAGGGTAGTGGGGTATATCTCTGACATAGCCTATGCTGCCTGCTTTTTGATGTCTTACCCCTGATGGCACTTCCCTACAAAGCCCCAGTGAAGGAAGACAAAGTCAGTCCTCATGTGAAATGTTGAGCTGGGGTGTCTGGATATGGGGATTCCTCTATTCTGAATAATAGGTTGGAGGGGATGCAGGAGGGAAGGTAGGACTGGGAGGAGAGGAGGGAGGACCCTATGACTAGGATGTCAATTGAATTAATTAATTTTAAAAAGACATCTGTTATATGTTTTTTTTTTTTTTTGGTCTTACTTCATAGACACTACTAACAGCCAAAGATCTACAAAACATTCTTGATAACTCTAGACAATCCTACACTCCATTGCCTGTATTTTACAGAATGATGGCATTTATTCTCCAATTTAGGGATCTGACAAATAGTGAATTTCAGGAAAGTCCTGTGCTCCATATGATACTCATTTTAGGCAAAATCTGGCCTTCCTCTCTATCATGGGCAGATGAAGAAATGCACTGAACTTGAGTTTTTTAGCCACCAGGATGGTGTGTCATTTGACTAGATTTATTTTTCAAGATCGTTAGACAGTTCTGGATTTTCGCTGTATGTGTCAAAGTCTGAGGCTCTGATGTGTCATTAGCCACTGTAATCTTAACATTGGAAATACTGTCATCTTACTATGGAATGTATTTTCACATGTCACTTCACAGCCTTAGCTAGAATTGCTTGTTTCATGGACTTTTTACTTCAGATCAACTTCTGTTTCAGGCTCCTGTCCTTCTGTGAATCTAGGGTCACCCCCTTTATCGGGAGAGGTGGATCTTTAGAGTTTTGAAGCCAGACCTGGTTGTGCTGCATTCATTGGCTGCCTTTCCCAGCAAAGTCTTTTGGTTTAAGGATTTCTTGGACTCTATTTCTTGATCATCAGAATAGTTAAAATAGTAATATTGTCTAGTAGCCCTGAGGAATTTCCCATCCTCTGCTGGTCATGTCAATAATCTTCTATATTTTCTTTGCTCCTGGAGATTTCCCATTTGTCCTTGGTAAAGGAAAAGACAAGGAGATAAAAATTCATTCAGTTTCTACTCTCTGCGTTTATCACTTTAGGTCACATAATTTTGTGCTTACTCAGCTGTATTACTAAATATTTCTGCATTTTTTTCCATTCTGTGACATTTACTGTAATGTTTTCTTGCTTTTGTGTTTGTCTCACATTTTTTATGACATTGATTTATGGGTTTCAGTATTTTTTTCAGATTGGTGTCCATTAATTAGAGTATAGTCTGCTTAAACTATATTTGTTTCTAGGACAACAAATATATATTGAAAGAATTATTTGGCTTTGACCTTATTAAAAATATTCATACTTGATACACTTGATTCATATATGACAGTTTATTGTCATAATATGAAAGGTCTGTGAGAAATTTACCAGAATAAAACTCCAATTTAACTTAGGTGTAGAAGGCATATGGGGAAATCAGTGAGAAAATTACAAAATATTTTGTAGACAAAACTAAAGAAAATATCTTAGTTTTGTTTAATTTGCAAATAGTATTTTAATTCCAGAATATTCTTTGATTTACAGCGAATTTGCCAAGACATTACATCAAAATCACCAATACTACTGATTCACTGTTGGCTTGTTTGGAATTATGATTTTATTTTAGCCTAGCTTGGCTGTTAAGAATAAGAACCGAAGCCAGTCAGTGGAGGGGTATGCTTTTAAACAGAGCAGGAGGGAGGCAAAGGTAGGTGGATGTCTATATGTTTGAGGCCTTCCTGGTCTACAAAGTAAGTTCCAGGACAGCTCAGGTGATAGAAGAAATCCTGTCTCCAAAAAGCAAAAGCAAGTCCAAAACAAGCAAGCAAGTAAAGAAAAAATATCTAACATCAGAGCTCAAAGAATTGTGTAACTTAGTTGTATTTCATTAGTTTTTCTACATGTCCTCTTTTATCTTCCAGAATCAGTTCCAATATCTGCTCTTAGTCTCTGGTCACCTCTAAAGGCTTCTCAGATTTCACTATTCCTCGGGGAATTATTCTGTTTTGCAGTTTCCACATATTTCAGGAGTATTTTGGAGAAAATCCCACAATTTGGGGAGGACATGATTTTAGATTAAAATTTGAGCCACACTACCTTTGATTCTCAAGTACCTTGAATTACATAGGTCAGAGGAAGGGCATGGGCTTAAGAGGCAAACAGCAGGATAAAGAGATAGAGTGTGGGATACAAAAAAAAAAAAAACACAAGCAAACAAAATAAAAACAAAAAGCAAGCACTAAAGCAGTTCAACTCCTTCCTATGTACTGCATTCAATACGGTTATATTTATTTGGTTTAACAACTCCATATTGTTGCTCACCATGGAAGGAAGTCAGGACAGGAACTCTAACATGACAGGAATCCAAAGGCAAACTTTGATGCATAGTCCATGAAAGGGTTCTCCTTACTGGCTTACATTGCCTGGCTTGCTGGGATGTCTCTTTTTTTCTTTTCTTTTTTTTTAAAGAGGTATTTATTATTTATAAAGCTTTCTGCCCACAGGTGTGCCTTTACACCAGAAGAAGGCACCAGATCTCACTATAGTTGGCTGTGAATCACCGTGAGCTTGCTAGGAACTGAACTCAGGACCTCTTATAAGGTCAGACAACCAGCTCAGGATGGATTCAATCACAATGGACATGTCCTTCTCCACTAATTACTAGTTAATAAAATTATTTACAAACCAAACCCTGTCTTATTAAGGAAGGTCAAAGAACTTTGTAACATTAGTCTAGAAACAATTTGGATGATCTATTCTAGATCCATCATTTGCCTGCAAATTTCATGATTTCCTTGTTTTTATATGTTGAGTAGTATTCCATTTTGTGTATTTACCACATTTTCTGTACCATTCCTCTGGGTTGTTTCCAGCTTCTGTCTACTACAAATAAAACTGCTATGAACATGGTTGAACAAATGTCCTTGTTTATACTTGGGCATCTTTTGGATATATGCCTAGGAGTGGTATAGCTGGATCTTGAGGTAGCACTATTCCTATTTGTCTGAGAAATCACCAGCTTGATTTCCAAAGTGGTTGTACAAGTTTATGTTCCCACCAGCAGTGGAGGAGCATTCCCCTTTCTCCACATCCTCTCAAGCATGTGTTTATCACTTGAGTGTTTGATCTTAGCCATTTTTCTTTTTTAGTAATGTAGCTTTATTTTATTTTTTAAAGATCTCATTTGTGTTACTTTAATTTTTTAATATTTTAAATATTGGTTTCAATTTATTAACTTTGTATCCCAGCTGTATCTGGTTCCCTCATTCCCTCCCAATCCTGCCCTCTCTCCATCATCTACTCGCTTCCACTTTCCAAGTCCTTTCATCTAATCCTGGTTTATCCTCCCCTTTCATCTAATCCTGGTTTATCAGGTATCTTCAGAACTGGCTGCAAAGTCCTCCTCTGTGGCCTAGCAGAACTGCTCCTCCCTCAGGGGGAGGGGCACTTCAAAGAGCCTGCCATTGAGTTCATGTCAGAAATAGTCCCTGTTCCCCTTACTAGGGTACCTACTTGGATACTGAGCTACCATGGGCAACATACCAGCAGAGGTTATGGGTGATATCACTTACAGAGTCCCTAAATCAATTGGACCTAATAGATGTCAAAGGATCTTAGCCATTCTTATGGGTGTAAGATTGATTTGATTTGCATTTCCCTGATGACTAAGGACATTGAGCATTTCTGTGGGTGTTTCCAGAATCAGAAAAACACACAGGGCATATACTCACTTGTAAGTCAGTATCACACATATAATATAGGATAAGCATATCAAAATTTGTACACCTAAAGCAGCTAATCAAGAAGGAGGTCTCTGGGTAAGATACTCAATCTGCATTCAGAAAGGCAATAATGATGGACATCAGAAGAGGGAGAAAACAGGGAACAGGACATAAGCCTACCACAGAGAGCTTCTGAAAGATTCTACCCAGCAGTGTATCAAAGCAGATACAACTAAGACTCATAGCTAAATATTGTGCAGAGGGTAGGGAATGTTTTGAAAGAAGGGGAGATAGAAATACCTGGGGGGACACAAGCTCCACAAGGAGAGCAACAGAACCAAATAAAAATTTGAATACAGTAGTGTTTTCTGAGACTGATGCCCAAACCATGGACCATTTACAGAGATAACTTAGAATCTCTGCACAGATGTAACCCATGGCATCTCAGTGTCCAAGTGGGTTCCCTAGTAATGTGAACAGGGACTGTCTCTGACATAAACTGAATGGCCTGCTCTTTGATCACCTTGCTCTCAGGGGGGTCCAGCCTTACCAGACCACAGAGGAAGACAATGCAGCTAATTCTGATGAGATCTGATAGACTAGGAACAGATGGAAGGGGAAGAGAACCTCCCCTATCAGTGGACTGGGGGAGGAGAAAGAGTGGAGAAGAGAGAGAGAGAGGGTAGGATTGGGAGGGGAAGAGGGATAGAGCTACTGGTGGGATACAAAGTGAATGAACTATAGTTAATAAAATTAAAAATATAATATAAAAGAGAAACCATTTGGTATTTAATCTCTGTGGGCTGTTGTATGGGAGTGTTTCTTACAAAAAAAAAGTTTCCTCTTGAGATTCCCAGTTGTTCAGATAATTCTAGTTTGTGTGTAAAGTTACATATGTGATCCCTGCAAATACATGTCTTTTATTCCAAGTTTAGTTACTAACCTAGGTTCCAGACAAGACATAGCAAACCACACATCAATTCTTTCTCTTCTCCTTAGATTAGTCAATGCAGTAATGTAGGTTCTACGATGTCTTACAAAGGCGTTAAGGAGGTCAAGAAGCTCACAGAAGCTTATGTCCTTGAATCTGATATTTGAATATATGGCAAAAATGATCACTGTGATATTTAGATTAGGTATTATTTTATCCAGCTGCTTCACTGAAGGGCCAAGACACAGGGACAAAATCTGAATCTGGCCTCAGGACTGCATCAGCATCAGGAGCAAGGCACAGATCTTTGGGGCCATAGAAAGGAGGTGTGGGATATATGTGTATCAACAAGTGCTTTGTAAAATAGTTAGCAATACAATCAGACATTGAGACCAGTGTGTATTAACAAACCTTTTGGAAGCTCTGGGATAACTGGAGGATTCACATGTTGGTTTTAGTAAATACACTAGGTATTTAGATGAGAGATTGCTGAGGCCAAGGCCTTTCCAGGGTAACAGTTTCTTACTTTATTTCAATGTTTCTCACCCTTTCTAAATGTACCACTTGTTTGTAAAATTCCTCATGTTGCGCCGACCCCCATTTATCACATTTCTTTCTTTATACTTCACAACTGCAATTTTACTTTGCTATCGATTGTAATGTAAATATTTTACATACAGGATATCTGATATGTTATCTTAAAGTCAAATGATGCTGACCCACAGATTGATAATCGTTGCTCTAAAGACTAAAGATTAGACATGAAACCTTTACTTGATCTGTGTCTGCTGTGTTAATGGCTTCTCAGCAAGAGTTATTTATTAATCCGTGCTGTTTATGTACATAGCTAGGATTGTTATCATCTTTCTTATTATATTTCCTGTATTGTATATTTTAAGCTTAAGATGGAGTTAAGTATTTCTAATAGGTTGTGAAACAAGATAATGATGTCCACTTTTTTTCAGTATTATGAATGCTAGTGATTGAAATCTTAGAATCATAAAGGAAAAAATTAAAAATCATACAAATAGGAAGAGTAGAATTCAGAAGATGTCTGTTTGAGAACATGATTCTATAGGAAGGAAATCATAAAGACTATACCACCAGAGTGTTAAAACAGACAAATACTTTCAACATGTTAGAAGAGAACAAAACTAACACACCCAAATCTGAAACTCTCCTCTATACAAAAGCAGATTATTAGCAAAAATAATCCAAATCAATATAGCCACACATACCTGTTGTGTATACACATGTATGTGTTATGTACATACACACAATTATACTGTGTTAAAATACTGTATGTATATGTTAATGAATTTATGACACTTGGTTAGCAATACTTTCAATGAAGTATAGTGTAACAAATATTCTACTAGCAGGTATTAAACATTTGGATGGATGTTTCATCAAGTTACATCAGATAACACCTCAAAATACGTAGATTGTGCTGGGTTCCACGTTTGTTTCTCAAATGTTGAATGTATGACAGTATGGTGAACACAGCTCACATGTAGGACAAAGGATTCAGATAATTTGAGTTAGATCAAACCTGTAAACTACTTATCAGCAGATTAACTCGGGCAGTACCAGATAATACTATTGCTACTTGGGGAGGTCTACATGGTTGTAACAGCATCAATGGACCACAAAGAATTGTCCACAGGATCACAGGACCATAAATGCCCAACACTTCATAATCCCATATTGGTGTTGCCAATAATTGTCTAATTGGATTTAAGGCTCTCTTCACAAGAGAAAATTCTTGTCGGGTACTAGAAACCTAGGCAAGAAACAAGGACTAGTTTGGCTGTAGACCTTAGACAAGAATCTATTACTTCTACTTTTTTGGATTAGCTCAATCCTTCACTGCATTCTAAGTCTCCTAATTACACCCACAGGTAAGTATAACCATCACAATGCATCAATGAAACTTCTATGTACAGCAAATGGAGACTATCACAAATCACCAAAACTGGGGTCAATTCAGGGATCAAGACATAGGGGGAATCCAGGACCCAACTGACACATCAACATCACAGATACTGACAGTAGGAATTCTAGCTCTAAAATATACATCCATATCACAGATCCTGCACATACAACTCAGGGAACATCACAGCATAGAAGGGTAGAATGATATTAACAATGATAATACCAGGAAGGATGCTGTGATCTTAATTTTAGGGTAGCCTGTTCTAATCTCACTTAGATCCGAAAGGGCAAGTGTATTTTCTATAAAGAAATATAATCTTCTAGTTATTTTTGTTTCTTCATGTGACAACATAGTATAATAGCAGATATCTATGATGCCAGTGTGAAGTTTATTTTTTTAAAGGGTTTTTAAGACTTGAAAGAATGAATTAGGTGTTATTTGACCCAAAAGAAAAGTTTTTAAACCTACTTAGGTCATAGATAATTCAATTATCCCCTCTCTCTTTTTTAATGTTTTATATTAATTTATTTACTTTACATCCTGAGGATGCCCTCTCCCTCCACTCCTCCAAGTGTCCCCCACTTTTTTCTCCTTCCCCTTTATTTCTCCCTTTGACCCTGTATTAACTTTGACCAGCACATCAAGTCACATCAGGCTTGAGCATATCTTCATCTCTTGAGGACAGGCCAGGAGCATTGCCAGGGGGAAGTAATCCAAAAGCAGGCAATAAAGTCTGCATTAGAAACAGGCTTCTTCTCTCCCAACTTGTCAGGAACCCATATGAAGACCAAGAAGCCCTTGAGATACATATGTTTAGAGAGCCGAGGTCCAGATCATGCCTGCTGTTTAGTTGAAGTCTCAGTCTCTGAAAGGCCCCCCCCCCCTGGGACTGGGTTAGTTGTCTCTGTTGGTCTTCTTGTATGGTTCCTGTCCCCTCCGGGTCCTTCTGTCATTCCTCCAATACTTCTACATTTCCCTCCATAGTTCTGTACCATGTTTGGCTGTAAGTCCCAGCATCTGTCTGGAACTGCTGTTGGCTAGATGTGGGTATGGCTCTAGCTGAGATTGCTAACAGGGGGCTTGGTGGACGTATGAAGACTGAAGTGACCATCTCCTAGCCAGGAAGGAGTAGTAGAAGGAGGGGAACAACAACCAACAGACAAGACCTGTGATCCAAAAATTGCACTGTCCACAAGAATTTCAGGAATAAGGAGGGAACATATACTGAAGGAAAGTCCAAGGAAAAATTGGGCCAAACTAAGACCCACCTCATGTTAGAGAGCCAGCCCTAACACTAGTAATGATACTCTTGTATGCTTTCAGTCAGAAGCCTAATTGACTTTATTCTCTAGGACCAAAATTATTCCACATGGCTTGTTTCAAAGAATAGAGCAGCTGTACAAACAAGGAAGAAGATGATGGCATTTAAAACAGATTTTTCTAGATATGAATTTGTTTGCTTTTTGCATTGTTGGAAACACCACAAGGCCACTCCAATCCAGTTATTTTTCAGTCAGCCAGATTGAAATAAAGGCATACATGTAGCACATCATCATAGAGATCTACAATGTGCCCTGCTCTATAAATCATAATGGTAAAGGAAGGCAAATGGATTGAAAAGTAATTTGTAGAAAATTAGTCAAATGCATTATTTCTCAATTTTCACCTACAAATTTTAGTTTGTTTTCACAAAAAGCACAAAGGAATCATGTGAGAATCATAGTTCTCAGGAATTTTAGCCTTTGTTGGCCTCTCACAGTCTTAAGTATCAGCTGCTTACCTTGACAGTTTCATGCCTTTAATACTACCTGGGTGATTCTTACAATAGCACTTCCAGTTGCCAGGGTGAGGAATCACCTGTGGTCACATCTTGAATAAGGATTCTATGTGTTAACTCTCAAAAAACACTTCCCAGAAAAGTTTTTCTTCATGATGCTGGTCTCTTTTAAATCACAGCTACTTTGTCAGCTCTAGCTGACCAGCACTGTGTGTCTCAGGAAAGGAAAAGTTTCCCTTTAAAAGTATAGGTGTCTTGTTAATCACAGCTGATTCTTCATCCCCAGCTAATAAGAATGACAGAATCTTAAATCAAAATAGCAAATGGCCCAAGAGTTTCTTCAAACATCTCCCTTAATTCTCACAAGCCATGCATCATTCTGTGCACTGTTCTCAATGTGGTTAACTTACAAACTCTCACAACATCCCATTAGGTTATCAACCTTCACTGGTTTTCTAGCCAAAAGTCACAAAGTCCTTTCACAGCTCTCACTAAAAAATAGTCAGGTCTATACCACTAAATCCTAAATCCTGGTACACACTTTTTTTTTTTTTTGCTGGGTTTCTACTGATGCCATGAAAACTATGACCAAAATAGCAAGTTAGAGAGAAAACTTTAGAACTCCATATTTCCACTCTCCATCTAATGATGTCAGGACAAGAATCCTACATAGGAGTAATCTGGAAGTAGCAGCAGATGCACAAACCATGGGGATTTTCTGCTTACTGTCTTGCTTTGCCTGGCATGATGTTACAGCTTTCATATAGAACCCAAGACCACCATCCCAAAGATGGAACCACACACAATTGGCTGGGCCTGCTTTCATTTATCAATAATAGAGAAAATTATTTACAAACAGAACGTTGAATCTCTGCAAATACAAATCTTGTATTTCAAGTTTTTAACTAACCTAGCTTCAAGACAAGGCACTACAAATCACACAGCTATAGACTTAGAGTTTACACCTACTTTATTTTGGGTTCTTAAGCACCTTTATCTCTCTTCCAACCCCTCTCTCCCCTCCAGAACCTTCGGTAGGAAATTGATAGGGAGAATGGCTGTCTTCCTCTTTTATCTACTTGCTGATTTATTTCTGTGGGTCTTTTGGGGATTACCAGACTTAGCTGTCAGGATACCAGCTGTCCAGTCCAAACGCCAACACAGAGCAGCCACACCCAGTCAGAGAAACCTCAAGACTCTGTTGGATTGACTGGGGAAGCACTCTGGAACGTTTCTCTCTGTGAAGTCAAGTGTTAAAACATGAAGATCAGCACAGGGATGTTGATCCAAAAAGCTGTGTCTCTTTCTTCATGAGCTTCTATATAGGTCCTCTCCTCAAAGTCCACCTACAGATGTTCTCAGCTGGCCAAAGTCACGCCCCTCACACATGATGGATCACAGCCCTATCACAAGCTACCTGGGCAAACCACCACACCCCCAACTTGCAACAAACATCACATGACAAAATTCAGTCTTCAAAGAAACCAGAAATTTGTACTTCCCATAGCAATTGTATTTCATTTCCCTTTATAATTGATACCATGTATGTAGGCTATCTAATGGCCATAAAGGGGTTAAGGAGGACAAAAAGCTCAAAAAAATATGATATCCTTGAGTCTGATATTAGATAGGCATAACAAAAAGTTCACTGTGATATTGAGATTAGGTATTATTTTATCCAACTGCTCCACCAAAGATACAAGCCACAAGTTCAAAATCTGAATCTGGCCAAAAGACTTTCATGTGTTTAATGGGCAAGGCACAGGACATTGCAGCTATAGTAAGGAGGTGTTAGATGTATGCATATCGAGGACTGCTTGGAGAATAGTTAGCAATACAATTCGGCATTAAGACTACTGGTTGTTAACAAAATGAGAGGAAGCCATGGGATAGTTGCAGTTCTTTACCTCTTGGTGTGTTCATGAATACACTAGGTGTTTAGAGGGCTCATTGGTTGGTTCAAGGCCTTTGCAATGGAATATGTTCTTCTCTGTAAGGATGTGATTGTTAACCTTCCTAATGCTAAAACTCTTTAATATGATTTCTCTTGTTGTGGTAACCTTATTCACAAAACTATTTCATTGTTACTTTATACTGTAATTTTTCCCAGGTATGAATTGCAATGTATGTATTTAATATGCAGAATATCTGATTTGTGACCATTAAAAGAGTCATGACCCATAGGATGAGAGCAGTTGTTTTGAGGGATACCAGGCAGGTATTAAATGTTTGCTTTGTCTAGATAGTCTGCCATGTTAATGGTTTCTCAGTCTTGGTTTACTCAATATTCTCATTACTGATATTCTCAGAGTCTGCTTTGTAATGTTATTTTATGGGTACATTTTCACCTTCAGAACAAAGTATTTATTTTTCTGTGATACTTATATAAACGGCAAGGAGTGTTAACATATGTTTTCTACGTTTGAACTCTTAGGGTTTAAGTATTCCTAATAAGTTCAGACATAAGAGATGTCCACTTTTTCATTTTTGTTTATTGTAGGGCTTGAGGATTATGTAGATGATTTTTCTACAAAATGCAGTACATGAATTCAAAGCAAATGAATCAAAATACCACATCCTATCTTCACAAGTGTGACAAAAACAGTTTCAAATTTTTCATGAATAATAAAACAAAACAAAACATGGAGAGCCAAGGCAAATATGAACAAAATCAACATTACAGGAGTTGTCACTATGCCTCATTTCAAGGTATCATATAGAATCACAGCATGATGCTGCTACAAAGTAGACTTATACATCAAAGGAATAAAATTGAGAACTGGACTATAAATCCACAGGAATTCAGCTCCCTTAATTTTTTAACATAGTAACCAAATGTTTCCATTGAAGAAAAGACAGAATTTTCAACACTTGGTACTGGTATAAAGGACTTCAAATGCAGAAAATTGAAATTAGATGATTATCTTTTACTTTGAACAAAACACTACCTTACATGCACCAAAGATTTCAGTATGAAACCTAATCCCCTGAAATTGCTAGAAAGGAAAATTAGAGTGTTTCCATCAAAGGTAAGATCTTTTAGAGTAAATCCAAAATTAACATAACATTGTCATGAAACCTGCAAGTTTCCATATAGTTTAGTAAATTCACAATTAAGAGAAGGTATATTCCTCAGAATGAGAAGGAAATGACTTCTACCTATTTTGTCTAACTGAGGATTGGTGTCTAAAATATAGAAAAAAAATCATCAAGAGATATGACCCAATTGAAAAGAGATATTAGCCCAATTAAAAAGTAAGTCATGATATAGAAAATTCTCAAAAGACAGGAAACAAAAGCAAAGAAATGATTCAAAGTGTTCTCATCATTTTTGTCTGTTAGAAAATGCCCAATAAAACAATATAGAGCAGCCCAAAATTAAGTCATGGAGAGTCCCGGTGGAGATAGGGTAGGTGATCCTGAACTTTACCTCTAGTAGAGAAGCTGTGTTCCATTGGTAGCTAATGGGTAGGAAGACAAAGTTTTATCTTTGATGACTACCCTCCTTTAAAGACCACCCATGCTCCAGTAATGGTGCTATGCCTATGTATATACAGTTATTGCTAAATGGATGCAGAAGCCTTAAAACCTAGAGATAGTAAATGTATTAAGTGTTGAGTGAAGTGATGAGAGAACAGGGGCATCATTGAAGAAGGAATGTAGGGAGGGGCTTGATGAAAACTTGCTTTATTTGTGTGTGAAAATTAGACAACAAAAAGTGAGAAAAATATTTCATCCTACTTTATCCAAAATTAACAGCATCAATAACACAAATGACAGAAAGCCTATCATGGATATTAGATATGGGGAAAGCAGAAATCTTAACACTCTTTGGGGACTACAAAAGTGCAGTCACTCTCACCTGGGAAACATGAAGACAATGCAGCTATTCCTAATGAGACCTGATAGACTAGGGTCAGATGGAAGGGGAGGAGGATCTCCCTCATGAGTGAACTGCCGGAGGGGCATTGGTGGAAAAGAGGAAGTAGGGTAGGATAGGGAGGGGACAATGGAAGGAATTGGAATACAAAGTGAAAAAAAGTTATAATTAATAAAAATAAATTATTTTTTTAAAAATGTGCAGTCACTTTTGAAATCAGTCTTTCATTTGCCAAAAATATCAAATAAGAAATAACATATGATACAGTGACATCAACCCTGGCCAAAAACACAAAGGATTTTCTATCCCTCTGTAAAAATATTTGCACATCCATATTTATTTCTGCTGTGTTTACCATAGTTAAGGAATGGAATCAACCTAGATGTCTATCATGTTAACAATGGACAATTCAAGTGGGTTAATATATGTACACAGTGGGACATTATTGACATATAAAGAAAAATAAGTCATTAAATCTGTAAGTAAATGGAAGGAACTGGAATAAATTATGTGTGTGAAGTTACCTGGGCTCAGAAAAATAAATGTCCCATTTTTCTCTCTCAAGTGTGGTAATAGGTATACAGATTCTCTATGTTTAAATCAGAGTAAATGTGGAGGACGCCAGTATACCAAGAATGGTATATTTTGAAGGAGTTGAATCGATGATGGTGGGATAGTAGAACATGATTTCAGTGACTTGGGAAAGAGTATGTAGTACTGCCAAAAGGCACAATCAAGAAAAGGTATAGCAAATATAAGTTCAAAAGAAGGGTCAGTAAAATGTATGAATGTGATAATTGTAATTATAAAATCTTGTAATCAGAAAAAAAATAAAAATAGGATTAGAACACATGTGTTATGAAAGAATGGAGATTATACCAGGCCTTAAAGATTAAGCAGGGATTAGAAAATAAATGGATGTCTACAGAGAAAGGAAATGTCTAAATCAAGTGCAAACTTTAATGGCAAAGAATATAAACTGTTTTGTTGTACTTACTTATACTGTGTCATCTTATGGTACAAAACACTGTACTTCTGAATATATTTTGTATATAAAGAGTTTTACTCAGGTTATAAGAGGTGTACTCAGTCAAATAAAATTGGTGGGGCCATTATTCTCATCCATTCTTCCCTCTTGAATGTTTGTGTGTGTGAATGGCCTATTTTGTATCTCTCTCTTTTTTTTTCTTCTTATTGCCCCATACATTCATAAATAAGCTAACAGACTCAGGGGCTTCACCATCACTTCCCTTCCCCAGATGAGTAGGCATACTTCACCTATAGAGACTGCCATAGGAGGCCCTAAATCCAATGGCCTCTTACCCACAACTACATGGTTTTGGGCTAGGAGCCATATCTCACAGTCCTGATTACAGAACACAAAAACAAAAACAAGGACAAAACAAACAAACAAACAAACAAAAAAAAAAAACTGGGAGGATCCAAGATGGCTGCCACAGGAGAACACTGTGTCTAAAGAGCAGGACAGTAGTGTAGGCACAGCAACCTGGAGACTGAGATCTCGGACCTAAAACACCAGCTTTTGTGACTGCCAGGTGAGCAGAATTCCTACGGTGAGGAAATCAAGTGGAAAAGTCCAAGGGAAACCCAGATATTCCCAGGAAAAATGCCGGAGAGAGACAGGCTGCACACAGCTGGGCTGGGCGCCTAAGCTGCCATTTTGGTCGGGGGCATATGGTACCCCAGATGGACTGAGTTTCACCCAGATATCTTGGGCAGCACTGCACGGGCTCACAACCCTCTGTGCCAGCAGCCGCCACTTTGGGCTGGGGAACACAGTACCCCTGACAGACTGAGTTTCACCCAGATACCCTGGCCTGCACTGGGCAGTTCCAGTCTGAAGTTCAGCCTTGAAGCACAAACAGGTCCTTGATTATATATAAACAAATGCCCAGAAATTGGCATAAGAACTCACCCAACAAAAATCAGGACACCATGGCCCCACCAGAAACACCCAAACGCAATAGAGATTTTAATGCAGTGGAGACACAGGAAAATTATATTAAAGCTATAATTATGCAGATATTAGAGGAACAAAAGGAGGCACAAAAAGAGGAAATGAACAAGGCCCTCAAGGAAATTAAGAAGGATTTAACTGCCCACATACAGGAACAATTAAAGATAGACAGAGAGGAAACAACCAAAATAGGAGACACAGTCAACCAGATGAAGGAAACGCTACAAAGCATGAAAACAAAATTAGAATCTATAAAGAACACACAAACGGAGAAGATCCTGGAACTGGAGAACTTAGAGAAAAGATCAGGAACCACAAAGGTAAGCATCAACAATATAATACAAGACATGGAAGAGAGAATCTCGGGAGCTGAAGATACGTTGGCTGAAATGATTTCCTCAATCAAGGAAAAAAGAAAATCGGAAAAGTCCCAAGCACAAAACATCCAAGAAATCAAGGATGCCATGAAAAGACGACACAAAAGAATAATTGGAATAGATGAAAAAGAAGACACCAGGCTCCAAGGACCGGAAAATATTTTTA
>CM053756.1:20698756-20715997 GCA_028658305.1 Pachyuromys duprasi | reverse complement strand
ATTGGGAGGGATTGGGGTAGAGAAAAGAGTAAGAGACAAAGAACACACATATAATAGATTTTAAAAATATGACATACTAGAATAGAGCCAGGCATGCAAATCTTGCCAGCAAGAAGTGAGGAGGATGGGTCAGAATAAATGCTACCTGAGCAGAGGTAACCTGCCACGTGTCAAATGTAGATTAGTAAAATGGGTTATTTTAAGTCATGAGCTAGTCAGAGAAGAGCCTATCTATATGGTTTAGGTATTTGCAAATTATACTTTGAGTATCATGAGTCATTATTCTAGGAGCCTAAGGTTGGAAGCACCCCCTTCCAAAATATACCCCCAACCTCCCCAGACCCCCCCACCCCGCCCACACACACACCGACACATACGTGCACACACTACAATTCCTGGCCAAAATTTCAGTCACCAAAATGGGAATATATTATAATCAATGACAAACCAATATTTAAACTAAATCTAGTAACAAATCCAGATCTATAAAAAAAACTAAAATGAAAAGTTCTACTGACATATAGCTATTGATATGCATAAGCCAGTGTTCCTTTCAATGCTCATCAGAGAAGTTTCTTCTTGAAGTAGGTGATAAGAAAATAGAGACAATACAGCTGGATAATATGCAGGACATGAGAGATTTTGGGCCTCAAGACTATGGGATCCATACAAAATAGCTATCAAAATGATTGTAAGGGCCAGAGCTGGGAGATGAGGTAAAAGCTTAATATTATATAGAAACAATAAAGTAGATATAACAGGAATTTACTGAGAACTTGACAATATGAATTAGTTCTGAACAAAATCTATGCAAAATTCCAGCCCAGAAGATGGAAGTGGGCAGCAATTCCTCACTCCTCACCAAAAACTATTTGCAAGTCACAGCTGCTGTTAGATGGAAAAAAAAAAAAAAGTGTTTCTCATCAGAAAGATTCATCATCTTAACCATAAACCAGGGCAGTTCCTGAATGCCATGGGTCTGAATTACTTTGCTTTTGTTTTTTTGAATGGATTTGTGGAGAACACAGCTGAAATTCTATGAGTTTCAACTTGCCATCACCACCAGCCCAGGACAAGAAGTGGATTTGTCCATCTGTATTAATTACTAACTAAGTAAATTGTTTACAGATATGACTGTGTTTTAGGGAGTATTTTGGATGGACTTTCTTTTGGTCTAGAAAACCACTGGGTATTGAGAGCTCACTGGGATGTTTTGTGGGAGTTTTCTAAAAAAAAAAGTGCTTTTTTTCACTTAAAGTTTCTTTATATTTATTTATAGATAGATAGATAGATAGATAGATAGATAGATAGATAATTATTCTTTGTTTTTAAAGACTAAAGGGAGAACACAGAAAAGCTCACTTTTATCACAAGTTACATTTTGTTACAAAGTTTTTTAAATTTTTATTAATTACACTTTATTCACTTTGTATCCCCCCCTTAAACCCTCCCTCCTCCCCTCCCAATCCCACCTTCCTTCTCTTTTCTCCAGATATGCCCCTCCCCAAGGCCACTGATAGGGGAGGTCTTCCTCTCCTTCCTTCTGATCCTAGTCTATCATCTTTCCTCAGGTGTGGTTGCATTGTCTTCCTCTGTGGCCTGGTAAGGCTGCTCCCCCCTCAGAGGGAGGTGATCAAAGAGCAGGCCAATCAGTTCATGTCAGAGGCAGTCCCTGTTCCAATTACTATGGAACTCACTTGGACACTGTACTGCCATGGGTTACATCTGTGCAAGGGTTCTAGGTTATCTCCATGCATGGTATTCGGTGTGAGTATCAGTCTCAGGAAAGACCCCTGTGCTCAGATATTTTGGTTTTGTTGCTCTCCTTGTGGAGATCCCGTCCTCTCCAGATCTTACTATTTCCCACTTCTTTCATGTTTCTAATTCTTAATGGTGCACTCTTTTTGTAAAATTCTTCAAGTTGTGGTGACCCCCATTCATAAAATTATTTTGTTGCTCCTTCATACCTGTCATTTTGCCCTGTTATGAATAATAATTTAAATATACAATATATGCTGGATATCTGATCTGTAATCATGAATGGGGTCGAGATCCACAGTGTGAGAAATGCTGCTTTGAAGGCTACAGGGTAGACATTAAATCTTTGCTTGGTCTGGTTGATCTGGTGTGTTGTTGAGTTCTTAGTCTTGAATTTTCTGACTATTCTCATGGACCCATACACTCTCAATCTAATTTGAAATTATTTGAAATGATTTTCAAGCTACATTTAAACTTTCAGCAAAAATCACTGTATTAATATGTGGCATTAAATTATATAGCATTAATATATGGTTAAGTATACCTAATAATTTGAGAAAAAAGACAATTTCTACTTTTTTTTACAACTGTGCATTGGAGCGATATAAGTCTTAAAACAATAAGGGGCAAAAATGAAGAAAAAAGCATAGAAATAGAAGAAGAGGAATGCAAAAGATGTCTGTGTGTGAATGTGATTCTCTAGGTAGATCATGAAGAATATACCATGAATTCTTAAAACAGAAAACTACTTTCATCAACTTATCAGAACACAAAACTAACACCTCCAAATTCAGAAACTCTCCTATATACTATAGACAGATAATCATCAAAAATAGTCCAGTTCACTATAGCAAACATACCTGTTGCATATGCTTATATATATATATACACTGTCTATATATACAAATAGACAGTGTGCATGAGTGTGAGTGTGTGTATGTCTGTAGATGTATGTATTAGGTGTAAAGTTATGATACTTAGCAATGCTTTCAAAAAAACTTAGACTAAAAATACTCCTAGTACTAGACATGAACATCCGTTTGAATAGATGTTTTGTCAAGGGAGTCCCAATTGATCCTCCCGAAACTCTGTATTTCAGATTCTATTTTGTCTCCCAGAGTTTTAAAGTGAGATAGTACTGTTAAAGACACTTCACACTTATCAGATGGATCCAGATAAACTGACTTGACTCTAACCTATAAGCCTCCTTCCTGCAGTTTAGCTCCCATTGAACCATAAACTACCATACAAACTTGTAAGGGAGGTTAAGAAATCACTAGTACTATGAAGCTGCGGCATCATTTATGAATTATAATCAAATATCAGCTAGACAAAATTACCATAGCTATATAATAATTCACACTCTCATGTGGTAAACAAGAGTTGTCTAATTGGATTTAACGCCCTCTGCATAGGAGGCAAGTCATGCTTGCCTTGAAAAACCTAGACAACCTTCCAGGGCTTGTGTGTTCATTCACATTAGACAAGAATATATCACCACTTTGTCAAACTAGCACCAATTCTTACTGCATTCTAAATCTTATCCACCAACAGATAAATGTAACCATCACCCTGTGTCAAAGAAGCTTCTATTTAGAGCAAATGGAGATCATCATATAATCCACAACTGTGTTCAATTCCAGTATCATGATATAGTGGGGATCCTAAACAAATACATCTACATCATAGATCCTCACATACAGCTCAGGAAACATCATGAAATAGAGGAGCCGAATACTGGGATGTCTGTTGTGATCTCAATTTTAGGATAGGATATTCTAATTCCTCTCAGATACCAATGGGCAAGTGTATTTTCCACAAAAATATGTTCTTCTGGTTATTTTTATGTTTTATTCGGTTGACAACCTAGAACAATAGTGTATCTCTTCCTGCAACATCTGATGCCAGTGTAAAAGCAATATTGTGTGGGTTTTCAAGAATTTGGAAGTTTGAGTGAAGGGTTATTTGGCTGAAATCAATGTTTCAAGGCACTCTTACAAAATAGTTAATTGAACTGACAGATGATTTTATTCTTTAGGAGAAAAATTATTCCACTGCACTTGTTACAAAGAACCTTTCAACTGTACAAACAAAAAGTAGATGATGATAGCTCTTAACATACAGATCTCTAGTTAAGTATCTGATTTTTTTGCATATTTCAAAATAACACAACACCACTTAAACCCAATTGCTTTTTTTTTTTCTTTTTTATATTAATTCCTGTTGATTCACTCTGTATCCCCAGCTCTGTACCCCTGTCTCATTCACTCCCAATCTCACCCTTCCTCCCTCACCTCTTCCCATCCATACTCAAGTCCACTGATATGGGAGGTCCTCCTCTTCTTCCATTTGAACATAGCCAATCAGGTCTCAGAAGAATTGACGCCATTGTCTTCCTCTGTGTACTGGTAAGGCTCCTCTTTCATCAGGGGGAGGTTATCAAAGAGTCAGCTACTGAATTCATGTTAGAGACAGTCCCTGTTTGCATTAAGAGGGAACCTTCTTGGATACTGAAATGCTAAGGGCTACATCTCTGTAGGGGTTCTAATTTATCTCCACGCACAGTCCTTCCTTGGAGTACCAGTCTCAGAAAAGACCACAGGGCCCAGACTTCTTGGTTCTGTTGCAGTCCTTGTGGAGCTCTTGCCCCCTCCAGGTCTTTCTATCTCCCCCTTCTTTCATAAATTTCCTACACTTAGCCCAAAGTTTGGCTATGAATCTGAACATTTGTTTTAATACCCTACTGTGAAGAGTCTTTCAGAGCCCCTCTGTGGTAGGCTCTTTTCTTATTACACATTTTCTCCCTCTTCTAATGTGTGCCTCATTTTCCTTTCTGAGTGAGGACTGATCATTTTACCCAGGATCCTCCTTCTGGCTTAGCTTCTTTAGGTGTACATATTTTAGTATATTTACCCTATATTATATGTTTAAAAATCAACTTCTATGTGAGTATATACCATGTATGTCTTTTTGCTTCTGGGATACTTCACTCACGATGATATTTTTCTAGTTTCCCTCATTTGTCTGCAAGTTTCACGATTTCCTTCTTTTTAATTGCTGACTAGTATTCCATTGTGTAAATGTACCATATTTCCTATATCCATTCCTCTGTGGTGGTACATCTGGGTTGTTTCCAGATTCTGGCTATTAAGAATTAAGCTGCTATGAACATGATTGAGCAAATGTCTTGTTGTGTACTAGAGCATTTTCGCATATATTGGATATATGCCTAGGGATGGTATAACTGGATCTTGAGGAAACACTATTCCTAATTATTTGATAGAGTGTCAGACTGATTTCCAAAGGGGTTGTGCAAGTTTATATTCCCACAGGAAATGAAGGAGGGTTCCTCTTTCTCCCCCTCCTCTCCAACATGGATTGTCACTTGATTTTTTGACTTTAGCCATTCTTATGGGTGTAAGGTGAAATCTCAGTGTTATTTTGATTTGCATTTCCCTGATGACTTAGGATATTGATGGTTTCTTTAAGTGTTTCTATGCTGTTCGAAATTCCTCTATAGAGAATACTCTTTTCAGCTCTGTACCCCATTTTTATTTGGATTACTTGTGTTGTTGCTTTTAAACTTCTTGTGTTCCTAATATAATCTGGACATTAGCCTTCTGTCCAATATAGAGTTGGTAAAGATCCTTTCCCTCCTTGTAGGCTGTCATTGTTAAGTTTGAATTACAAAATATTAAAAATAAAGGAATATATGTAACACAACTTCTAGAGAGCTGAAATGTACCTTGTTCTCTGAATCATAAAGGTAAAGGAAGGCATTAGGAGTAAAATTTATGTTGAAGGAAAGGATTCAAATGCACTGTTTTTCAATTTGCACTTCAGATTTTATTTTATTTTCACAGAGAAAGCAAAACAGTCATTTTAATGTCATAGTGGTCATGATATTAAATTGTTTTGTAAGTCAAAGAATTATTTTTATTTACTATTACTCCATAATCTTTTGATTCTACCTTATAATTTATTTGCATTTTGTTTCCCCTTTAATTAAGCCGTTCAGTATATATTTTTAAAATGTCTTTAATTAAAAACATTTAATGTGATTAAAAACATTTGATTAAAAGTTTTAGTTTAGAGAATGAATTTATGAATACACGTCCTAGAAATTTTCAAAGCATACTTATATCTGTGTCTATTTTGGTATTCCTGGGAAAAGTTTCCTTCTGAAGTATAACTGAGGAAAAAAAATATTTACTGTACCAGTAAATTAGGTGGACTCATCTTTGTCTATCTACAATATCAGAATTTATAGTTTAATAATAAATTCTCAAACCATATTGGTCTCATAGTCACACTGCCACACAGTCTGAATTTGTACTATTGGTGGGATCTAACTTAAACTTTCTACAAGTAGCTGTGATGAAATTCCATTACCCATGAAGAGCAATTTGGGCAGGAAAAGGTTTTCTTTGACTTACACTTCCATTCGTTGTACATCACCAAATAAAGCCAAACAGGAACTCAAACATAGCAGGAACATGGAGGAAGGAGCTGGTTTAGAGTAATGGATGGTGCTGTTTACTGACTTGCCTCCTCTGGCTTCTCAGCATGATTTCTTATAGGATCAAGGATCACCAACGCAGTGATGGAATCACCCACTATGGATGGTCTGGACCCTCTCCCATGAATGCCTAATTTAGAAAATTATTTACAGAGGGATCTTTTGGAGGCATTTTCTCCACTGAGGTTTCTACCTTTTAGATAACTATAGTATGTGTGTGAAGCTGATATAAGATAACTGATTCTATGTCAATTTGAAACAAAATCATTGCTTTTTTTATCCACACCCCCTTCTTTAATTCATCCCAAAAATCTTACATTAAAATGTAAATAATCTTAAATGTCCCACTTTGTTTCCCAAATCAAACACATTGAGATCAATGTCTCTTTTCTCCTGGTGGGAGTTCAAACATGTACAGCCAATATGAAAATAAATATCGCAGTTTCTCATAAAATTAGGAAACCATCTACCTCAAGACTCACCTATATACTACTCCTCAGCACACACCTGAAATAGACCCCATCATGCTATGATGATATTAGCTCAACTACATTCTTATCATCTTTATTTATAATAGGAAGAAACTGGAAACAACATAGATGTCCTTCAACTAAGTATGGATAAAGAAAAGTCTCCTGTTGGTGGACTTGGAGGGGGCAGGGAGGAGGGAGATGAGGGAGGGAGTGGGAGGGTAGGAGGAACTGAGGGAGGGGGCTACGCCTGGGATTCAAAGTACCTAACCTGTGATTGAGATAAAAATAAATAAATTTAAAAAAAAGAAAGAAGTACAAAAAAAATTTAAAAAATGTGGTATATTTACACTGTGGAATACTACTCAGCTATTAAAAATATGACATCATGAAAATTGCTGGCAAATGCATGGAACAAGAAAATATCACCTGGAGTAGGTAACTTAGACCGAAAATGACAAACATGTTATGTACTCACTTATAAGTGGATATTAGCAGTTAAACCCCAATACTTTCAAAGACTCTCATCAAACATTCTATGAAGTAGGCTTAGTAAATAGTTTGGGGAAAAACTCACCAAGACTCCAGGAAAAGCTATCTTTTATTTATTTATTTATTTATTTATTTATTTATTTATTTATTTATTTATTGTTTTTTTTAATTGGGTGTAACAAGCTATTTTGATATATGTACCATTGAATGCTGTTATATTTACAAATGCCCATTTTTAAAACAAGAACTTTCTCAGGTCCTTATTAAAGATTTGTAAGATCTTATCTGACTTGGATGAATATAAACATCTTGCTCAGAACTACTTTTCTTTTCAACATGGAGAAATGGATATATGTTTATCAGTAAAGGTCGGCACACGTCACCCATAGACAGGGGAGGGGCTCATAGGACCAGTGTTGCTCTCTAGGAAGGCACAGGTAGTGGATAGCTGCTGTCTCAGGGGGAGTCATTTTATCTTCAGTGACTTAAACACTGGTTTTGCCTTTGTTCCAAGAATTACATCATAGACATGACTATGTGTGTAGACCTGCTTAAACCCAGTGTGTCACAAATAACATTGACATGAAAGGCAAAAGTATCAAGAAAATATTCATTGATAGGAAAACTGTACTTCTTGAATACGGAGGTAAATAAGAGAGCCTAAATATGTGATCCAAATCTATCGAATGTTTGTATGAAATCATCAAAATATCCCATAAAAAAATCCCACGGTAGGCCATGCTGGTTACTATTGTATAATCACAAAGGTTCATAATCTGAACCATAGTACATTTTATTCTATCTAAATACACTACAGTCAGGAAGAATGAGGGGCACATGATGATTTTACTGAGAATCCTACCCACAATTACATCTGAATTAAAGGTTTTCAATGTGTTATTCTTACCACACTAGGGTTGAATGACATTTCACTGGAGTTACACATCAGATGTCATGAATATCAAGTGTTTATATTACTATCATAACAGTAGCATATTTCCATGTATGAGGCATCAATAAAATAATTTTATGGTTGGGGTCACCACAACATAAGGAACTGTATAAAGTGTTTCATCACTATGAATAGTGGGTATTACTTTTTAAGGAAAGACAGGTTAGGGCATTAATTTTGAAGTGAGGTTAGTTCCTAGCTTCCTTCTCTTTCTGCAGCTTGCTCAGAACACCATTTTGGTACCTCTAGGTGAAGACACTAATGTTCTTAGTTATTGAATTTATTTATACTCTCTATGCTTCTTGTGTTAATATTTTTAAGCAAATAGTATACAGACTTAATGGAGAAAATTAGTAGGGGCACAGTATTTAGGACACTTGGAGGCTCCTAGTTAAAATTCTGGGGGTAAAAGGCTTCATCAAACACTACTGTCACGTATTGGTTCAAAGAGTTTTTGAATGTGAGTCTTAAACTGAGAGCACCTCTAGCACTAGTCTCTTGAACCAATGGTGCTAATGACTCTTCCTGGGCTCCCTGCCTGTATTTCCAACACATTCTCTCAGCATTCAAGAAAACACACATGGTCAGTGTCTTCTGAGTACCATTAGCAACTTCTTCTTCATCTTCTTCTTGAGACTGTGAATTATTTTGAGCAATTTCACATAATAACAGTGAGAAGTTCCTTAATTGAGGTATTATTTCTTCGCAGGAAAATTTCTTGAAGCCAGTCTCGATAAATCTTATACGTTCAGTAAGTACTTTTATACTTTTTTGAATCTGAGGTAGACATAATTGTTATACAAAGCATTAGAGTAAGAAACACAAAAACTACCCAGTTTATTCAAGATGCATTAAGATGAGAAGATACTGTGAGCTGGTGACTTACTGTAGACTTTCCTGGGTACACTGGCCTATAGTCACCCAAAGTTAAGGAGAGTTTAGGTAAGGCAAGAAAAGGCTTCTCACTCAGTACTCTAATAAGACAATGTCACACATTTGGGGAAAATTTTCCATGGCTGCTCAACACCAAACTTTCAGATGTAAACATAAAAATTTTAAATGTTTTGAATGAGTAAATTCATCTATTGAAGTGATTATTAGTCAGTTTGTTCAGGTTAGTGATAGTAATGCTTCTGAGAACCTAATAGCACCGGCTCAAATTTATATATTATCTTGTTAATATGTGTACAACAGGAAACAACGAGGTTTGTGAATTATCACAAGACCTAAAGTTGAATTTGTACAACACTGTGGAGGCCTATATATAAAAGCAGTATTTTTAAAAAGATATAGTATCATTATTTATTTTCTCAGAAATTTCAGGTTATTCACTGGACCCATGAACAAAGATGGATTTCTTTAGAATTTCAGAGTTCTGTCCTTTTAATTTTCATCATACGGTATGGCAATTGTCTATTCTTGGTTTATATTTCTTTCCTATTTTATATTCCCAAGAACAAAAATCATTAGTGAGTTCTTGAAAAAATAGACACAAAACACTTACCAATTATTTATAGAAATAATTTATATTCTAGATATCTGCAATAGTGAATCATTTAATCTTATCTAAGCTAACACTGTCATCTCCAGTCTATTCCTATTAGACTCAAAACAAAGTATAAGTCAAATTCATTTTAAAACTAAAAATGTGCATTTTTCAGGAAACAGGGTAATAATACTTTTCTGCTCCTTATACCATCTTCCTTTGTAGATAAAAGTTTTTCTTAAAGATATAAGTATTTTTTACTGATTATAAGTTGAACATTTATTAGTAGGCAGATATTTTAAGAATTACTGAGAATAATATGCAAAATATAGCATCTTAGCAAAGTTCATACTGAATGAACATCATATCACCAATCCTATAAAAGGGGCCTGTGTGTTACAGAGTAAACAAGAGGTTGTTTATATTTTGAAGTTGAGTCAGATTTCACATACTATAGAGATTCAAGAATATTTTTGCCTGTCGATACTCACATCAACTTTATTTTAAAAAATTGTTTGTTCACTGCTAGATTTTCTGGCCTGTTTCTTACATTTCACAGAGGGAACGTTCTAAGCAAAGACATGATTGCTATATAAACTTAATACTTCATGCTTTGCCATTGATGTGGGTCACAATCCCCTTAATGTCACGTTTCAGGACTGGAAAGTATAATATATTTGTAGAGCATCTCCGTCTTTAAGTGACAATTTTCACATATCTGTGGTGGCTATACCTGTCAATGGTGGAGAATGCAAACATACTCTCTTATTTCCATAGTCCTGTTAAGTGCTACAAGTCTTCCTGAGAGTGCTGTCACCTATCAAACACTTTGGATTCCTCTATCTCAATTAGTGTGCAATTTCACAGAGGTGCTACATAGATCTGAGATGATTATACATTTTAAACTTACCATTTCTTTATCGAGAATTGAAGCGCTGACCTCTGGTAGTAACAGAGTTACCAGAAACAACATCACTGGCAAAGAAGCCATGGCTGTATGTAATAAAAGAACACATCTTGGTTAAAGCCAAAGGCATGGGACACAGCGGATAACCAACATATTTATAGATAGTACACTGAGCAACTATGTGCGCCAAATTCATTAACAAATATAAGAAGGAAAGCGTTGTTGGGTAGGGTCACTTTAGTTTCCTTGTGCCAACCTTGTCTCTAATAACAATGAAACAAAAGGTAAAGCACTTAACAGAAGTCTCTGTTATATATTTGCATAGGCAGAATTCCAAGTTTCTTTTTGCATATATCAATCACTATGCCTCCAAAATATTTTTTAATTACACTGTTTTCAAAGTTGCTTTTCTCTGTGTAGCATGTTTTACTTTATTGTTCCCTATTTATAGCTTTCATCTATACTGTATATGAATCATGGGGCAAGTTTTATAATTTTGCAGACTAAATGTAAAAACAACTTAGAAATGACCTTTTATGGAAAACAATAACATGTTATGCTGTTTTTATATTTGAATCATTCTTCATTTTTTGCTTCAATATGCAAATATAAACACAAATAATAAATTTTGAATCTATAAAACTTATAAATATATGGTTCAAGGGATAGGTTATTTTATAATTTCATTAAGTTGTAAACATAGTTTGCTCATTGTACATAAAGTCCACTCTCAAAGATTTGCCATTTCCTATGTCTTATAAATAATTATGAAAGCCACTTAGTGTGGGATATATTAGCCTTTCTGCTAAAACTCATATACATGGTTTACCTTATAAATTGATTAAATGACAGCATTATTTATGTCCTGTGTACATTTTAAACCTTCAAAAGCTTTTTTTTTAAAGTAAGAACTTTTATTTTTTAAGTAATTTATTTATTTTCATATTAATCAGAGGTTATTTCCTTTGTATCCCAGCCATTGCCCCCTCCCTCATTCACTCTCACTCTCCCCATCCCTCATCTTCTCCCTGCCCCCCTCCAAGTCCACTGATAGGGGAGGACCTTCTCCCCCATCCATCTGACCCTAGCTTATCATATCTCTTCAGGGCTGGCTGCAATGTCCTCTTCTGGGATCTAGTTAGGCTGCTCCTCCCTGTGTATGTCGGAGGGTGATCAACTAGCCAGCCATTGAGTCCCTGTTCCCCTTACTAGGGTACCCAGAAAAGCTTTTTTTTTTTTTTAAGTATGCAATTTGCGCAGGAAATTTGATGCTCAAAGACAATGCTAAGCTATTACCAGCAAATATTTAGTACATTTAACCTTTTCATACCATTTACTCCTTCCCTCAATTCAAACTCTTGAATATACTTCATAATGTTCTCTTTCAAATAAGTGCCTGTTTTTCCATTGACATTTATGTCTAAAATTTGAGTAAAAAATCACTACATAAATTAGTAATGGGTTCCAAGATGTGTACCTTCACTAAGGTGCAGAGATCAGAGACTGAGAAACCAGTTAATAAACAGGCAGCTGTGTCCCTAGCACTGACTTTAGTGGTTCCCCTATTGAGGTGACATCCGTTGGGGCTGTTGGGGAGTATTAGATTCAAGAGTCAAGAACTATGGTCACCTGCCCTTTTTACATAATTCAGAGAGTGCAGGTCCCAGGTCCAGGGAACCTCCACACTAACAGCTAGACATTGGATCCCTCTGGCTCCCCTGAGGAAATCATCTGGATTCCTGGTACATCATCCCAATCTTCAAACCACGGTTGTAGTGGTCCTCCTGTTGTGACTAAGTTGCAACTTGTCCTGAGGAGACCTGAGAGGAAAGATCAGATAGAAGGGAAGGAGGATCTCCCCTATCAAATGATTGGAGGAGGGGATAGAGGGAGAAAAGGGAGATAGGGTGGGATTGGGAGGAGATGATGGAGGGGGCCACAGCTGGGATACAAAGTGAAAAAATTGTAATAAATTATATATAAAAATCAATATACATGTATATGTTACAAATAATTTGGATCCTGGATCCAAGATGGAGGGGGGAATGTACATCTAAGTCACAGTGGTGCCATGTCTAGTAGCTCTGTAAGCTGGGGATCAGTTCCTTTCTGAGACACCAGATCTTCCCTGCAATTGACACTTGAGACATATTCTCTCCACTTGGAGACACCTATGCCCATTTACTAACACCTGACATGTTGTATGGTGGCCTTCCAGGTACTGAAGCCAGCACCCCAGGCCTTTAAGGCACCTGCTCCCTTTTTTCTGCTACTCAAGACATACTGCCAAGGC
Organism: Pachyuromys duprasi; assembly: GCA_028658305.1. Classification (NCBI taxonomy): domain Eukaryota; kingdom Metazoa; phylum Chordata; class Mammalia; order Rodentia; family Muridae; genus Pachyuromys; species Pachyuromys duprasi. Next base: position 20,703,120 of record CM053756.1, on the reverse strand, counting down.
ACCTGTGCTCGCAACTTGCCTTCAGAAACACCCACTAAAGGATGGCTGCATCTGAAATGCCATCCCCTATTTGTTTTTCCCTGAACCTCCCTCATCATCATGAAGACCACTCCAAACACCAGAGAAAGAAAATATATTCAAGATAATCACAGAAATAAAATTCCCAATACCACAAAAAGAGATGCCCTTAAACTTACAAGAGGCTTACACAGCACCAAATAGACTAGACTAGAAGAGAAATTTCTCCTTCCACATAATAATCAAAATACAAAATCTAGAAAACAAATTAAAAATATTTGTTTTCTACCACCAAATTAAATGTGGTAAGGAAAAACAGCCAAGTAACATATAAAGATAGACCTACCAGACTTACACCTGACTTCTCATTGGAGACTATGAAAGCCCTAACGAACTAAACAGATGTCATGCAGACTCTAAGAGACCACAGATGATGGAGAAAACAAGATATGCCATGAAAAAAACTAAATTTAAGTAATATATACATATACATATATATATATATATATATATCAAACCATCCTTACAGAAGAGATTAGAAGGAAAATATACATAATATACACAGGATGTACATACCTCACAACAGCAAAACCAAGAGAAAAACAAAACAAAACAAAACAAAACATGCTATCACCACCAGCTCCACAATAAACGGAATTAACAATCATTGGTCACTAATATCTATCAACATCAATGGGCTCTCCAATAAAAAGACACAAACAAATAGAATGGTTGCAAAAACATGATACAACATTCTGCTGCAATCAAGAAACAAACCTGAGCAAAAAGATTGACACTTCCTCAGAGTAAAGGGCTGAAAAAAGGTTTCAAAGCAAATGAACACAAGGAGGAAGTTGGAGAAACTTTTAACCAAAAGTAGACTTTTGACCAAAGTTAATTAAAAGAGACATGAAAGGATACTTCATTCTAATCAAAGAAAAAATCCACCAAAAGACATTACAATCCTTAAAATTTATGCCCCCAATACAAGGATACATGTATTCCTAAGAGAAACATTATTAAAGCTTAAATCACGCATTGACCCTTACAGTTTAATAGTGTGAGACTTCAACACCCCACTCTCAGCAATGAACAGATCACTGGACAGAAGTGAAACAGAGAATAACAAAGCTAACAGACATCAGCAATAGAGTGGACTTAATAGCTGTGTCCAGAACTTTTCACCCAAACATAAAACAATATGCATTTTTCTCAGCACCACATAAAACCTTGCCAAAATTGACCATATAGTCAGTCACAAAGTAAACCTCAACCAATACATGAGAATTGAATTTAACCATTTGTCTTCATCATATCACCAATGATTAAGGCTAGATCTCAACAACAACAGAAACAACACAAAACATACACACTGATGGAAAGTGAACAACTCACTGCACAATGATCACTGGGTGAGGAAAGAAATAAAAATCAAATTTAAAACTTTCTGGAATTCAGGAAAATGAGGGCAAACTTCCCCAAACTTATGGGACAGCATGATAGCTGTGACCTTAGGAAAGTTCATAGCACCAAGCATCTTCATAAAGAAATTGGAGAGATACCATATTAGCAACATAACAGATGCCATGAAAACTTTAGGAAAAATGATGCAAACACACCCAAGAGGAGTACACAGCAGGAAATAATCAAACTCAGAGATGAAATTAATAAAATAGATAAAACTAGAAACAAAAAGAACAGAGAATCAACAAAACCAAGAATTGGTTTCATTCTATGAAGCCACAGACAAGCTGATACCGAAACCAAACAAACATCCAGCAAAGAAAATTTCCAACCAATCTCCCTTGTGAAGAAAGATACAAAAATACTCAATAAGATACCTGCAACCCATATTCAAGAACATGTCATACACCTCATTAAACATGATCAAGTAGGCTTCATCCCAGGGATACAGGGATGATTCACATATTGAAATCTGTCAGTATAAACCACCATATAAACAAAATGGAAGAAAAAAATAACAAGATGATCCCATTCGGTACAGAAAAGGCTTAGACAAAATTCAACACCCCTTCATGATAACTGGATAAAAGGCACATACATAAATTTAATAAAGGCTATCTACATATAGCAAGCTGATAGCGAACATCAAACTCAATGGAGAGAAACTCAAAGCCCTTGAGATTTTAAAATCAGTTCCTCTAAAATTAGGGAAAATACGAGGTTGCCCTTGCTCTCCATATATCTTCAATATAGTATTAGATGTTCTAGCTAGACACAAGTACAGAAGACCAAAAGGATACAAATTGGGAAGAAAGAATTTTTTCATTGTAAATGCTGTTTATTCAATAATAATCATTTTTAAATGTAATTTATTTATTTTTATATCAATCACAGGTTAGGTACTTTGCATCCCAGTCATAGCCCTCTCCCTTATTCCCTCCCACTCTCCCCATTCCTCCCTCATCTCCTCCCCGCCCCCTCCAAGTCCACCAACGGGACCTCCTCCCCTTCCATAGGACCCTAGATCATCCTGTCTCCTCAGGGCTGGCTGCAATATCATCCCCTGGGATCTAGCCAGGCTGTTACTCCCTGGCATGTATGGGGGAGGGTCAAAGAGCCAGTCATTGAGTTCATGACTGAAACAGTACCTGTGCCCATTACTAGGGTCTTCAGTTGGACACTGATTTACCATGGGCCACATCTGAGGGGGGTTCTAGGCCATATCAATATATGGTCCTTGGTTGGAGAAACTGTCTCATATAAGACCTCTGTGCCCTGCTCTGTTTGGTCTTTGTGGAGCTCTTGTTCTCCCCAAGTCTTACTAACTTCCCCTGTATTTATTATTATTTCCCGCACTCTGCTGAAGGCTTGGTGGTGAGTCTTAATATCTTCTTTGATACATTGCTATTTTGATTCTTTCAGAGGCTCTCTTTGGAATGCTCCTGTCCTGTTGCTTTTTTTTATCCTCCATTCAATGCCCATCCCATTTGTTCATCTAGAAGAGTATAGATCATACCAACCTGGGTCCTCCTTCTTGTATACCTTCCCTAGGTGTGTAGATTTCAGCATTATCTTATTATCCCATAGGTCTAACTAGGTGAGTATATACCATCTGTTTCTTTCTGCTTTTGGGATACCTCACTTAGGATGATCATTTCCGGGTCCTACCATTTGCCTGTGAATTTCATGATTTCCTCCTTTTTAATTGCTGAGTAGTATTCCATTGTGTAAAAGTACCATAATTTCTGTATCCATTCCTCAACTGAGGGACATCTGGGTTGTTTCCAGGTTCTGGCTATTACAAATAAAGCAGCTACAAACATAGCTGAGCATAGTTGTCCTTGTGGTATAGCTGGGTCTTGAGGAATCACTACTCCTAATTGTCTAAGAAAGTGACAAATAGATTTCCAGAGTGGTTGTACAAGTTTGCATTCCCAGCAGCAATGGAGGAGGGTTCCTCTTTCTCCACAACCTCTCCAGCATGTGTTGTCACTAGAGTTTTTGATCTTACCCATTCTGTTGGGTATAAGGTGAAATCTTAGGTTCATTTTGATTTGCATCTCCCTGATGGCTAAGGACGTTGAGCATTTCTTTAAGTGTTTTTCTGCCATCCTATAATCCTCTACAGTGAGTTCTCTTTTTAGCTCCATACCCAATTTTAAAATTGGATTACCTGGTTTCTTGCTTTTTAACTTCTTGAGTTCTTTATATATACTGGATATTAGCCCTCTGTCAGAAGTAGGATTAATAATGATCCCTTCCCAGTCTGTAGGCTGTGGTTTTGTTTGTAGCAAATGGAGACTATCACAGGTCACTACAACTGGGTTCAATACAGGGATTAAGATATTATGGGGATTCTAGCCCCAAAAGATATACCTTCAGCACAGATCATGCATGCGCCACCTTGAAACGAAATGGAATTAGGTGCAGAAAGATGTTTAAAAGCAAGAATATCAGAAAGTGTATTGTGATCTAAATTAGATTTTATAATTCCTCTCAGACACCAAAGGGCAACAATATTTTTCTTTTATATTTATATATTTTAATATTAGTTACAGTTTATTAACTTTGTATCCCAGCTGTATCACACTCCTTCATTCCCTCCCATTCCCACCCTCCCTCCCTTATCTTTTTTTTTTTAATTTATTTATTTTTATCTCAGTCACAGGTTAGGTACTTTGAATCCCAGGCGTAGCCCCCTCCCCCATTCCCTCCTAACCTCCCACTCCCTCATCTCCTTCTTCCCCGCCCCCTCCAAGTCCACCAACAGGGGAGGACCTCCTTCCCTTCCATCCAACCCCAGCTTATCCTGTCTCCTCAGGGCTGGCTGCAAAGTCCTCCCCTGGGATCTAGCCAGTCTGTCACTCCCCGGCTTATATGGG
>CM053756.1:20663391-20698256 GCA_028658305.1 Pachyuromys duprasi | reverse complement strand
AGGATGATAGTTTCCAGGTCCCACCATTTGCCTGAGAATTTCATGATTTCCTCCTTTTTAATTGCTGAGTAGTATTCCATTGTGTAAAAGTACCACAATTTCTGTATCCATTCCTCAACTGAGGGACATCTGGGTTGAAAAAAACAGAAAGCTTTCAAACCAGGTGTAGGCTTCATAATCTTTATTGTTTCCCATGGAGCTTTTGATGGTGGACTCTTGATGTTTGATTTTGTTATTGTTTGTATCTTCTGCCAAATTCTTAGACAGTGACTTGCAATGGTGTAATAATTTTTTTAATTTACTTGAGTTTTTCCAACATGACAGGACAAAGTAACATCTACTGAGACAAAAAAGACAGTAGAAGACAATGAAATCAATTTTATTTTTGTAATTTAAAGTTCATTTTTAAAAGTTTCAAGTTTTTAACATAGACATTCACATATTATTTAATGACAGGTAATAAAATTGAAAACTAACATAAAATTGTAATATGCTATAACATTAGCTTTTCTACAAGTAAATATGGAGCAAAACAAGCTTTATCATTAGGATTAAATTATGCAGTTACTTCTCATTCTACAGTGCAACTCACAATCTCTAGATGGCATTGCTCTTTCTACTTGACACAACTCTGGCTCACAAACTTTCAGGTCATTAAGAGCAGGCTGATCTATACCATTATTTTTACTAAAACTGTGTGATTTTCTAGTCTTCTCTGGGAGCAAGAGCTATTCATCCATTTGTGTGTTGAGATAGAGGGCCTTATTAAAATCTGAGCTTAATTTTACCATACTGGGACCCCACAGGTTATTGGACAAGCCTTTTCTTAACATTCTAATGCTGAAATAATAAGCCTGGTAACGTGCTTGCCTTTTCTAAGACAGATTTGCCTGACAGTCATTTTACCCATTGAAACATCTTCACAACCTCAATAATTTTATTTTTTATTAACTTTTCTGTAAATTTTAATAAATAGAATGACATCTCTATCAGGTTACTTATTCTCTATAGATATCATTTGTATTATTATCATTTTCATAACCAAATAAACTGAAACACTCACATATTTAAATAAGTTTCTGTGAAATATACATACTACTGAGGAAAATATACCTTATTGTTCAGAATTTTTTTTAGAAAAGTAAGATTTGTCTTGTGTGCTGAAATAAATTTAAGTATATTGCATTTAGTAAAAAGTAAAATAAATCTTTTGAAGAAGAGTTTTATGAGTTCTTATTGTATAGGTCTTTCCTAAGATTGAAGCCTCTTCTCTGGGGCTAAAAGAAAGCTCAATAGACATTTAAGTTAGTGAAACTTACAAGGCTTAGAGACTCAGATATATACAAGAATCACTTGTTGCAGAATATAATCATTTTAGCAGAGTCACAAATCCAGGAGCTTTCTGGATGATGTTTGAGGGTTGTTAGTCATGCTCAGGAGAGCTTTTTGGTGATACAACAGTCTGAGTCACTGAGTCTCCTCCATGCATCACTTCACCACATTTCTGGATAAAGCAGCAATAAACTCCTTGAGTCACCAGGTAAGACATGGATGGAACTGGGTCATTCATCTGTTGTTGTTGCCTTATCTTGAGGAAAGTCTGTCTTTGTTCATGTTATCCCATGAAAAGTCCATGTGACATGACTTCACTGTGCTGTTTCCTTAAACACATGCAAAAACTGGTCTGGAGTGAATATTGGACATAGGTATCTTTCATTTGATCATTTCAAAGTACTCAATTTTATTATACAATAGATGTCCCTAAGAGAGTTTTTAAAAATACATGGTTTGGTAGTGTTCCATGTTGAATACTCACATTCAGGATTTGCTTTTACACTGAGAAATCAGGTATCAAAAACAAAAGAACTTAACAAACTCAGCAACATTGCAATAGAATCAAATAGTACACATGATGGCAAATTGAAACACGTGGACTTTCAACTGTGTTTGCCACAAAAACCAAAACCAAATCAAAGACACTAAAACAAATAGTATTCATTTTGTATTTGCCAACTATTCCTTAGCACAGAGGCTGCCAGGGAATTTCATTGAGATGATCAGTCTATCGATTTAAACCATTTTTTCCTCTCTCATCTTATACTATATTTAAACAGTTTTTGTGTAAACGTGAGAATTTTGGTCTGCTTCCCATGCTCCATGCTGTAATTTTGTTTGAGTTAGTTCACATGTAATGTGTATTGTCACAGTCTCGGGAAATTCACATATGTATCTAATTTGTTGTATATGGAAAATACTGGTCCTCAAAATCATCTCCCAACTCTGTCCCTTATAACTATATCTCAGAGTCATGAAGTCCAATCTATTTCATTCTTTGCACACTGTCCAGGTGTAGCTCTTTATGTTTATTATCATCTATTTGAAGAAGAAGCTTACCAATGAGGCTTGAATAAAGCATTAATCCATGGGTATACACAGAGATATGCCATTAGAAGATTTATTTCTAGTTTCTTCTGTAGGGGTGGATTCATTACTAGATATGGCTTAAATATGATAAAAATTTTTTTCAAGGAATGGTAGTTTGGGCTAGCATCTGTAGACTCTTAATGTTTGTAGCACATTTATCCATGTTCTTCTTTCTTTTAAGAACCTCCATTGAGAAGTCAGGTATAATTCTAATAAGTCTGCCTTTATATGCTACTTGTTTTTTGTTGTTGTTGTTGTTGTTGTTGTTTCAGCTTTTAGAAGTCTCCCATTTTTCTGTATTATTAGGGTTTTGATTATAATGTGAAAAGGGGATTTTCTTTTCTGGTCCAGGCTATTTGCTACTGTGTACACTTCTTAAAGTTTGATGAGCATCTCCTTTTTATTTAGAGAAAATATCTTCTATGATTTGTTGAAAATATTTTCTGTGCTCTTGACCTAGGTTTCTTCTTCTCTATCTATTCTGGTTATTTTTATATGTTTTTCTGTTCATAGTGTCCCAGATTTTCTGAAATTTTTGTGGCAGGAATTTTTAGATGTATATTTTCTTTCATTGATGTATCCATTTCTTCTGTCAATTTTTTTTTAAAATTCTTTCATCACTGCTTTTCTGTTAGTGAAGCATGCCACTGTAGTTCCTGTTTTAGTTCCTAAACTTCTTTTCCTCTGAGTTTGGGTTTTCTTATATTATCCACATTGAGGTGTTAAACTGTTTTATTGCTTTAACTCTTAGTGTTTTATTGATGTGAAGAGACACCATGATCAGTCTCATTAAAACACAAACATACACACACAAAAAAAAAAAGAAAAAAGAAAAAAAGAAAAGCACTTATCTGTGGCTTACTTATTTACTTGGCCTCTACATGTCTGATCATCAAGGCTCTCTTAAGATCTACAACTTCTTACAGCTTTTTTGACTTCAAGGGCCTCTTCAGATCTACAACTCTTTATTACTTTTTCATTGGAAAACTGTTATCTATCTGTGGTTCTTTCCATGCCCATAATCCAGCATTCTTCAGTAGGTATCCCAAGACTCTAGAATCTCCAACATCTTTGTGTCTCCCTGGTAATCCTGGCTTTACCTTCATAGCTTCACATAAAGACCTCTGTGAACGAGCCTCTTTACAGGAATACGCCTGACACACATGTGGCCCAGGAGGCTTTCTTCAGTCAATGAGGGAGATTCCATTACCCCTTTCTTATATCCTTGACTCTAAAGCCAGAAACATGTTAGCATAGCAGCCAAATTCTTTTACATGCTGTGGCTGGAATATAACCCACTCCTTGAATTATATCTGTAACAGCTTTTTATTGTAGACGGTTTCTCACATTTTTGTTTTTAACTCTTTTTACAAGTTAAAAGATTAGATGGGTGAGATCTTCCCCTTAGGTTAACACTCCCTTTAATTAATTTGGGATCAGTCTTTTCTGTAAACTATTGATCGATTGCCTTCAGCACTGGGCTTAGCTCTATTATACTTCCTAGTGTACCTTTTTCTTCACAATCTTCATTTTGTATCTTTTCTTGTTCAACTTGGACCTTTTCAGCATAGATTTGCACAAGAGTAATCATTAATAATAACAGAACAGAGTCAATATTAGCTTACCTTGAAAGCTCCTCTGCACTTGTCATTGCTCTAAAACAATACAAATTTGTCTTAGGTATATTTTTGATGAGGACAGAATGTGCCACATTCTTAGCCAAAATGTAAGAAGAATGATCTCTAGGCCACCTATTCATTTTTATACTTCTGAGAACTCTTAAACTGGGTCATCATATTCTATATTGCTTTTAGTGTCTTCCATATTCCTAATAGTATGGCCTATTAAGCCTTGCTTTAAGCATTCTATTCCTTTTCTAATCCAAAATCCCTAAACCCAGATTCTGCCAAAAATTTGGTGGTCAGGATTGTCACAGTAACATCCCACATACTGGTTTATCCACTTCATTTTTAGTTATTGTTTTAGGGCTGTGAAGAAACACCATGACCACTGCAATTCTTATAAAAGATTAATTTAGTTGTGGTCTGATCAGGTTCACAGGTTTAGTCCATTAGTCACCTGGCAGGTTGCTCGGCAACATTCAGACACATGTGGTAGCTGAAATTTCTACATCTGGATCTAAAGAGAACAGAAATAGAGAAAGATACTGTCTGAGTTCAGCATTTGAAAACTCAAAGTTTTCCCTAGCGACAGTTTACTTAAATCAATGCCTGAAAGCCTCCAACAATATCACAAATACTCCAAGGCCATACTTACTAATGTTTTAAAGTAAACCAAACATTCAAGTATTGAATCCTGGGAGGAACATCCCTATTTAAACCACCACAGATTCCTTGCAGGGCTTTTGTTCTCACAGAGACTTTTAAAAATAGATGTATTAGTTATCTCTTTAAGGGTATCTAACATTGGTAAACACTGTTTTTTGTTTTTTCTGTTTGTTGTTGTTGTTGTTTTGGTTTTGCTTTTCCTCTTTTTGTGCTTCAACTTTGTGGGAATGCTTAAGGCCTGCTCTGATAGATTATCAGTTCTATGGTGGAGAAATACTATCTTGGCAGGTATTGTTTATACATTTACATTGGTATCTAGGCCACTTAGATTAGCTAGATTGTAATTCCAGGTACGAATAGATGGTCTAGGTAATATACTTTACATTGGGTGGGTATTATTTTTCTTGGTTTTTGTTTCTGTGTCAGTTCTTAGGAGCCTGGGTTTGCTGTGTGTTACACGACAGAAATTTTTTCTTTGGTCCTGATAGGCATGGCCACTGGATTTCTGTGTATTGGGAGCTGACAGTTAAGAATGTTGATAAAATGGAGGAGTCTGGGGTGTGATTCACAGGAGGTAGAAAAGTAGGTTGTTCCACCAATATCTGCTGAGTTAGTGCAAAGAAATTTGAGCAGAGAGTGAAGCAAAGACAAAGGATAATGTGTATCACAGAGCTGGAGTGATAGTTGTGTATTGTGCTTGGAGAAATGGAAGGAGATATGAAGGTATGTGGGGAGCCACCTCTTTTCCTTATCAGGGTAGCCTGTGGGTTCCCAGGTAATGCCCACAATAGTGGGACTTGGAACAAACCAATGGATGGGAGGAAGAAAGTATGAAGGGAAGATCTCACAGTTCCCCTGAGGCAAGATGTATGAGAAAAGGTAGCTTTAGTGTTATTCAGGTGCAAAATTGACATGAAACTGTAGAACTAAATTTGGAGAAACAGAGGTAGAGGTGAAGACACATAGTGAGCCTATTTTCTTCATTTTCTACTTGCCTATTGATTCCCAAGAACTACCTGCTGTAATTGGGGGTGGAAAAGAGTAAGGAGAGAGGGAGGCTAGTAGAGAAAGCTCTGTGATATCCACAGGAGATCACTTTGAGAAGGAAGGGAGGTAACAACATGTGTTCTGTTGTAGAGCTCAGGAAGAGACTGGGAGACTCTATTTGTAGAAGCAGAGGGAGAGGTGCATAACTTCAGTTAGTCTACCACCTGTTTCCCTGGTCAGTGAGGTTTGCGGGTTCCCTAAGAGGACCTGATGTTTCTCTGGCCAGAGTTGCCCTGGGCTACTTAATAGTTGATTTTTGAGGAGGGGAGGTGACAAAGGACTATTTTTTTTTAACAGAAACGTGCTAGCACAGGCACTAAGATCACAATTAATATATCTGACCTAATGAAACTGAAAAGCTTCTGAATGGGAAAGAACACCATCATTCTGCCTAGAGAGAACCTAGAGAATATGAAATGCATATATTTAGCAACTCCACATACAGTTGAGAACTAATATCCAAACTATGAAAAGAATTAACCAAAGAACTGGATGTCAAGAAAATAAAACACTAGATTAAAAAGTAGGGTACAAATCAAAAGAGAGAATTCTCAAAAGAGGAAATTGCCTGAGAAATTTTCAACATTCTTAGTCATCACAGAAGTAGAAATGAAAACTAGTTAAAGAATTTAATCTTATGCCTATTAGAATGACTAAGATCAATAAAACTGGTGAAAGCTCATTCTGTGTAACATGTGAGAGAAAGAGAGCATTTATCCACTGCAGGTATCAGTACAAGCCGAAACCACATTTACTGAAATCAGTGTGGCAATTCCTCAGTAAGCTAGGTATAGATGTACCAAAAGATCCATCTATTGCACTTTTGGGCACTTACCTTGAGGATTCTATATCCTAAAAACATAAATACTTGTTCAACACTATTCCTTGCTGCTTTGCTCATAATATTCGGAATTTTGAAAAAGTCTGGATGCCCAAAAATAGATGAATTGAGAAAGAAAACATGGTACGTATAAGGAAGGAAATATTAGCTGTTAAGGAAAAGAATATTCAGGGAAATTATTGGTAAATGCATGAAGCTTATAAAAGTCCCTACAGGATGAACTTACCTATAATCCCCAAAACACAGATAATGTATCTATTTAATTATATGTGGATGGTAGATGTCAAGTCTCATAAATGTACAAGTTCTACGACTACAGATGTTAGGTATAGAGTTAATGAATATGATGGAGGGAAGGATATTTCTAGGATGGAGAAATAGAGTAGATAGTGATAGATGCTTAAGAGTATTGTGTGGGGTAGAGAAGACTGGATCATGGGGATCAAATTGGAAGAAGAAAATAGGAGGTTAAAGGAGACAATATGGAGAGACATAGCTAAACCTAAGAGCTATTTGAAAGGACTATGGAGAACAACTACAGTAAAAGAAAAAATAAAATATACATACATATGAAAGAAATCAAGTGGAATGAATATACAAATAGGAAAAGAGAGAGAAAACGAAACATATCTCATCACCAAACCAAACACCAGTGCCAATTATATCTAATTGAGCTGTTTTCCCAAGGGATGCCATGGAAACTCTCAACAACACAGAAAATTGCCAAATCCATTGCTTTGTCTCCACAACTTATGGTAAGGCTCTATTACTGAGACCAACACCTTCATAACCATTGAACATGAAGAATTCAAGTTGGTTCTTACCAAGAGACCTCACCACTACAGACTAATGTCCATGGTACTAGAAGGTACTCCACAATCTACTCCATAATAAAAGTAAATTGCAACCCAGCCACAAGCCCTTTGATCTGCAATGGCAACAACTGTAAGATACACTGTGTAATAACAGGACAAGCATGTAGGAGTAACCAACAACAATTTTATTGGATTTAAGTCTTACTGGATGAGATGAAAGTCTTGCCTACCACTGCTCTGGTAGCCAAGAACCTGAGACTAGTTTTGCCAGGACCCTTGAGAATAACACATACTACTATTCTGTCATAGAATAATAAAAGAGCAACAGAATAACTCCTAATGACAGTCTCCTATTATAAATTATTGACTTAGTCATCATCAGAAACCTTTCTAGGAACAAATGGTGGTACTCACAACTGGACCAGTTGCAGATATTTAAATTGGCCATTTTGCTACCCCTACTTTTCCTACATCTCTACTACTTTGTACATATCTGCACTGATAGTTTCTGTCTAAACAATAATTTTCACACGTTCCATACACCACCTTCATTAATGCAACTACTCCCATTTCTACTAAACTAGCTTCCTCCACATTTATCTCTTTTTAAAATATAAACGTCTCACCATACATGAAACACAAGATGGCACATTTATCTTTTGAGCCTTTATAACTTGGTACAATTTATTCCAGTTGATTCCAGTTGCCTGAATATTTCATGACTTTATTTTGCATTTTCTTTAAGTAATATTCCATTGTGTACATGTAACACATTTTTATTCTCTGTTATTCAGGTGATGGACATTTAGATGAATTCTATGTGCTCACTCATGTGAACACAACAGAAATAAACACTGATGTGCAAATATTGGTACAAAGGGATAAAATGTCTTTTGGGTATCTGGACAGGGATTATGTCACTGAATCAAATGGTTTTTAAATTTGATAGTTTTGAGAAACCAAAGACTGATATCAGAATTTACTGCACTTTGTTTAGTCGATTATGTTGTTTATTTACATTACATCCAAATTCCAGCTTCTCTTCCTTTATCTCTCAGTCCCTCTTCTTTACCTCTATTATCAACCCCACCCACCTGCTCTCTCCTTCTCATAAAAGCAGGGGCTTCTCATTGATAACAAGTGGCATATCAAGTGGTAAGTCTGGGCACATCTCCTATTGAGGCTAAACCAGGCAGCCCAATTATGAGAAAGATTTCCAAAAGCAGGCCTTGTAGTCAGAGACAGCCCATCATCCTGTTTTAGGAATCTCACATGAAGACCCGCATACATACCTGTTACATATGTGCAGAGGGCCTAGGTCTACTTCAGACATGCTCTCTGATTTAGTTCACTTCCAGGTCAGACTCTAGGAGCCCCCACACATAAATAAGTTCATTTTCATATTCGCTCACCCCCCCCATTCCTTCTTCCCCAATTGTCTCCTATTCCCTTATAGTTTTCTTTCACTCTCCAAATTATGTGTTGTCTAGCTTTCCATTTTAAGACTTTTGAATCCACTTACTTTCACTTGTATGTGTATGGTCATAAGACCAGTTACTGGAGCATGGGTGGATAGATGTTCAGGAAGGATTTTAAGCTTGAGGAAAGCTTACTCATCCTCCCCTAAGAACAATCAATGAACCAGTTTCTCAACTAGCTGTAACACTTCAAGATCACTTCCCCGAAACAGAATGAGATTTTCCTGACTTAATTTTTTTCTGGATATATTGTTATATTGGGATATCCATGGTAGATAAAAATGATGAGCACTTCTTTAATCATTTCCTAGCTGTTTGTGTTTCTTCTTTCAAGATCTTTCTATTTCAAAAGTTTTTTATTTGGGCTTTGTGTTCCATAAGTTTTCATTTCTTGAGTTCTTTATATATTCTAGACACTAATCCTCTGGCAGAAGAATGGCTAAAACTATTTTTGTGCCATTCTGAAGACTAAGCGTTTCTCTTCATTGAAAGTCCACTGAGGTGTACATAAGCATTCAAGTTACAAGACGACCAAATGACAATTTTTCGTTTTATTCCAAAAAGTCAAAACTTTGGCTGGAGTATCACATCTCATGTTGAATTATTTATTGACAGGGGTAGAGCTTTGTAAAAAGTAAATGATAAACATCTAGTTTGTTGTTGTTGTGTGTATGTATGTGTGTATGTAGTATAGTTGGACTCCAGTCTGCCAAGCACCATTTGATAAAGATGTTATCTTTCTTCAGTGCATAGTTTGGGTGCTTTTGTCCAAAGTCAAGGAGCTGTTGTTCTGTGGATGCAGTCTTACACTCAATTCTATTACACTGATGAATAAGTATTTTTTTTTTTTTAGCAGTATCATGCTATGGTTCTGTAATGTACCTTCAAGTGTGGTATAGGTACACATCTTGTAGTGTTGATGTTCTACAGGGTTGTTCAGCTGTGTATGGGTTTTATGATTTTACATAAATTCTGGGACTGTCCTTGTCATATTATGAAGATTGACATTTGTGTTCAAACCATGCATTGCTTTTGGTAGAATAACCATGTACATAAAACATTTTTTTAAAAATTCCTGTAGCACAGTGTTTCTATCTTCTAGTGCTTTCTTCAGTTTCCCTTTTTGGTTTCTGAATGTTCTCCTTGGAAAAACCTGTCATTTACCTGGTTATTTTTATTTCCAGATAATTGTGTTGCTATAATGAATGGGATTCTGTTACTGATTATCTATATATACTTTATAAGAGAATTTCAGATTTGGGGGTATTACCTTTTTGTTCTGTCAATGTCATGAGAATTTATCTGCTTTATGGTTATAACCTAGAACCCCTGCTTGTATGTAGCAAATGGTAGCTCAATACCCAAGTGGGTACACCAGTAAGGGGAACAGGGACTATTTTGGACATGAACACAATGGCTGGCCCTTCGACCTCTCTGCTCCCACTCCCTCCCCCCCCCCCGAGGGAGGAACAGCCTTGCTAGGCCACAGAAGAGGACATTGCAGCCAGTCCTGAAGTGACCTGATAAGCTAGAGTTAGAAGGAAGGGGAGGAGGTCCTCCCTATCAGTGGACCTGGAAAGGGGCAGCAAGGAGATGAGGGAGGTAATTGGGGAGGGGGTACAACTGGGATACAAAATATATAACCTGTGATTAATATAAAATAAAAATGTTAAAATTAAAAAAGAACCTCTTTCACAAAGAAGTACTCCTTTTAAGAGTGTGAAAAAAATCAACTTAGGTTTAAAGAAAGAAAAAAAAAAGAACCCTGTAGTTTAATCTTTATAGTCTCCTTTATAGGGAATCACATCTGCAAGTCTGAATTTATCTCTTCCTATTTGAATGACATTGACATAATTTTTACCTTGATGTTCTAAGACTTCCCGCCATCCATTGAACAATAGTGAAGGAATTTAATATCCTCATTTTGTTTCTGACCTTATTGAAAGTATTAAAATACATTTCAGGTTCAAACACAACGAAAAGATATTAATGTTTCTTACTATGTGTGTGAATACTACGGATTTGTAAATAACATTTTGCTGGAGGTGAAATTGCAGCAGAAAATACTCATATCAGACTAGATTGAGATTGTATGAGTGTGTGAGTATATGAGTAAAACCAAAACTGAGAACTCATTAAGAGACCAGACCAACCAGACCAAGTAATGATTTAATATCTACCCTTTCCCATTAAAGCAGTGATTCGCAGCCTGTGGGTCATGACCCATGTAGCATTACTATACCAGATAATCTGCACATCAAATAATTATGTTTCATAACAGAGCAAAGCTATGGTTATATAATAAGAACAAAATAAATTTATACTTGGTGGTCACCACAATGCAGGGAACTGTAGTAAGGGGGCATATTATTAGGGAGGTTGAGAAGCTCAAAAGGAAGGATACTTGCATTGCAAAGACCTTGGCCCCACCAATATGCCATCTAAATAGCTAGTGTACTCATTAGCTTATCAACAGGCAAAGAACTTTCAACTATCCAAGGACTTCCATTCAATTTGTTAACACCCACTGATGTAATACCTGATTGTATTGCTAACTATTTTTGCATAATTATGCATACATAACTATTATGTATGCAAGCATAAACTGTACACATTTTGCTATTGCAGCAAGGACCTGTGACTTGTCTCTGAAGCTGATGCAATCCAGGGGCAGATTCAGACTTTGTCCTTGTGACTTGGCTCTTCAGTGGAGCAGCTAAATCAAATAATAGATAATCTAAGTAACACCGTGATACTCTTTTGACATGTACATCAAATATTTGTATTAAGGGCATCAGGTCTGTGAGCTTCTTTCCTATTTAACCCTCTTACAGCCAATGTGTTTATATAATTACACATATATATTTAAAATATAGAATATTATATACCATATGTATGTAATATAGCTGTGTGATTCGTCATGTCTGGATTCTAGGTTTGTAATGTAACTTGAAATAAAAGACTTGTGTTTGCCTTGGTCCACCTGTGCTGGCTAGATATATGTCACTTGACACACAAACAGGAGTTATATCTGAAAAGAGGGAACCTCAATTGAGAAAATGCCTCCAATATAGTCATCTGTAAATTGTTTTCTTAATTAATCACAAATAGGGGTGGTTCCATCCATGAGCTGGTGGTCTTTGCTCTATATAAAAGTAGGTTGAGCAATCCCGGGCAACCCAGCCAGGAATTGCCATCCTGCCCTGGCATGTGCTTCAGTGTCTGTTCTAGATTTCAAAGGTTCTTTAAGTTACTGTTCTCATTCCTTTGATTATGGCAATATGGAATTGTAAACCAAATAATCCATGTTCTTGCCACCTTGCTTTTTGAGTTTGAGGTTCCTTGCAGCCAAAGGAACCCTAACGAAGACAATTTGGGATATTCTGTGGGAATTTGGAAGAAAAGAATGTTGAGAGCACTGTAGAGGAAGGAAGCCTGGTTACGGTAGATTTAGAGGGAATTTTAATGTTTATATGAAAGATGATTGATCTTTTGATTTAAAAATATGTCATACTGGTTCTCTGAGGTTAATAATCAGCTGTAAGTATTAAATCCTAGAACTATGAAAGGGAAATCTTTACTTTGCTCATATACTCAATGGTCAGCTGAAGCTGAAAATTCGCCTTATTAAGAAGAGAGCAGCTTCAGTGAGGTGGAATCTTCTGGGAAATGTTTCCTGAAAATCAGGACAATGAAGCATTGTTGCAGAGGCAACCAAGGGTTGTACCTTGCACTGGCAGCTGAACTTAGTAGCTTACTGAAGGGCACTAACAGCCTAAACATGGCAAACACAGGCCTGATTACTTTTCTTCAGTTATTTGGCCACTGACTCATTCCAGAGACAAAAATACCAAAGTTTCAAATATCAAATGTCATTATTTGCATAATATGTCTAATCAGGATTTACCAACTAAGCCTAGGACAGACTGCCCCCTTTTCTCATGAAAAACGCATGCCTTCAGAAACACCCCTTTTTTTTTTTTTTTTTTTTTTTTTTTACTTCTCTTCTTTTTTTTTTCCTGTGTGTTGTTGTTGCTGTGACTACCTTACAGCTTCCATGGTCAAATTCTGCATTCCACTACAGAGAAATAAAAAATCTCATTTGTGCTGAGAATGTGGTGTTTGGGTATGTCATGTAAAATTCCATAGGCTGGCCTTCCTTTCTTTAAGAGTGACCCAGGGAAGATGGGAGGGAGAGTTGGTTTCCTCTCTGTTGCTCTGGACAGGCTGTTCTGCCACTTAAAATGACCACTTATTTTTCTGCAATTATGGTTTCTACCCAACAACCATGCAGGGGTAGGTATGCGGCCCTTAGCACTAGGGCCTCCTGTGGAGACTCCACAGGTAAAGTATGCTTGTTCATCTTTGGAGGGGAGTGATGGTATAGCACTGAGTCTGTTAACTTATTTGTGAATTTACAAGGGAATAAGAAAAAAGAGAGAGATACAAAATACATCATTTATAAACACAGTCAAGAAAGAAAAATTGTGAGGCAAATGGTACCAAGAACTTTATTTTCCAAGTTACACCTCTTATATCCTGAGCGAAAGCTCTTTACACAAGAAAAAAAATTCTTCATAGTCAAAAGATTTTATCACAGAGGCAGACAAAACTGTTACAGTTGGAGGGCTTTTAGTAATTACATGTTTCATTAACAAGCTAACAATTTCTTTATCTAGTCTTATATTCCAAGATACACAGTGTCACGGGAAGGTCAAACCAACTTGCCTATATTGTTCATACTAGGACTTATGGTTCTTTGACTCAGTTTTACATGTTTGTTGTTTGGTCTTATTCTGTTATGATTAGTTTAACTTCATTTCATATTATTTTACCAAAATTATTTCTTTTCTTTGTAGACACCCATTTATTTTCTAATAAGAGTGTGTATTAAAGAGCATTGGTTTGGATTTTTGTTTGTTTGTTTGTTTGTTTGTTTGATTTTTGATGTGGAGAGGTTCTGGGAAGACTTTTGAGAGAAGAAGCATTAGTCAGTATAGATTGTATAAGAAAAATCTATCCTCAATTAAACACATGTTTAGTTAATTTATAAAGTACTATATATTCAAAGGCTTATTTATAAATACTGTGCTTAATTCCATATTTTTGCCCCAATCCCTGCTTAAACTTTAAGCCCTGTTATACCATGGGTATTCTAGTCATTCTTTTCTTTTTAATGATTGCAAGGATTTTCTTCTCATTGACTGCACATTTCTTCTTCTCTTGATTGTACATTTATTAAACTATGGAAGCTTGCAGGTTTCATGACAATGTTATAACATTTTTGGACTTACTCTGAAAGTGCTTACCTTTGTCTATACCATGAAGGAAACACTCTAATTTTCATTTCTAGCAATTTCAGGGGATTAGGTCTCACGCTGAAGTCTTTGATCCATATAAGCAAGAGTTTTGTACAAAGGAAAAGATAATCATCCTATTTCATTTTTCTGCAGTAGAAGTCTCTTATACCAGCACCAAGTGTTGAAGATGCTGTCTTTTCTTCAGAGCAAACTTTTGGTTACTGTGTCAAAAAAATCATGAAGCTGAAGTAGTGCAGACTTATATTCCATCTCTCAATATTATTCCTTTGATGTATAAGCGTATTTTGTAGCAGTATCATGTTGTGATTCTATACTATACCTTGAAATAAGGCATAGTGACACCTTCTGTAGTGTTGATTTTGTTCAGAGTTACTTTGGTTCTCCTTGGTTATTTATTATTTCAAGAAAAAAATGAGAGTTCTTTTACTCATCTGTGAAGATCAGGTATGGTATTTTGATTCATTTGTATTGAATGCTTGTATTGCATTTGGTAGAATAATCCTTGATATAAAATTAAAATTTCCATTCTAAGAGCACAAGAAGTATTTTCATGTGCTATTGCTTCCTTCAATTTCTTTTATGAATCCATAAAGATTTTTCTTTTAGAAGTCTTTCTTTTACTTGGTCAGGTTTATTCCCTTCTTATAGTAGATAGGACAGTTTTTGATTTGGGTGTGTTTGTTTTGTGTGCTTCCAAATTCATGAAACTATCTACTTTAAGAATCCTATGGCATGCCTTATAGTTTTGCATTTAAGGAATACTACTTGTAAACATAGGGCCTCTGCATTTTTCTCTTATTTGTATTTCTTATATTCCTTTTCAGTTTATTATTCTAAGACCTCAAGCCCTTCAATAAACAATAGTGGAAAATGGACATATTGTCTTGTCTTATATCTGAATTTATTAGGAATATTTAATTCCTAAGAGTTCAAATGTAGAGAGCATATATTAATGTTCTTCACTGTGCCTATAAGCAGCAAAGATCAATAAATACTATTTTCTGAAGGTAAAGATGTATCATTAATAATCAATCCAAAGCAGATTGAGAGAATATCAGCAATGAGAGCATTGAGTAAACCAAGACTGAGAATTCATTAACACACGAGACTATGCAGAGAAAGTAAAAATTTCATACCTACCAAAAGAGCTTACGTTCGTGATGCTGGTCTCTTTTTAATCACAGGTACTTTGTCAGCTCTAACTGACTAGCATTGATTTTCCCAGGAAAGGAAAAGTTTCCTTTAAGTAGTTCAGGTATCTTGTTAATCACAGTTGACAGAATCTTAAATAAAAATAGCAAATAGACCAAGAGGGTCTTTAAACATCTCTCTGAATCTTCACAAGCCATGCTTTATCCTGTACACTGCTCTCAATGTGCTTACCTTCCAAACTCTCCCAAATCCTACCTACCCTGTATCCCTCAAAGCAGCTCTTCTTATCCTGAGAGTCATGACTCCTTCATTCATCACAAATCAGATATCCTGTATATTAAATACATACATTATAAATCATACCTGGGGAAAATTACAGCATAAATTTGCAATGAAATAATTTTGTGAATAAGGTCACCACAACAAGAGAAGTCATACTAAAGAGTTTTAGCGTTAGGAAGGTTAAGAACCACTGCCTTACACTGACGAATGTATTTCATTGCAAAGGCCTTGAATCCACCAATGTGCCATCTAAACACCTAGTGTATTCATTAGCACACCAAGAGGACAAGAACTCCAAATATCCCGTGGCTTCTTCTCATTTTGTTAACAACCACTAGTCTTAATGCCTGATGGTATTGTTAACTATTTTCCCAAGCAGTCCTCGATATGCATACATCCAACACCTCTTTACTATAGCTGCAATGTCCTGTGCCTTGCCCATGAAACTCATAAAAATCCTGAGGCCAGATTCAGATTTTGACCTTGTGACTTGGCTCTTCAGTGGGGCAGCTGGATTAAATAATACCCAATCCAAATACCACAGTGAACTTTTTTGTTATGTATATCAAATATCAGACACAATGACATCATGTTTTTTGAACGTTTTGGCTTCCTTAAGCCATTTGTAGCCATGGTATAACCTACATACACCGTACCAATTAAAAATGGAAAAGAAATACAATTGTTCCGTGAAGTGCAAATTTCTGGTTTCTTTGAAGACTGAATGTTGTCATGTGATGTTTGCTGCAAGTTGGGCAAGTGATGTTTGCCCAGATGGCTTGTGATAGGGCTGTGACCCATCACATGTGAGGGGCGTGATCTGGGCCATCTCTGGGTGGACTTTGAGGAGAGGACCTATATAGAAACCCATGAGGAAAGAGACACAGCTTTCTGGATCGACATCCCTGCGCTGATCTTCATGTTTTAACACTTGTCTTCTCAGAGAGCAACATTCCAGAGAGCTTCTCCAGGTAGTCTAACTGAGTTTTGAGGTTTCTCTGACTTCGTGTGGCTGCCCTGTGTTGACCTTTGGACTGGACTGAAAACTGTCTGGTAATCAAGGACCCATAGAACTTAATCAGCATGCAGATAAAACAGAAAGATAGCCCTTTTCTCTACTTATATCCTACCTAAGGTTTTGGAGTGGAGAGAGGAGTTGGAAGTGAGATTGGTGCTTAAGGACCCTAAATAATGTAGGTGAAAAATCCAAGCGAATAGCTGTGTGATTTGTAATGCTTTGTGTGGAAGCTAGGTTAGTTAAAAACTTGAAATACATGAACTGATAGGCATGCTCTTTAATTACCTCCCCCTTAGGGGGGTAGTAACCTTACCAGGCCACAGAAGAAGACTATGCAGCCAATCCTGATGAGACTTAATAGTCTAGAATCAGAACTAAGGAAAGGAAGATCTCCCCTATCAGTGGACTTGGGGAGAGGCATGCATGGAGAAGGGGGAGGAATAGAGGGATTAGGAGAGGAGGGAGGGAACTATAAGGGGGATACAGTGAGAGGCCAGCAACCAATTTGGAAATCAATCTGCCACTTTTTCGGACAAGAAGGAATAGTGCTAGCTCAAGATCCAGCTATACCCCTCCCAGGCATATATCCAAAACATGCTCAAGTATACAACAAGAGCAGTTGCTCAACTGTGTTCTAGAAGGTTTTTTTGTTTGTTTGCTTGTTTGTTTGTTTGTATTAGCCAGAAGCTGTAAATAACCCAGAGGACTCTCAGTTGAGGAATGGATGCAGAAATTTTGGTACTTTTAGAAAATACTACTCAGCAATTAAAAACAAGGAAATGAGTGGGATCTAGGAAAAATAAATCAAATGGTTTCTAGACCAAAGTTCCAAAGTTCCTCCACAGTCCTTACTAAGACAGACTTTCATTTCTAAATAATTTTATTAACTAGTAATTATTGTAGAAGGGCAAGTCCATTGTGGTTGGATCCATTCATAGCTGGTTCTCTTGGCTTGTAATTGGTCCTGAGTTCAATTTCCGTCAATCGCATGGTGGCTCACAGCCATCTATAATGAGATCTGGTGCCCTCTTCTGGCATAAAGACACACATGCAGGCAGAATGCTAATTAAATGATAAATTAATCTTGAAAAAGAAAAGAAAAAGAAAAAGAAGTCTCAGCAAGCCAGGCAATGGAAGCCAGTAAGGAGCATCCTTTCAAGGCTTAGGCATCAAGCATTGACTTGTAGATTCTTGCCATGTTTGGGTTCCTTTCCTGACTCCTTTCCATGGTGAGAAACAATATGGAATTGTTAAACAAAATAAATGTAACTGTGTTGAGTGCAGTTTTTAGGAAAGAGACCTCTTATCTGAAGATTCTGAGAGAAGTTTATAGGCTTTACAAGGTCCTTTGCCACTTTGATTTAAAAGTCTCTCATTCTTACTACCTGAGGGTGAAGAAGTAGCTATGATTAATAAGACATCAGAACTATTAAATGGAAACCTGTGCATTGAAGAGACAATCCATGTTTGTCACCAACAGCTGAGAAATTAACTGTGATTAAGAAAAGATCAGCATCATTGAATCAGTGAGCTGCAATCATCTGGGAAGTGTTTCTTGAGACACAGCACAAAAAATCCTTGTGGAGGAGGTGACCAAGGGTTTTACCTCTCACTGGCAGCTGAAAGTGCTAGTGTAAATGTCATCCAGGTAATAGTGGTGAAGGCATGAAAAGGTCTTGGGAGCATCTGAGACTTGGGACTCTGAGAGGCTAGGAATGGCTATTGGTGAAGGTTTTGCCTCATTGGCAGTTGAAGGCCCAGGACTGATGCTGTCATGTAAAGTAGTTGAAGCTTTTCTCCCTAAAATGAAAGTACAGCCCAGGTAATGAAGATTACAACAGTGTTTTAGAGATGCCTGTTACATAGGATGACCACCAAGTACAGCACCAACAGTGGAGTGGAGCCACCCAGAGCCTAGAGACCAATAATTCTTTCAATAAATATTTGTTGTCCTAGAAACAGATATAGTTTAAGCAGGCTATACCATACTAAATGGTTATCAATCTGAAAAAAAATTACTGAAACCCATAAATCAATGTCATAAAAAATGTGAGAAAAATACAAAAGTTAGAAAACATTGCAGTAAATGTCACAGAATGGAAAAAAATGCAGAAATATTTAGTAATACAGCTGAGTAAGCACAAAATTCTGTAACCTAAAGTGATATACGCAGAGAGTAGAAACTGAATGAATTTTTATCTCCTTGTCTTTTCCTTTACCAAGGACAAATGGGAAATCTCCAGGAGCAAAGAAAATATAACAGATTATTGACATGACCAGCAGAGAACGGGAAATTCCTCAGGGCTACTAGACAATATTACTATTTTAACTATTCTGATGATCAAGAAGTAGAGTCCAAGAAATTCTTAAACCAAAAGACTTTGCTGGGAAGGGCAGCCAATGAACGCAGTACAACCAGGTCTGGCTTCAAAACTCTAAAGACCCACCTGTACCAAATAAAGGAGACCCTAGATTCACAGAAGGACAGGAGCCTAAAACAGAAGCTGATCTGAAGTAAAAGTCCATGAAACAAGCAATTCTAGCTAAGACTTTGAAATGAAATGTGAAACTATATTCCATGGTAAGATGACAGCATTTCCAATGCTAAGATTACAGTTGCTAATGACACAACAAAGTCTCAGCCTTTGAAATATACAGGGAAAATTCAGAGCTGTCCAACAATCTTGAAAAATAAATCTGGTCAAATGACACACCATCCTGGTGGCTACAAAACTCAAGTTCAGTGCATTTCCTCATGTCACCATGATAGACAGGAAGGCCACATTTTGCCTAAAATAAGTGTTATATGCAGCACAGGACTTACCTGAAATTTTCTATTTACCATCCATAAATTGGGGAATAAATGCCATCACTCTGTGAGATACAGCTAATGAGTGTAGGATTGTCTAGAGTAACCCAGAATGTTTTGTAGGTCCTTGGCTATTATTGTGTCTATGAAGTAAGAGCAAGAAAAAAACACATAACAGATGTCTTTTAAAAATTAATTAATTCAATTGACATCCTAGTCATAGGGTCCTCCCTCCTCTCCTCCCACTCCTACCTTCCCTTCTGCATCCCCTCCAACCTATTATTCAGAATAGAGGAAACCGCATATCCAGACACCCCAGCTCAATATTTCACATGAGGTCTGAATTTGTCTTCCTTCACTGGGGCTTTGTAGGGAGTCCAATCAGGGGTAAGACATCAAAAAGCAGGCAGCATAGGCTATGTCAGAGATATACCCCACTACCCTAACTGCTGGGTTGACATTAAGCCTAAAAAGCCCATAGGACATATCTCCTTGTGTTCTGGGAATTGTAGTTTATCTATACAGTAGTATAAGATTAGAATCTATTTAGTAGTGTGTGTACCCCGTGTGTGTCTTTCTGAGTCTGTGTTGCCTCACTCAGGATGATCTTTTCCACCTCC
Organism: Pachyuromys duprasi; assembly: GCA_028658305.1. NCBI lineage: Eukaryota > Metazoa > Chordata > Mammalia > Rodentia > Muridae > Pachyuromys > Pachyuromys duprasi. Next base: position 20,678,161 of record CM053756.1, on the reverse strand, counting down.
ATCCATTTGCCTGCAAATTTTGTAATTTCCTTGTTTCTAATGGCTGAATAGTATTTCATTGTTTAAATAGACCAGTTTCCTTATCCATTCTTCAGTTGAGGGACATCTAGGTAGTTTCTAGTGTCTGGCTATTATAAGTAAAGCTGCTATAGTCATAGTTGAGCAAATATCCTTGTTGTGTGAGGGAGAATATGTTGGGTGTATGTCCAGGAGTGGTATAGCTGGGTCTTGAGGTATGGCTGATTCCAATTTTCTGAGAAAGCAGCAGATTGAATTCCAAGGAGTTTGGACATATTTGCACTCCTACCAGCAATGGATGAGTGTTCCCCTTTCTCCACATCCTTATCAGCATTTGTTGTCACTTGAGTTTTCGTTCTTGGCCATTCTAATAAGTGTAAGTTGGAATTTCACAGTCATTTTGATTTGTATTTCTCTGTTGACAAAGCATTGAGTACTTCATTACTTGCTTCTCCATTATTTGATATTCTTTTTTGAATTAAATATTAATTTTTATACTAATTACAGTTTATTCACTTTGTATCCCATCTGTAGTGCCCTCCCTCACTGTTTAGCTTTGTGCTTAATTTTTTATTGGATTGTTTGTTGGTTTATTTTTGTGTTTAATTTCTTGAGTTGTGATGTAGGATTTGTGAAGATCTTTTCCCAACCTGTAGACTGCCATTTCATTCTATTGATCATGTCCTTAGATTCACATAAGTTTGTTCAGTTTCGAGAAGTTTCTTAGAGGCTGATCTGCTCAGAACTTGTCTCCTGTACTAATGAGCTCAAGGCTCTTCCCAATTTCTCCTCTAGTATAAGTAATGTATCTGGTTTTATGTTGAGATCTTTGATCCACTTGGACTTGAGTTTTGTCCAGGGTGATAAACATGGATCTATTTGCATTTTTCTTCATGTAGACATCCAGTTAGAACAGCATCATTTATTGAAGACACTGTTTTTTTTTTTTTCCCATTGTATGGTTTTGTCTCCTTTGTCAAAAATCAGGTGTTCATAGTTGTGTGGGATTTTTTTCTGTGTTTCAATTTGATTGCATTGATTAACCACCATATTTTTATGACAGTACCATGAAGCTTTTATTGCTATTTCTCTGTAGGATATGTAAGATATGGAGATACCTCCAGAATGTCTGTTATTGTTTAGGATTGTTTTACCTATTCTGTTTTTGTTTTGTTTTCCATATGAAGTTTATAATTGTTCTTGCAAGGTCTGTGAAAAACTGTGTTTGTGTTTTGATTGAGATTGCACTGAATCTGTAGATTGTTTTTGGTAAGGTGTCATTTTTACTATGTAAATCCTACTGATCCATGAACATTGGAGATTTTTTCATTTTCTGGCATCTTTTTCAATTTCTTTCTTCAGAAACTTGAAGTTCTTTGACTTCTTTGGATAAAGTTACCCCTATATTCTTTATATGATTTGTGGCTATTGTAAGGGTGTGATTTTTTTCTAATTTTGTTCTCAGCTTGTTTGTCATTTGTGTAGAGTCAAGTTACTGATTTTTTAAATTAACTTTTTATCCAGCCACTTTACTGAAGCAGTATATCAGCTCCAGGTGTTTTCTGGTAGAATATTTTTGGGTCACATATGTCATCCGTTAATAGCCATACTTCAAATTCTTTATTTCCAATTTGTATCCTTTTGATCTTCTGTAGTTGTCTTAATTCTCTAGCTAGAACATCTATTACTATATTGAAACTATTTGGAGAGCGAGGGCAACCTTGTCTTTTCCCTGACTTTAGAGGAACTGATTTTAGAAACTCAAGGATTTTGAGTTTCTCTCCATTGAGTTTGATGTTTGCTATCAACTTGCTGTATGTAGATAGCCTTTATTATATTTATATATGTGCCTTTTATGCAGTTATCATGAAGGAGTATTGAATTTGTCTAAGCCTTTTTCTGCACCGAATGAAATGATCTTGTGATTTTTTTTTTTCAGTTTCTTTATATGGTGGTTTATACTGATGGATCTCAATACGTGAACCATCCCTGCATCCCTGGGATGAAGTCTACTTGATCATGGTTAATGAGTTGTATGACGTATTCTTGAATATTGGTAAGAGGTATCTTATTGAGTATTTTTGCATCTATCTTCACAAGGGAGATTGGTTGGAAATTTTCTTTGCTGGGTCTTTGTTGGTTTAGGTATCAGGTTAACTGTGGCTTCATTGAATGAAACCAATTCTTGGTTTGTTAATTCTCTGTTCTTTTTGTTTCTAGTTTTATCTAGTTTATTAATTTTAGCTCTGATTTTAATTATTTCCCGCTCCTACTCCTTTAATTATTTCCTACTCCTCTTGGGTGTGTTTGCATCTTCTGTTTTTTTTTTTTTTTCTCTAAAGATTTCATGGCATCTGTTATGTGGCTAAAATGGTATCTCTCCAATTTCTTTATGGAGGTGCTTGGAACTATGAACTTTCCCCTAGGTACTCATTTCATGCTGTCCCATAAAATTGGGGAACATTCACCATTTTCATAGAATTGTAGAAAGTCTTTAATTTGTTTTTTTTTATTTCTTCTTTCATCAACTGATCATTATGCAGGGAGTTGTTCATTTTCCAAGACTGTGTATGCTTTGTGTTGATTCTGTTGTTGTTGAGATCTAGCCTTAATGGTTGGTGACTGATGAAGAAAAATGGGTCAATTCAAATTTCCTGTATTTTTTGAGGTTTATTTTGTGACTGACTATATGGTAAATTTTGGACAAGGTTTTCATATCGTGATGTGAAAAAAAGTTTGTTGTTTTGTGTTTGGGTGAAAAGTTCTCGCCACAGCCATTAGGTCCAATTCAGGGCTTCATTATTTCTCCGTTTCTCTTTTGTTCAGTGATCTGTCCATTGCTGAGAGTGGGGTGTTGAAGTCTCACACTATTAAAGTTTTGGGATCAACTTTAATAATGTTTCTCTTAGGAACGCATGTACCCTTGTATTTTGGGCATAAATCTTAAGTATTGTGATGTCCTTTGGTGGATTTTTTTCTTTGATGAGAATGAAGTGTCCTTGCTCATCTCTTAATTAATTTTGGTTGAAAGTCTACCTTTGGTTAAAAGCTACTCCAACTTCCTTCTTGGGTTCATTTTCTTGGAAAACCTTTTAGAGCCCTTTACTCTAAGGTAATATCAATCTTTTTTGCTCAGGTTTGTTTCTTGATTGCAGCAGAATGTTGTATTCTTTTTAAGCAACCATTCTGTTTGCTTGTGTCTTTTAATTGGAGAGGTGAGTCCATTGATATTGATAGATATTAGTGACCAATGATTTTTAGTTCCTTTTATTGTGGAGCTGGTGGTGATAGTATTCTTTTTTTCTTTTGTTTTTACTGTTGTGAGGTTATGTACATCCTGTTTTTATTTTCATGTATAGTTGACCACTTTAGGTTAGAGTTTTCCTTCTAGTGTCTTCTATAAGGATGGTTTGCTGCATAGAGATTATTTAAATTTAGTTTTTTCATGGCATATCTTGTTTTCTCCATCATCTGTGGACTCTCGGTGTCTGCATGATATCTGTTCAGTTCGTTAGGGCTTTCATCGACTCCAATGGGAAGTTACTTGGCCATTTCCCTTATCACTTTTAATATTTTTAATTTGTTTTCTAGATTTTATGTTTTGATTATTATGTGGAGGGAGGAATTTCTCTTCTGGTCTAGTCTATTTGGTGCTGTGTAAGCCTCTTGTAAGTTTAAGGGCATCTCTTTTTGTGGTATTAGGAATTTTATTTCTGTGATTATCTTGAATGTATTTTCTTTCTCTAGTGTCTGGAGTGGTCTTCATGATGATGAGGGAGGTCCAGGGGAAAACAAATAGGGCCTGGCATTTCAGATGCAGCCACCCTTTAGTGGGTGTTTCTGAAGGCAAGTTGCAGGCACACGTATCTTGGCGGACATGTCTTAAACAACAGGGAAAAGGGAACAGGTGTCTTAAAGGCCTGGGGTTCTGGCTTCAGTACTTGGAAGGCCATCATACAACATGTCAGGTGTTAGCAAATGGGCACAGGTGTCTCCAAGTGGAGAGCATCTGTCTCAAGTGTCAATTGCAGAGGGGATCTTGTGTCTCAGAAGGTAACTGAGCTCTGGCTTACAGACCTACCAGACATGGCACTACTGTGACTTAGATATGTGGCCTCCCCTCCATCTTGGATCCAGCATAAAAATGATTTTTAACATGTATATGTATATTAATTTTTATATAATCATTATTACAGTTTATTCACTTTGTATCCTAGCTGTGACCGCCTTCATCATCTCCTCCCAATTCCACCCTGCCTCCCTCTTCTCCCTCTATCCCCCTCCTCTAGTCATTTGATAGGGGAGGTCCTCCTTCCCTTCATTCTGATCTTGCCCCTCAGGTTGCCTCAGGACTGGCTCAACTTGATCACAACAAGGGGATCAGTAGAACCGTGGTTTGAAGATTTGGATGATATCCCAGGAATCCAGATGATTACCTCAGGGGAGCAAGAGGGATCCATTGTCTAGCTGTTAATGTGGAGGTTCCCTGGACCTGGGACCTGCACTCCCTGGAGTATGCGTAAAGGGAAAGTAACCCATAGTTCTTGACTCCTGAATCCAATAGTCCCCAACAGATGTCCCCTCCAGTATGGCAAGCACTAAAGTCGGTGCTAGGGACACAGCTGCCTGTTTATTAACTGGTTTCTCAGTCTCTGTTCATCTGCACCTTAGTGAGGGTACACACTGGTTGCCACCATCTTGGACCCCATTACTAATTTATATAGTGATGTTTTGACTCAAATTTTAGACATAAATGACAATGGAAAAAGAGGCACTTATTTGAAAGAGAACATTATGAAGTATATTCAAGAGTTTGAACTGAGGGAAGGAGTAAATGGTATGAAAAGGTAAAATGTAGTAAATATTTGCTGGTAATAGCTTAGCCATTATTTTGAGCATCAAAAAAACTGAGCAAATTACATACTTTAAAAAAGCTTTTGAAGGTGCAAAATATGCGCAGGATATAAAAAATGGTGTCATCTCATCGATTTACATGGTAAACCATGTATATGAGTTTCAGCAGGAAGAGTAATATATCCCAAACCAAGTAGCTTTCATAATTATCTATAGGATATAGGACATGGCAAATCCTTGAGAGTCAACATTATGTACAATGAGCAGACTGTTTTTACAACTTAATGAATATATGAAACAACCCATCCCTTGAACCATAAAATGTATACGTTTTATAGATTTATATTTTATTAATTGTGCTTATAATTTTCTATTTAAGCAAAAAATATGAAGAGTGATTCAAATATAAAAATGTCATAACATATTATTGTTTTTCATAAAAAGCCATTTCTAAGTTGTTTTTACATATAGTCTGTAAAATTATAAACCTCACACCATGATTCATATTAATTATAGATGAAATCTATAAACAGAGAACCAAAAAATAAAATAAAATATGCTACACAGAGAAAAGCTACTTTTAAAACAGAGTAATTTAAAAAAAATATTTTTGCGTCATAGTAATTGATATATACAGAAAGAAACTATGAATTCTGCCTATGCAAATACACAACAGAGACTTCTGTCAAGTGCTTTACTTTTTGTTTCATTCATATTAGATACAAGGTTGGCACAAGGAAACTAAAGTGACCCTACCCAGCAATGCTTCCCTTCTTTATTGTTAATAAATTTGGAGCATATACTTGCTCAGTGTACTATCTATAAAGATGTTGTTTCATTCATATTAGATACAAGGTTGGCACAAGGAAACTAAAGTGACCCTACCTGGCAATGCTTCCCTTCTTTATTGTTAATAAATTTGGAGCATATACTTGCTCAGTGTACTATCTATAAAGATGTTGGTTACCCGCTGTGTCCCATGCCTTTGGCTTTAACCAAGATTTGCTCTTTTATTACCTTCAGCCATGGCTTCTTTGCCAGTGATGTTGTTTCTGGTGACTCTGCTGCTACCAGATGTCAGTGCTTCAATGCTCGATGAAGAAATGGTAGGTTTAAAATGGAAAATCATCTTAGATCTATGTAGCACCTTTGTGAAATTGTATACTACTTGAGATAGAGGAATCCAAAGACTTTGATAATGAGAACACTCTCAGGGAGACTTGTAGCACCATGTGATGAAAATTAAAAGGACAGAACCCTGAAATTCTAAAGTTTTGTTCATGGGTCAAGTGAATAAGTAACCTGTAATTTCTGAGAAAATAGATAATGATACTGTGTCTTTTAAAAGTACTGCTTTTATATATAGGCCGCCACACTGTTGTAGAAATTCAACTTTAGATCTTGTGACGATTCACAAGCGTTGTTCTTTCCTGATAATAATTTTGAGCAGGTGCTATTAGGTTCTCAGAAATATTACTATCACTAACCTGAACAAATTGCGCAATAATCACTTCACTGGATGAATTTACTCATTCAAAACATTTAAAATTTTTATGGTAATATCTGAAAGTTTGGTGTTGAGCAGCCAAGGAAATTTGCTGAAAATATGTGACATAATCCTGTTAGAGTACTGAGTGAGAAGTCTTTTCTTTCATTACCTAAACTTTCCCTAACTTTGGGTGACTGAAGGCCAATGTACCCAGGAAAGTTTACAGTAAATCAGGAGCTCACAGTATCTTCTCATCTTAATGTATCTTGAATAAATTTGATACTTTTTGTGTTTCTTACTGTAACCCTTTGTATAACAATGATCTCTACCTCAGATTCTAAAGAGTATAAAAATACATAGAAGATTTATCGAGACTGGCTTCATGAACGACTCTTGCAAAGAATTAATACCTCAATTAAGGAGCTTCTCACTGTTATTATGTGAAAGTGCCCGAAATAATTCACAGTTTCAAGAAGAAGAAGAAGAAGTTGTTAATAGTACTGAAAGCACAGTGACCATGTGTGTTTTCTTGAATGCTGAGAGAATGTGTTGGCAGGGAACCCAGGAAGAGTCATTAGTACCATTGGTTCAAGAAGTTAGTGTTAGAGATTTTATGTATTTTAAACTCAGTTTCAAAAATCCTTTGAATCAATACGTGACAATAGTGTCTATTGAAGGTTTTTTCCCCAAAATATTTAACAAGGAGTGTCCAAGTTGCTAAATACTGTGCCCCTGCCAATGTTCTCTATTAAGTCTGTATACTATTTACTTAAACACATTTACACAAGAAGAATGGGGAGTATAAATAAATTCAATAAACTAAGAAAAGTAGTGTCTTCACCTAGAGGTACCAAAAAAAAGTATTCTGAGCAAGCTGCAGAAGGAGCAGGAAGCTAGGAACTCGCTTCATTTCAAAATTGATGCCCTATCCTGTCTTTCCTTAAGAAGTGGTTCCCCTTAGTTCATAGTGCTAAAACACTTTATACAGTTTGTTATGTTGTGGTAATCCCAAACCCTAAACTTATATTACTGATGCTTCATAACTGTAAATTTGATACCTTTAAGATAGTAATATAAACACTAGATATTCATGACATCTGATGTGTAACTCCAGTGAAATGGTCATTCAACCCCAGTGCGATAATGAACAACACATTGAAAACCTTTAATTCATATGTCATTATTGGTAGAATTCTCAGTAAACTCATCATGTGCCCTTCTTCCTGACTGCAGTCTATTCAGATTGGAATAAAAATACTGCACTATGGTTCAGATTATGAACCTTTGTAGTTATACAATAGTAACCAGCATGGGCTACCATGGGGATTTTTATGGGATATTTTGATGATTTCATACACACATTGGATAGATTTGGATCACACTATTATTTCATGTTCTCTTATTTCCCTCCATATTCAAGAAGTATGGTTTTTTTATCAATGAATATTTTCTTGATTTTTGCCCTTTTTGTCGATGTTATTTGTGACACACTGGGTTTAAGCAGGTCTACACACATGGTCATGTCTATGATATAATTCCTGCAACAAAGGCAAAACACCAGTGTTTAAGTCCCTGAACATAAAATGACTCCCCTTCGACAACAGCTATCCACTACCTGTGCCTTTCTAGAGAGCAACACTGGTCCTTTGAACCACTCCCCTGTCTATGAGTGACGATCCCATTCTTGTAACGACTTTTACTGATAAACATATATCCATGGGTATTTGTAAATAGAACAGCCTTAAATGGTACATTTCAAAACAGCTTGTTACACCCAATTAAAAATAAACATCAATTCATTAAATAAATAAATAAATGAATAAATAAATAAATAAATGAATAAAATATAAATGAATGAATGAATAAATAAATGAATGAATAAATAAATAAATGAATATAAAGAAAGCTATTCTTGGAGGCTTGGTGAGTTTATCTCCAGAATATTTACTAAGCCTACTTGACAGAACATTTGAAGAGAAGCTCTGAAAGTGTTGGGTTCTTACTGCCAATATCCACTTGTAAGAGAGTGCATAACATGTTTGTCATTTTGGGCTGCGTTACCTACTCCAGGTGATATTTTCTTGTTCCATTCATTTGCCAGCAATTTTCACGATGTCATATTTTTAATAGCTGAGTAGTATTCCACTGTGTAAATGTACCACATTTTCTTTATCCTTTGAAGGATATCTAAATTGTTTCCAGTTTCTTGCTATTATGAATAAAGATGATAAGAACGTACTTGAGCAAATATCTCATGGCATGATGGAACCTCTTTCAGTTGTGTGATGAGGACTGGTGTATAGGTGTGTCTTGGGGTAGATGGATTCCTAATTTTATGAGAAACTGCCATATTTATTTTCATATTGGCTCTATAGGTTTGAACTCCCACCAGCAGAAAAGAGACATTGATCTCAATGTGTTTGACTTGGGAAATAAAGTGGGACATTTAAGATTATTTACATTTTTAATGTAAGATTTTGGGATGAATTAAAGAGGAGAGTGTGGATACAAAGCAATCAATCTGGGTCAAATTGACATAGAATCAGTTATCTTATATCAGCTTCACACACGTAGTATAGTTATCTAAAAGGGAGAAACCTCAGTTGAGAAATTGCCTCCAAAAGTCCTTCTGTAAATAATTTTCTTAATTAGTGATTGATGGGAGAGGGTCCACTCCACTGTGGGTGGTTCCATCCCTGGGCTGGTGGTCCTAGGTTCTATAAGAAATCATGCTGAGCAAGCCAGAGGAGGTAAGTCAGGAAACAGCACCAACCATTACTCTAAACCAGCTCCTGCCTCCATGCTCCTGCTATGTTTGAGTTCCTGATGTACAGTGAATGGAAGTCTAAGTCAAAGAAATCTTTTTCCTGCCCAAGTTGCTTTTCATGGGTGATGGAGTTTCATCACAACTACTTGTAGAAAGTTTAAATGAGAGCCCACCAATAGTTCAAATTCAGAGTGCTTGGTAGTGTGACTATGAAACCAATCTGTTTTGGGAATTTATTACTAAACAATAAATTCTGATATTGTAGACAGACAAATATGGGTACACCTACTTTACTGGTGTAATAAATATTTTTTTTATCAGTTATACTTCAGAAGAAAAATTTTCCAAGGAATTCCAAAATAGACACAGATATAAATGTGCTTTGAAAATTTCCAGGATGTGTCTTCATAAATTCATTCTCCAAACTAAAACTTTGAATCAAATGTTTTTAATCATATTAAATATTTTGAATTAAAGACATTTTTAAAATGTATACTGAAAGGCTTTATTAAAGGGGAAACAAAATGCAAATAAGTTATAATGTTGAATCAAAAGATTATGGAGTAATAGTAAATAAAAATAATTCTGTGACTTACAAAACAATTTAAAATCATGACCACTGTGACTTTAAAATGACTGTTTTGTTTTCTCTGTGAAAATGAAATAAAATTTAGAAGTGCAAATTGAGAAACTATACATTTAAATCCTTTCCTTCAACATAAATTTCTCTGCTAATGCACTCCTTTACCTTTAAGATTCAGAGAACAAGGTACATTTTAACGCTCTAGAAGTTGTGTTACATATATTCCTTTATATTAATATTTTCTAAATCAAACTTAACAATGACAGCCTACAGGGAGGGAAAAGATCTGCACCAACCCTATATTGGACAGACGGCTAATATCCAGATTATATTAGGAACTCAAGAAGTTTAAAAACAACAAATCAAATAATCCAATTGAAAATGAGGTACAGGGGTGTTCCAAGATGGCGGTGCGGGGCGACATTCTTTCTGACCACGAGCACAGCAGGATCTGCACTGTGACCAGCACACAGAACTCATGGTCTTAAACATCAGTGACCTGTGTTTCCCTGGTGAGAGGACACCCCATGGTGTGGGATTCAGTCAGTTGCAACTTTCCCAGCTAAATTGCAAAAGAGGTCCAGGTTCCACCAGGCTCTGAGTAGACAGCCCATAGCCACTTGCTGGCTTGTTTTGATCACTGTTCCAGACTGAACTATGGGCCCCACCACACAAGAGACTGTGATTTCCAGTTGAGAGAAAAGCCCATGGTGCAGGAAACAAACGGGACTGACCTTAACTCACCCAGATAATCCCTGGAAAAAGATCCCGGTCCAAGGGATGCCCAACAACCAGCCCAAATCCGGGGACACAGGAGCCAGTAGAGTCTTGCCTGTGTGCCTTACTAACTTCCCGGAATAGAACTGTGGGCCACTGGGCTCCAGAGATTGAGCCTCTCTGTAGGGTGACCCACAGAGAGGGAAACAGCATGTTCGATCTCAGAACACACAGCCCACAATCCACCCCCCCAAAAAAAAAGTTCTCAGGAAAAGCTACAGTTTCGGGAGACATCCAGGTGCCCAATCGCCAGCAAGGCAGAGGCACACACGCGCCTGTGTCAGTGGTTTCTATGTACCATCCCAGAAAGAATTGCAGTCCCCAAAACACAGTCTGCGTGTCCCTGCCGGAAGGAAACCCCACAACGGAGGGATCATCTGGTCCATCACTCAGGGCACTCAGCTCCAGAAGACTTCTGGGTTCACACAGACCCTAAGCTCTAGCTTTCTCCTGCAGGCATGAGTGCCCAGCTCACCTGCCATTGATTACTCCTAGGGCACAGGGGCACACAGTTGCAACCCCAGACCTATGAAAGCCTGAGAACCATCACAGCAACCCTCAGATACTGGTCCAAGTTGTGACTGGTTATCCCTAGTTAAACCAACAAAACTTCGGGACTCCCTGGTTCTTCAAGTAGGCTGCACCCCCCCCCAAAAATACACTTTAAGAACAGCAGCTGCAGCTCACTAAACTCAAAGTGAAAAACTCAGGAGCAGGGCATCCATCTCCAGGACTTTTCCTGATGAAAGGAGAACTTTCCTGAACTCTGCAGTTACCACAAAGGTCCATAGGCCTAAGGTGAACTGTGACAACTTCTGAGAAGCACTACCATTCGGTTGTGTATACCCAAAAAGCTGAGGAAATCTACTTCAGAACCCTGGCAAGGGGATTCTTCTAACCCCAGGATGCAGCAGGCACCAGAAATTAACAGACAACCGCTGAGAGAGCCAGATGGGTAGAGGCCAGCATAAAAATACAGCCAACAAAAGGAAAACAGTATGGCATCCCCAGAACCTAGTTCCCCAGGGACAAGTAGCTCTGGACACCCTATCATAAGTGAAATTCAAGAAGATGACCTTACATCTATGCTTTTGAAGAGGTTAATGGAGGAAGCAATTAAAATGCATAAAGAGTTAGAGGGAGATATAGTAAAACAGATTATGGCCGTCCGTAAAGAAATACAGAAAGATGCAGCTTGTTTGTGGCTTTCAGAGAGAAAATGATTAAATAACTGAAAGAAATAAAAGAAACAGCAGAACGTTCAAACAAACAGGGGAAGGAAAAAAAGGAAAATGCAATCACACAGGTGAAAGAAATCAAGAAAGCAGTTCAAGCTCTGAAGATAAGAGTTGGAAAAATTAAAGAAAACACAAACAGAGGAAAACATGGAGAGGGAGAACCCAAGAAAGAAAACAGGAACTACAGAGGTAAGCATAACCAACAGACGACGAGAGATGGAAGAAAGAATCTCAGGTGTGGAAGATACAATGGAAGAAGTCGATGTATCCCTCAAAGAAAACAATAAATCTAAGAAATTCCTCACACAAACCATCCAGGAAATCCAAGACAACATAAAAAGACAAAACCTAAGAATAATAGGAATAGAGGAAAAAGAAGATTCCCTTCTCCAAGTCCCAGAAAACATTTTCAACAAAATCATAGAAGAAAATTTCCCCAACTTAAAGGAGAGGCCTATAAGAATTCAAGAGGGCTACACAATACCTAATAAATTAGACCGGAAAAGAAAATCCTCCTGCCACATACTAATCAAAACAGTAAGTATACAGAAAAAAGAAAAAATGTTAAAAGCTGCAAGGGAAAAAGCCCAAGTAACATATAATGGCAAACCCATCAGAATCACACCTGACTTCTCAACAGAGACTATGAAAGCCCGTAGAGCTTGGATGGATATCATGTACACCCTAAGAGAACAGAGATGCCAGCCTAGACTACTATACCCAGCAAAACTCTCAGTCCTCATAGACGGAGAAAACAAGATATTCAAAGACAAAAACAAATTTCAAGAATACCTATACACAAATCCAGCATTATAGAAGACACTAGAAGGAAAACTACAACCCAAGAAAACTAACTACTTATAATAAAACACAGGAAATAAATGACCTCACTACAGCAAAACAAAAAGTAGGGAAGCACACACATAGAGTACCATAGCCAACATCAAAATTAAGGATCTAAAAGCCACTTGTCATTAATTTCTCTCAAAATTAATGGATTCAATTCTCTGATATAAACACACAGGCACCACCCAGGACTGGGACACACAGCATCAGATCCAGACTGAGGTGCCCCTAAATACCATCTCACTCCATGGTGCACAGCCCCTAGCCCAGAAGGAGGCACCAACTCTCCAGCCCAGAGGAGAGCCCTTAGCAGCAAGCCCAGGTAGGAGCGTGGAGCCTCCTGACCAGAGGAGCGCACCCAGCTGACATCTCAAACCTGGACAGAGTGAGGAGCCAAGCCTCCAGACCAGAGGGGTGACCATCCTGCAGTGCTCACAGCTTCTAGCACAGAGCACGAAGACGGGCACACAGATCCCACAACAGAGTTCAACTGAGACAACAACACACTATCAAACCACTGGAACTCCCTGATCTTCTTGAAGAATACTCCTGACACAAGAGATTGACAGTTCCAGTCTGAAGTTCAGCCTTAAAGCACAAGCAGCTCCTTGATTATATATAAACAAATGGCTAGAAGTCGACATAAGAACTCACCCAACAAAAATCAGGACACCGTGGTCCCTCTGGAAAAACCAAAAAGTAATGGAGATTTTAATTCAGCGGAGACACAGAAGAATTATGTTAAAGCTATGATTATGCATATATTAAAGGAACAAAAAGAAGGACAAAAAGAGGAAATGAACAAGACAGTCAAAGAAATTCAGAAGAATTTAACTGCCCAAATACAGGAACAATTAAAAATATACAGAGAGGAAACAACCAAATTGGAGACACAGTCAATCAGATGAAGAAAATGACATAAAGCATGAAAACAGAATTAGAATCTATAAAGAAGACACAAACGAAGAAGAACCTGGAACTGGAGAACTTAGAGAAATGATCAGGAACAACAAAGGTAAGCATCACCAATAGAATACAAGAGATGGAAGAGAGAATCACAGGAACTAAAGATACGCTGGCTGAAATGGATTCCTCACTCAAGGAAAAAATAAAATTGGAAAAGTCCCAAACACAACACATTCAAGAAATCAAGGATACCATGAAAAGACGAAACCTAAGAATAATTGGAATAGATGAAAAAGAAGACTCCAGGCTCCAAGGACCGGAAAATATTTTTAGGAGAGTCATTGAAGAAAAATTTCCCAACTTAAGGATAGAAATGTCCATCAACATAAAGAAGCCTACAGAACACCAAATAGACTAAACCAGAAAAGAAATACCACTCATCACATCATAGTCAAAACACTAAACCTACAAAACAAAGAAAAAATATTAAAGGCAGCAAGGGAAAAGGGTCAAGTAACATATGAATGTAGACGGATCAGAATCACACGAGAATTCTCATCAGAAACTATGAAAGCCAGAAGGGCCTGGGCAGAAGTCATGCAGTCTTTAAGGGAACACAGATGCCAACCAAGACTACTATACCCAGCAAAGCTTTCAATCAACATAGATGGAGAAAACAAAATTTTCCATGACAAAACAAAATTCATGCAATCCTTACACAGCAATGCAATACTTACACAGCAACCCAGCCCTACAGAAGGAACTAGAAGGAAAGCTTCAGTCCAATGAAAACAACTACACCAAAGAAAATATAGGATACACACAATTTTCCAATGACAACAACAACAAAAAAGCAATGAATCACATTAAGACCTCCAACTCCACAATAAAAGGAACTAACAGTCATTGCTCACTATTATCTATCAACATCAATGGACACAATTCTCCAATAAAGAGACATAGACTAACAGAATGGTTGCAGAAACAGGATCCAACATTCTGCTGCATCCAAGAAACACACCTATGCAACAAAGATAAACACTACCTCAGAGTTAAGGGCTGGAAAAATATTTTCCAAGCAAATGGACCCAGAAAACAAGCTGGGGATACTAGTATCTAATAAAATAGACTTTCAACCAAAATTAATTAAGAAAGATGAGGAGGGGCACTTACTTCTCATCAAAGGAAAATTCCAACAGGAGGACATCACAATTTTGAACATTTATGCCCAAAATACAAGCCCACCTACATGTGTAAATCAAACATTATTAAAACTGAAATCATACAATGAT
>CM053756.1:20645394-20656766 GCA_028658305.1 Pachyuromys duprasi | reverse complement strand
GAAAGAAAGTTTGCTATGCTTCAAACTATGAACCTTTGTGGTTATACAGTAGTAAATATCATGGGTTTTTGTTTATTCCTTTATGTGTTGTTTCTTTTGATGATTTCACACAAGTATGTGATAGATATTCTCCTGAGCTCTGCCTTTTTTGTTGTTGTTTGTGACACACTGGGTTTAACCAGGGCTGCACACATTGGTCCTGTCTTCTATGAGGAAATCCCTGGAACAAAGGTAAATCACTATTGGCTAATCACTAGAGGTTAAGCCACTGGAGGTAATGACTCCCACTGCTCCAGCAGCTGTTTGCTACCAGTCCCATCCTTGAGAGCAAAGAGCTCCCATAAGACCGACCTCCATCTGTGACTGAACGTGGGCAAGCCTAGTCTTGTGTATGTCTGTACTGGCAAACATATATCCATTTCACCAAATGGAAATAAGAGCATGTCTTAGCTAGATGTTCATATTCATTCAAGTCAGTTTAGTACTTACAAAACATGAATAAGGGATTGGTAAAATTCTTGTTCTTGAAATGGATATTAGTGAATAGAACAACCTTCACTCATACATTTTAAAATGACTGGGTACAACCACCACCAAAAATGGTTTTACTGGAGGACTCATACGATTATTTCCCTCTATACATATGAGGTACTCTACATATATCATAGAACATTAGAACGTAAACATTGCAGAAAATATAGTCTTATTTTGTTGTTGTGTTTTTAAACTGGTATTCAGGCAGCTGATATAAGGAAGATTGTAATTCTAGGTGATGATATTTGGTCTTGTCTTTGTTGGATGGATTTTTATTCCTTGGGTTTTGTTTCTTCTCTGGACATTAGGAGAGTGTGGTGGCTGTGTGTTCCCTGATAGAAAATTAACATTAAAACCTTATTGATCTTTTCTTATGTGTATGTGTTCCATTTTGTGTATTTATAAGATTTCCTCAGGTGTTAATATTTGTCTCTGTGTCTCTATAAACTTCTTGTGCTTTGGGTTTGTTTGATCTAATTTTGTCTTATCTTACTTTATTACTCCCTTTCCTTTATTTTTTAAAAATCTTTAGATGCCTGTTAATTTTCTAATGAGAGAAATATGGAAGAATATTGATTTGGGTGATAGGGATATGAAGAGGATCTCAGTGGAGTCTTGGAAGACAAAGAACAATCAAATATATAGTATGAAAAATTATTTTCACTTTAAACATTATTTTACAGTAGAAAATATATAAGCTTAATTAACTTACAAAGTCCTATGTTTTCTTAGACAGGATTTCAAATCCCTGGTTTTCTTTACCCACCCTCTGCTATATCTTCCCTCCATTTTTCATCTTCAATCCCAGGCTAAAAATTTTATTCCCCATGTTATTCTCCATTCTTTTGTAAAATGTGTTTTTTCTTTGTTTTTCTTTTTAAATTATTATTAATTTTAAACACAGGTCATTCACTTGTATCCCAGCCTTAGCGTCTTCCCTCTTTCCCTCCCATTCCTACCCTCCCTCATTTCCTCTCTGTCCCTGTCCTAGTCCACTAATAGGGAGGATCCTCCTCCCCTTCCATCTGAACCTAGCTTATCAGGTATCTTCAGGACTGGCTGCAATGTCCTTATATGTGGCCTAACAAGGCTTCTCCTGCCTTGGTGGTAAGGGGAAGCTCAATGAGCCAGTCATTTGAGTTCATGTCAGAAATAATTATTATCCCCCTTATTAGGGAACCCACTTGAATACTGAACTACCATGGGCTACATCTGAGCAGGGGTTATAGGTTATATCCATGCATGGTCTTTGGTGGGAGAAACAGTCTAATAAAAGCCCATGAGCCCTGATATATTTGGTCCCTGTGGGACTCTTGTCTGCTCTAGGTCATACTAACACCCCCTTCTTTTATATGATTCCCTACTCTATGGAAGGTTTGATTTGGGTCTTGGCATCTGCTTTGATACACTGCTAGGTAGAGACTTTCAGATGCCCTCTATGGTAGGCTCCACTCCTGTTACTTGTTTTCTCCTACTTCCAATATCGACCCCCTTTGTCTTTCTAGGTAAGTATTGATCATCTTAACCCTGGTCCTCTTTCTTGTTTGTCTTCTTTAGGTGTACAGATTTTAGTATGTTTATCCTATTTTATAGATCTAATACCCACTTATAAGTGGGTATAGACCTTGTGTGTCTTTCTGCTGCTGGGATACCTCACTCAGGTAGATTTTTTCTAGATCCAACCATTTGCCTGCAAAATTCATGATTTCCTTTTTTTTTTTTTTAATTGCCGAGTAGTATTCCATTAGGCAAAAGAACCACAGTTTTCATATCCATTCCTCCACTGATGGACATCTGGGTCATTTCCAGGTTCTGACTATTATGAACAAAGGTGCTGCAAACATGGTTGAGCAAATGTCTTTGTTGTGTACTTGAGCATCTTTTGGATATATGCCTAGGAGTGGTATAACTTGATCTTGAGGAAGCAATATTCCTGATTATCTGAGAAAGCACCAGATTGATTTCCAAAGTGGTTGTACCAGTTAAGGTTCCCACCAGCAATGGAAGAGGGTTCATCTTTCTCCACAACCTCTCCAGCATATGTTGTCACATGAGTTTTTGACCTTAGCCATTCTGATGGGTATAAGGTGAAATCTCAGGGTGGTTTTGATTTGCCTCTCTCTGATGGCTAAGGACTTTGAACATCTCTTTAATTTTTTATCTGCCGTTCTAAATTCTTCTACAGAGAATTCTCTGTTTAGCTCTGTACCCAATTTTTAATCGCATTAATTGATTTGTTGTTTTTTAACTTCTTGAGTTCTTTATATATTCCAGATATCAGCCCTCTGTTACATGTAGGGTTGGTGACGATCCTTTCCCAATATGTAGGCTGTCCTTTATTTCTGATGACTTCGACCTTTGCTTTACAGAAGATTTTCAGTTTTGTGAGGTCCCATTTCTTGATTGTTACTCTTAGAGCCTGTGGTGATAGCGTTCTGTTCAGGAAGTTGTCTTCTGTGCCAGTGAGTTCTAGGCTCTTCCCCACTTTTTCTTCTAACTGATTTAGTGTATCTGGTTTTATATTGAGGTCTTTGATCCATTTGGACTTTAGTTTTGTGCAGGGTGATAAACATGGATTATATTTTATGTGCTCTTGGATTCATTTTGCAAGTCTTTTATTGAGTATTTTTGCATCAATGTTCATATGAGAGACAGGTCTGAAATTCCCTTTTTTTCGTGGGGTCTTTGTGTGGTTTAGGTATCAAGGTGATTGTGGCTTCATAGAATGAGTTTGGTAATGGTCCTTCTGTTTTTATATTGTGGAATAATTTAAAGAGAATTGGAGTTAGCACTTCTTTGAAGGTCTGGTAGAATTCTGCAGTGAAATCATCTGGCCCTGGCCTTTTTCTGTAAGGGAGCCTTTTATGACTGATTCTATTTCCTTGGGGAATATAGGGCTGTTCAATCATTCTGCCTAGTCTTGACTTAATTTTTGTAGATGGAACATATCAAGAAAATTGTCCATTTCATTTAGATTTTCAAATATTTTTCTCATATAGGCTTTTGTAGTATGACCTTATAATTGTTTGGATTTTCTCAATGTCTGTAGTTATGTCCCCCTTTTCATTTCTGATTTTGCTGATTGGATAGTTTCTCTCTGCCCTTTAGTTAGTTTGGGCTAAGGGTTTGTCTATCCTGTTGATTTTTTTCAAAGAACCAGCTCTTGCTTTCATTGATTCTTTGAATAGTTTTATTTGTTTCTAATTCACTGATTTTAGTGCTGAATTTGATTATTTCCAGCTGTCTACTACTCTTTGGTGTATCTGCTTCTTTGTCTTCTAGAGCTTTCAGTTGGGCCGTTAAGTTGTTTGTATGACATGTTACAAAATTTTTTGCTGAAGGCACTTAATGCTATGAATTTTCCTCTGAAGACTGCTTTCATTGTGTCCCATAAGTTTGCATATGTTGTGCCTTCCTTTTCATTAAATTCTAGGAAGTCTTTAATTTCTTTCTTTATTTCTTCCTTAAATGAGCTGTCATTGAATAGCAATTTGTTAAGTTTCCATGTGCATGTAGGCTTTTTGCTATTTCCATTGTTGAGATTCAGCTTTAGTCCATGGTGGTCAGATAGAATACAGGGGATTATTTCAATGTTCTTGTATCTATTGAGGCTTGCTTTGTGACCAAATATATGGTCTATTTTGGAGAAGGTTCCATGATGTGCTCTTTTGAGTTTGGGTGAAAAGCTCTGTAGATATCTATTAGGTCCTTTTCAATTAAGACCTTTTGTAAGTGCCTTAATTTCCCTATTTTGTGTCTGTCTAGATTATCTGTCCCTGGGTGATAGTCAGGTATGGAAGTCTCCTAATATTAAGGTGTTGTGATCGATGTGAGATTTAAACTTTAATAATGTTTCATTTATGAATGTAGGCACGCTGGTATTTGGGGCATAGATGTTCAGAATTGTTATGTTCTCTTGGTGGATTTTTCCTTTGATGAGAATGTAGTGCCCCTCCATATCTTTTTTGATTAATTTTGGTGCAAAGTCTATTTTATTACATATTAGGATAGCTACTGCAGCTTGTTTTCTGGTGCCATTTGCTTGAAAAACATTTTCTCCAGCCCCTTACTCTGAGGTAGTGTTTATCTTTGTTGGAGAGGTATGTTTCTTGAATGCAGCAGAATGTTGGTTCCTGTTTCCACAACCATTCTGTTAGTCTGTGTCTTTTTATTAGAGAGTTGATTCCATTGATGTTAATAGATAACAATGACTCATGAACATTAGTTCCTATCACTGTGGAGGTGGTGGTGTTACTCTGATTCATTGTTGTTTTCTTTTAATTTTTGTTGGGATATTATCTGAGTACTGTGTTTTCTTGGGTGTAGTTTTTTTGTCCATTGATTTGGAATTTTTGTTCTAGTATATTATGTAGGGCTGGTTTAATGTTCCAATATTGCTTAAATTTAGTTTTGTTGTGGAATATTTTGTTTTTTCCATCTATGTTGATTGAAAGCTTTGCAGGGTATAGTAATCTAGGTTGGCATCTGTGGTCCTTTAAAGCCTGCAAGATATCTGCCCAGGCCCTTCAGGCTTTCATAGTTTCTGATGAGAAGTCTGGTGTGATTCTGATAGGTCTACCTTTATATTTTACTTCGCCTTTTTCCTTTGCTGATTTTAATATCTTTTCTTTGTTCTGTAGATTGTTTTGACTCTGATGTGGTGTGAGGAGTTTCTTTTCTGGTCTAGTCTATTTAGTGTTCTGTGGGCCTCTTGCATGTCTGTGGACATCCCTTTCTTTACATTGGGAAAATTTTGTCCTATTATTTTCTTGAAATTATTTTCTGGACTGTGGAGCCCTGAATCCTTTCCTTTATCAATTCCTATAATTCTTAGATTTTGCCTTTTTATGGTGTTCTTGATTTCTTGGATGTTTTGTGTTTGGGATTTTTCCAATTTTACTTTTTCTTTGAGAGAAGTATCAATTTCTTTGAGTGTATCTTTAGCACCAGAGATTCTTTCTTCCATCTCTTATATTCTATTGGTGATGCTTACCTTTATGGTTCCTTCTCTTTTCTCTAAGTTCTCCAGCTCAGTGTTTTCCCAGTTTGTGTTTTATTTATTGATTCTAATATTGTTTTCATGCCTTGCAACATTTCCTTCATCTGTTTGAATGTGGATTCCTGTGGGTCCAAGATTAGTCTCTACTTTTTTTTTTTTTTCCTCTCTATATTCCACTACTTGCCACTCCATTTGTTTGGCTATATTTGCCTGTGTTTCTTTGAGAGCTTCCTTCATTTCCTTTTTCTTTGCCTCCACTTGGGAGGCTGATTCTTTGAGAGATTTTTGTTTGTTTGTTTCCTCTTTAACTGTTTGTATCTGTATGTCTATTTCTCAGAGAGATTTGTTTGTTTCGTCTTTATATGCCTCTAATAACTGGATATGCATAGCTTTAAAGACATTTTCATGTGTTTCCAGTGAGTTGGAATATCCATTAATTTTGGTGATTGCCGTTGAAGCCATGATGTCTTGATTTATGCTGGGTTGTTTTTCATGACCCCTGGCCGTTTGGTTATGTAGCATTCACTGTTCCTGGATTCTGCAGACCAGACTGGTGTTTCTCTGGTTTCTGGAGAATTGTTCAGTCAAATGAGAGAGGTCCAGTGGTTTTGTAGTGTGTGTGGTTGTTTCAGCTGTATCTGTGGGAGGAAAGTCTGCAGGCACAGAAGGACAAATGTGGAATAACCTGTGAGCATGGGTATGCATGGAAGTGTGCCCTGAGGGACAGGGTGTTAAAGAATGTAGAGGCCTTCATTGTGAGAGAGGGGTGCCTTGCAGGCACTGAAGGAGACACAGGCGCTTAAGTTATCAGAAGCACTGGTTATGATTGCAGGCGTGGGTTGTTTTTGCAGATCTGCTGGACCTTGATGGGTGTTCAAGTGGCTACTGCCACTGAGGCGTTTGATGGCCCATGCAGTCACTGGCCTGGAGGCCCTGTGGAGTTAGTACTGCAGCTTGCAGATGTGGGACCCAGGAAGGCTTGTACTGTGGATCTGAGACTCTGTGGTGGGCACTCTTTGGGCTTGTGCTCTGGCAGGGCAGGTGCTCTGCTGGGCGTGAATCTCTGGAGTGGGGGGAGGTGCTCTGCAGTTAAGGAGCTCAGCAACAGGGTGCTTGGCAGGGCAGAGGCTCCTCTGACAAGTGCTCAGAAGGATGGAGTTCAGCAGGTAGGAACAGCAGCCAGCTGCAGCTGAGGAGCTAAAAGTCCTGCCTCAGCTGTCTCAGTCGCCAGACAGTGATTTTTGTGCTCAGCTCACTGGTGCTGTGTGTGGGCTCCCTGGGGAGGAGGGAGGCCCAGACAAGGGAAGTGCCCATCTCCATTCCCAGAGAAGTCAGTGCCTGGTCTGAATCTATAAGTGTTCTCCACTTCTGTGGTGTCCCCTCTCCTTCAGAAAACCAAAATGTCTAAACTCTGGCTTTGATTTTCCCTCCACTCACCAATTTTGGAGATTCAGGTCCTCTGCGTCTACAAAATGGTGTGCACTGTTGCTGCCATCTTGTGTCTTCGTAAAATGTGTTGTAGACCTACTTATGATATTCACTGATTACAAGGTTTTAGGATCCCAATTACCACTTTCATACATCCTTCATTCAAATCGGCCTTCCTCCTGCCCCCTGCTGTGTCCACACTTTTCTCTGAATGCATCCTCATGCACTTATAGGTGCCCTTTCTCCCTGTGTAGTACCCCTCCTTTGTCAGTGCACCTCCTCCAAAACACCATTTCTAGTAAACTGAGTCCCACCACAGTAACTCCATCCAAAACACAGACATTAAAGCAGCAAGCAAATGTGAAATATATATTCTTAGACAGAATATTCTCATTAAGGATGATTTTTTTCCAATTCCTTCCATTTGCCTAAATTTTTTATTACTTTTTTAGCAGTTTAATAACTTTTTATCCTTTTATTTATCCATTAATTGGGTGAAAGAAAGGTATACTGATTCTCTCTCCTAAGTATTGTGTACACAGAAAAAAATTAACGTGTAAATGCAAGTATTGTTGTTGAGGGATAAATAATCTTTTGGAATTTAGCCAGGGATGATGTAACTGGAACACATGGTATTTCAGGTTTGATACTTGAAAAACTTGAGACTGATTTTTAAATTGGCTGCATTTTTCCTGTCTATCAATACTGTTTAAGAGTTGCTTCTCCAATGCCAATGAAACAGTGTAAGGCAGCGGGTTCTCAACCTTACTAATGCTGTGGCCTTGTAATGCAGTTCCTCATATTGTGGTGACCCCCAGTTAAAAACTATCAGTGGACTTGGGGAGGGACATATGTGGAAAAAAAAAAAAAAAAAAGAGTTGCTTCTCCTATATGTAACACACATGAAACATTTTTGCATTGATGATAGTATTTTTGTTTAAATTCAGATGAAATAAATTTTCCACTTTTTTTTCTATGAAAAATTTTACACATGCATAAAGTAATTTTAAAAGTGCTCCGACCTCCATTTCTTCTTTTCCAAGTTCTCTCTTGTATACTCATCACTTTCTCCCACAAATGTGTGTGCTTATTACTTTTCCCTTTTAAGACTGGGGAATCCACCTAGAACCAACGGGCCTGTGAATGGGCAAAGGATCATCTACTGTATTGTGAGTAGTCTTTCATTGTTGCAACCATGATAAAACTTACTCTTCCTCCCGAGGATCTCTCAATGAATCAAAGCTTCTCAACTAGAGGTGACATGTCAGGATCACTTTCTGTGTCCATAACTGAGATTTTTCCCCCTTTTTGATCTTATGAAGTTCCATACAGATTTATTGATATTGTCCTGGTATATAAATATGGCAAACACTGTTTGAAGAATTTCGTAGCTGTTTGTATTTCTTCTTTTGGGACCTTTCTGTTTCATAACTGGTTTTTTAATTGGGCTATTTTTTTCTTGATGTTTTCTTCCTTGAGTTCTTTGTACATTTAAGATATTGATCCCCTTCCAGATAAATAGCTAGAATTTTTTTTCTTTCATTCTGAGGACTAATCCTTTATTCAACTGAGCATTTATTTCAATGGATAGAAACTTTTAAATTTCATGAAACCATACATCAGTTATTGGTCATATTTCCTATGCCATTGTTGTCTCTTTTTTTATTTTTGGGTCTTGTGTCGATTTTTACTTTCTTTTTAAAATTAATAAATTTATTTTACTCTTTACATCACAATCATAATGCATGCTTTCCTCTCACCCATGTCTGTCTTCCCCTGCTCTTTCCCTTTTACCACCACTTCTACTCCTCATAAAAAGGAAATGATTTTACCAACCCACAGCAGTACCTCATGTCCCATCAGGACTGAATGCATTCTCTTTTCTTGTGACCTGCTAAGGCAGCCCCACCAGGAAAGTGATCAAAAAATAGGAAACAAAGTCCATGCCAGAGACAGTCTCTGCTCCCCTTACTAGGCTACCTACATGAATCCCAAGCTGTGCTTTGGATCTGTAACTCTCTGGGTCCAGGTTAGCTAACTATATTTTTCTTCTTGTGGAGCTCCTGTACCCTTCAGTTCCTTTTATTCTTTCCTACTGATATTTCTTGTACAACACTTCCTACTGTTCACCCAATGTTTGGCTATGAGTCTTAGATCCTAGGAGGAGCCTCTCTGAGGACAGCTATGCTAGGTTCCAGTCTGCAAGCACAGCAAAGTATCATTAATAGAGTAGGGTTTTCTTCCACATTGTATTGAGGTATGGGAGTGCTACAGGAGAGTGTAAACCTCAAAGAAAAAAGCAATCTGAGAAGTATTTGCAGATAACCAGAGATGAAGATGGGATACAGGAACTAATTCTGGAAGATAAAGGATGACATGAAAAATACCGATGCAATACAAGTGAATTGTAAAATCTTTGAGTTCTGATATTGGATCCTTATCCCAGGTTTGTTTATTTGTTTGCTTCTGGTTTTGCATTTTTGAGTCTGGATTTTCCAATGTAGCCTTGGTTAACCTGGAACTCAGTTTGTAAACCAGGCAAGCCCCAAGATCATAGAGATACATCTGCCTCTGCCTACCAGTTGGTGCCTTTAAAGGCATGCGCTATCACTGACTAGCTTAAATTCTCATTACAGACATGCTAAGCTAAAATAACATCATATAACCAAACAAGCTGACAGTGAAAGAGAAGTACTTCACATTTTGATATAAGGTGTTGGGGAATTCCTTGTAAATCAAAGAATACCTGAAAATTAAAATGATATTTTGATATAAACCAAAACTATTTTTGTCTGTTTATCTACAAAATATTTCATAATTTTCATTCAGATTTTCTTCACATATGCTTCAACTGATCAATTAAATTACTCTTTTATTCTATTTCCCTAAGACCTTTCATATTAAGAAAAATTATCAAATATTAATCATGTGTATCAAGTATCATGATTCTTTAATAATACTTTCAAGGATAAATGATTATTTTTTCAAAAAGTATTTGTTAATGTAAAAATGTAGAATTGAAGCAAGTCATATTTGACTAAATGCTCATAAATATGAAAAAAGAAACTCATAAATCCATGTCATCAAAAATGTGATAACAATAGAAAGTCAAGTAACATTGCAGTAAATATAAAAGACTGCATAAAATGCAGAAATATTTATGATACAGTTATAATTGATGCCAAAATATGTGACTTGTGCTATGCACAGAGAGTGGAATTGGGCACTGAGTCTCTTCTCACAATCTCTTGCTTAAAAAGGAGAAAAAATAAAGCTAATACAAAGAAATTTCCAGGAGGAAGCATAAAAGAGTGCAGGATTCCTCAAGAGCACATGCTGGGAAATTATTCAAGGCTGCTGTCCAATGTAACTACTTTAAATAATCTGATTAGAAAAAAGCAGAAACCAAGAGAAACTTTTCAATGCAACCGCTTCTGTGGTAAGAGCAGCCAATGCGGTACAACCACATCTGACTTCAAAACTCAACAGACTTGACTCTACTCAATGAAAAAAAAGGATACCCACAGAGCCCCAGAAATAGAAGCTGAGTTGAACTGAAAGCTTATGAAACAAGTAATTTGAACAAATACTGTGGGGCATGAAAGTAAGTTCCATAGTAAGATGTCAGTATTTAAAACGCTAAGTTAACAGTGGCTAGTTACAGATTAGAGCCTCATGGTTGAAATATACAGGGAAGTTATGTGGACTGCACAGGAATCTTGAAAAACAAATCTGGTCAAATATGAAGTAATATAAAGCAAAAAATATCTTGATGCAAAGCAAACTCCATTCCAATGCATATCCCCATCTATCCATGTAAGATAGTAGGGCAACAATGAGTGCAAGATAATCCAGGGAAACACAGAATGTCTTGTAGGCCCTTTGTAGTTATTGTGTTTAAAATTAGGAGCAAGAAAAATGCATTACAGATATCTATGATGAGATTTTTACTCAATTTTTATTCAAAAATGACAGTGATAAAACAGGCAGTGATTTGAAAGAAAGCATTTTGGAATATATGGAATGGTTTGAAGAGGGAAAAGGGTACATGCAACAGCCTTCCCAGGCCAAAGAGGAAAACAATGCATCCAGTCCTGATGAGACCAGTTAGGGGTTGATGGAATAGGAGGAGGACCTCTGGTATCATTAGACTGGGGGAGGGGCATGGTAGAAGAAGAGGGAGGGAGGACAGGGTAGGGAGGGCATGAGAGAGGAGGATACAGCTGGGATACAATGTGAATAAATTGTAATGAATAAAAAAATAAATATGTGTTTTTCTGCCATTCTATAATCCTCTACAGTCAGCTCTCTTTTTAGCTCCATACCCCATTTTTTAATTGGATTACGTGGTTTCTTGCTTTTTAACTTCTTGAGTTCTTTATATATACTGGATATTAGCCCTCTGTCAGAA
>CM053756.1:20621740-20644894 GCA_028658305.1 Pachyuromys duprasi | reverse complement strand
TATCATAAGTTATAGGAACTCCCTGAGCTCTATTAAGTTCAGCTGTATCTCGACAAAGCTCTTCAAAATCTGACTTCCATAATAAACTATCTCCTGCTGATAAGCATGCTCTTGTTAATTGTTTCCAGTTCCCTGGGCAGAGAGCCTCAGTAGACAAGGATTCCAACAGAGTTTGAGTGAAAGGCGCGGTAGCACCATATTGAGCACATGCAGCTTTTAATTCTTTTAATTGTTTAAAAGGTATAGATGCATGGACTCTCATTATATTACCTTGTCCATCAGGTTGTTCTAGAACTGGAAAACCATAAAACTCAGTTGTATCTTCTCCATTTTGTCTAGCTTCTTGTAAAGAAGATTGTAAGGGAGACACAGCTGTCCATACAGTAGACGGAGGCTGAAGTCCCTTTGTCACTGCAATTTTAGCAGTCCCGGGAGGGCTGCCCAAACCTGCAACTGATGGCTTTAAGGATCGAGCCTCACCTTCCCCAGTAATTAATTCTTCAATTTTTCTGCTTATTTTCTCCAAGCTACTTTCCAATCTTTTAATTTCTGTTTGCCAAGGCTTACGCTTTTTAACATGCATAGCCTGAATTGGAGGATATCTCTCAGGATACTGATCTGGTTCATCCTCCATCTCTGAAACCTCATTAGGATCTGAGTCATCCGCAAAATCCTCTTCTGACAAGTAATTACTGTCATCAGGAGAGAAATATGTCTCCTCTGAAGGAGTTTAAGGCCTAATATAATTTTGCCTTGAAGGCTGACACCTTTCTAACCTCTTCTTCTCTGAGCCTGAAAGTTTAACTTTCTCAGTTTCCTGTTTCTTATACAGACTTCCTTTAATTAAGTTCCATAGAAAAATCACTAGGCTATTGCCTTGTCCCATTCTTTATTCTCGGATTTACTCACCGTTCCTTCAAATATAAATTCGAGCTCGAAGACAAACCAGCACTGTCCTTCACTTTATCCTTGTATCTCAGGCCGCATGTTCGGGCGCCAGTTCTGCCGGAGCCCGCCAGCAGAGCAGAACGGGGTTCTGATTTGGAAGTGAGGATTGAAATTAATAAAGTACACTACACATATTATGTTCCTGAGAGGCTTCTGGCCATTTCTCTTGGCGCCAATGCGCCCTGTACCCGCAAAGCAGCACAGCCAGGTAGCCTTGTTTATTTATACAAACAGTTTACACAAGGGGTTAAATTCACAAGGAGGTGAGGCAGAGTTGTGATTATAACAAGCTCTCCCACCTGCTGTCACAAAACAAAAGGCGGATGGACTTGCAAATTCTTCCCTGACTCCAGGGGAAGACCTGGTAAAAGCCTCTTTTCAGTGCTGAGACTTGAATATCAAACAGCCGCCAAAAGTGGCTGTGACCCAGCTCCTGACACACCATTCCCCTCACTCCTCTCATTTTCTACTCTCATCCTAAGCATACGGTCCCCAAATTGTGTATGTGTGTGTTTCTAACACCATAACCGAATGAATATAACACTGTGCTGACAAATTTTTTGAAATACCTAATCCCGTTAATTGGCCTTATAAAATTACTACACCAAAAAAACTATATTGTACATTGTTCTCTAAACAGTTTTAATCATGGAAAACTGAAAATTCAATGTAACTGCTAGTTTTTTCACCCATGAGCAGTTCCTGAAATGACTCTGAAACGTTATTTTTTATGAATAAATGCCAAGGCTATGAGCTTTGGCTTGTTCTTTGAATAGCTCATAACGTTTTACCCATTTATTGTATTCTATGTGTGCCTCATGGCTCTTTAAGTTCCCTTTACAATGGAACACAATATATGATGATATAGTGAGGTGTTCTTCATATAGTCACTTATTTAATCCACAAACTTTGCCAGTTTCCAATGTATTCTATAAAAGTTCATGATCTTAATATCAAAGGAATATTACAAGAAGCATAGCTACATTCCAAGTCCAAGGTTTAATATTTTCACTTTTTGTAGGATATTTTTGACTGAATTTTATTTTATTTATTTATTTATTTTAATTAAATTTTTATTTTTTTTTATTAAGTACAGTTTATTTACTTTGTATCCCAGATGTAACCCCCTCCCTCATTCTTTCACAACCCCACCTTCCCTCCCTCATCTCCTCCCTGCCCCTGTCTAAGTCCACTAATAAGGGCGGTCCTC
Source organism: Pachyuromys duprasi (assembly GCA_028658305.1). NCBI lineage: Eukaryota > Metazoa > Chordata > Mammalia > Rodentia > Muridae > Pachyuromys > Pachyuromys duprasi. Next base: position 20,642,736 of record CM053756.1, on the reverse strand, counting down.
TTCCCCTTCTATCTGACCATAGCTTATCAAGTGTCACCAGGCCTGGCTGTAATGTCCTCCTCTGTGGCCTAGCTAGGCTGCTCCTCTCATGGGGGTTGGGGAGGTCAAAGAGCCAGCCACTGAGTTCATATCAGAGACAGACCCTGCTCCCCTTACTAGGGTACCCAGTTGGATACTGAGCTGCCTTGGGCTTCATCTAAGCAGGTTTTCTAGGTCATATCCATGCATGGTCCTTGGCTGGAGAAACAGTATCAGACAAGCCTCTGTGCCCACATATATTTGGTCATTGTGGAGTTTCTGTCCTCTCCAGGTCTAACTAATTCGCTCTTCTTTCATATGATTCCCTGCACTCTGCCGAAAGTTTGACCATGATTCTTAGTATCTTCTTTGATACACTGCTAGGTAGAGTCTTTCAGAGGCCCTCTATGGTAGGCTCCTGTCCTGCTGCTCATTTTCTCCTACTTCCATTGCCCATCCCATTTGTCTTTCTGAGTAAGGATTGATCATCTTATCCCGGATCCTTCTACTTGTTTAGTTTCTTTAGGTGTAAAGATTTTAATATGTTTATCCTATCTTATAGTTCTAGTGTACAGTTATAAGTGAGTATATAGCGTATGTGTCTTTCTGCTTCTGGGATAACTCATTTAGAAGGATCATTTCTAGGTCACACCATTTGCCCTCCTAATTTCATGGTTTCTTTGTTTTTAACTGCTGAGTAATATTCCATTGTGTAAATGTACCACAGTTTCTGTACCCATTCCTCCACTGAAGGAATGTTGTTTCCACATTCTGGTTAATATTAATAAAACTGCTACACACATGGTTGAACAAATGTCCTTGTGGTGTACTTGAACATATTTTGGTATATGCCTAGGAGTGGTATAGCTGATTCTTGAGGAAGCACTGTTTCTAATTTTCTGAGAAAGCACGAGATTGATTTCCAAAGTGGTTGTAGATGTTTACATTCCCACCAGCAATGGAGGAGGGTTCCCCTTTGTTCACATCCTCTCTAGCATGTATTGTCACTTGAATTTTGACTTAGCCATTCTGATGGCTGTAATGTGAAATCTCAGGGTCATTTTGATTTGCATTTCCATGATTGCTAAGGAAGTTGAGCATCTCGTTAAGTGTTGGTCTGCCATTCTATATTCCTCTACAGAGAATTCTCTGTTTAGCTCTGTACTCCAATTTTTAATTTGATTACTTGATTTGTTGCTGTTTAACATCTTTGGTTCTTTATATATTCTGGATATTAGCCCTCTGTCAAATATAGGGTTGGTGAAGATCCTTTTGTGGGCTTTTTCTTTCAAAAGTTTACATTTTCTTCCTGAAAAAAATTCTAAAATGAAGTTTCTCAAGTTCCTAGACTTTTTCAATTGTTTTATGAGCCAGGGTGTAAAATATGTTTAGCTTCAAATATAAAAATTTTAGGTAATTTTTGGGGATTTATTTACACAAAATGTGAAGCATGAACTGGGCACTTTTCTACTTGCTTCAAGGACGATAGTTCATGAAGGGACTTTGTATAATCAGCATTACACATATATTATAACATGGTAAATGGTATGTGTGATGCAGGAGGAGATTATTATCCCCCTTTTCCAGCATCCTGCACATGTGTGTATTTATCGGTACATGTAATATATTAATATGTTAACAAAAATCAAGGGAAAGATAAAGCAATGTGAAAAAGAATGGCATTCAGAATAAGTATCCAAGTAGGAGGTGTGTTTGATCACAGTAAAGAAGAGGAAAACGGGGACGAAAAGATGTAGAACACAGAAATATTAGAAAAATCCAGAACATATCCCCTTTCCATTCCTGACTGACTGCAGTAGCCACTGTTTAGTAGCAGCCTGTTCTTGCACTTTTTGTGGAAATAAATACAATGGGGGCTTTTAACTATCTACACTGAATACTGATTCACAATGATGTTAATTAATTCTATAGTTTTACTGTTTTTCTCAACATGAAAAGCCAGTACTACATCACTGCAAAGTACCCTTTCCCAGATATCACGTAATTCTGAGATCGTTCACCTGAAACTGCCATTACAAATGATATACCACAGAACCAAGTCTTAAATGAGGCTTTAGTATTTGCGTATTTTTATGGGAAAGAAATCAGTACAGTTTACTCCAGTGAAGACCCTGGCCTCATAGCAGGAATGGTGAAAAGACTTTCTGGAACAAAAGTGCAGAAATCTCCCAGGAAAGTCAATGCACAAGACCACTAGATGGCAGACCACACAAGCTGCATACAGTATTCCTTCCAAAGGTGTCATATGGGGGGACAGGATTCCTTCAAGACTTTTACTTACTTTGTGGGCTCTCTGATGGTGGTTTGGGTAGTTCATTTACCTAAAGGCCTCTGATGTATGGCAGTGAGTGTTGTATTTATTTGTTTATAATGTTTTGGAAGTAGCAGAGTTTCTTTAAACAGATAAAATGACTTATGTAGAAAAAAACTTAGAGAATTATTAACATAAAAAAACTAGAAAAAAATCAAAGCAAATTACATATTCTAAATAAAGTTGAGTAATGTATGAGCTGAACGTGGAGATTCTTTTTATTTAAAAGCCATTTAAGTTTGCAAACAAATCATGCTGTCTTGCATCTGAAAGCAACTTTTCCATAGTAGCATTTGATTTCTGACAGCATATTTGACATATATTAGGCAACATATTATTTCTAGTTTAGAAAAGAATGGAGAATGGAGATGTCTCCCTGTTACTATTAAGACCTTTGCTCCTCCATTGGAAACAGCTTCTTAGCGGCATTGCAGAACAAAGCAGGTATTAAACACTTTTGAATTTTAGATGCACTGCTGTACTGTACCGGCAGACGGCTCTGGTACAAGCTGTTTCTAACAAAGCAGGAGCCTGAAGTTTGTTTGCCTTGTCATTTCTCTTGGTCCTTTATAAGCTTTCATAGAGTTCTTTTGATTTTTTGCTTGTTTGTTTTTTGTTTTTTTTTTTTTTTTTCAGAGAAACGCATTGAGCTACCTACTCAATCCCTATGGTTTAGAGAGAGTAGCTGAAACCTACCCTAATTTCTCCTTCAGTGTGGAATCCTGGTAGTTAAGTCCTAGCAATCATGCCAAGTCCATTGCTCAGAAACTGTTTTTTGTTTGTTTGTTTGGCTTCTCTGGCACATGTTTAAATGTAATGTACTAGGCAGTGTTGTGTTAGCAAGTCTCACACAGTAACAAAGTTTGAAATTCAGTCCTTAGCTGAGCAAGATCACGATTTCCCAGGGACTCCCTGTCCACTTTAACCTTATATTACTGCAGGTTAAGTCTGTTATCATATTAGTCTTGTGCATATTTATGTGGTGTGGTGGTGGCAGTGTGTGTGTGTATGTGTGTGAGTATGGTGTCGACCTATGTTTCCTTTCCCTTTTTCCTTTCCTTTCCTTCTGCTGGGTCATTAGAATATTTTAAAGGATTCTCTTTCAATTGAATTTGTAAATTTTTTGTGTGTATATATATATCCTTGTATAAATTTCTCAATTCTCTGTTAACATAGGGTGCTGGTGTTGTGCCCGATTCGAAAGGTCCCAAAAACCCACTAGAAGTTGAGTCCATTGCAAATCACATGATGATTTTTTTTCAAGCTTAAGCTCAGGTCGCCAATATTCCCTGACATAGGAGGTTAGAAAGCGAAGCCCCACGTCTCAGGGAGACAAATTTAAAAGGGGAAAACAGCAAGCAGGGAATTCCAAGCCTAGGAATTAGAGGTAAGGGTAAGTTTTGGGTGAGGGTTCAGTAATTGCGAAGACCTTTAGGCTAATTGTTCTAAGCCACCTGGCCTAATGGACAGATATCTAAGATATCTGTATAATAGCCTGCTGGGTGGAGTAGATGACCCACTAACACATTCTGTGGTATTTATGATAACCTGTGGTGTGGAGACCTGAATATAGTTATCTATTTACACATTCTGTGGTATCTTCAACAACCATTAGGGTGGAGGGCTGTGTAGCCCTTCTCAGAACCCAAAGATAGGGGCCAAGTCACTCCAAGATCAGTCAACGTAAGATAGAGTCCGAGATAAAAAATAATGGAACCACCCCTGCCATCCTCAGATCCTTCACAGGATATTTGTATGTCAGTTTAACACAAGCTAAAGTCATCAGAGAAGAGAAAACCTCAATTAAGGAAATGTCTCCATAAGATCATGCTGTAGACAAATCTGTAAGACATTTACCATTTTCTTTTCATTTATTTGATACTTTGCAGCCATATTTTAACCCTCTCTCTCCTCTCCTCCCAGTCCATTTCTCACACCCCTCATACTCCTCCTTTTCTCAGAAAAGGGGAGGCTTCCAAGGGGTACCAACCCACCCTGGTACCTCAAGTGCAAAAATGAGTGCATCTTCTCCCACTGAGGCCGAACAAGGCTACCCTACTAAGGGAAAGGGATCTAGAAACAGTCAACAGAGTCAGAGAGCCCTCCTCTCATTGTTAGGGGACCCACCGGGTGGACTAAGGAACACATGTGCTATATATGTATAGTGGGTCTCAGTCCAGTCATGCATGCTCTTTGGTTGGTTTCTCAGTCTCTGTGAGAATCCATGGACCTAGGCTGTGGTATTCTTGACCCCTCCAGCTACCTCTATCTTTCTTCCCTCTCTTTAGTGCTATTGTGCTTGGTCTATTCTTTGGCTGTGGGTCTCTGCATCTGTTGCCATCAGCTAATAGATAAAGCTTCTCAGAAGACAGTTATGCTGGGTTCCTGTTTGCAAGCAAAGCAGAGGAACATTACTAGTGACAGGGTTTGGCCCTCTCCCCTGGGGTGGGTCTCACATTGGGTCAGTCATTGGTTTGCCATTCCCTCAATCTCTCTTCATCTTTATCACTATACTTCGTGTACATAAGACAAATTTTGGGTTAAAGGTTTGAGAGGGTTAATGTTACCCTACCTCCTCTGGAAGTCCCAACTGGCTACAAGAGATGAGGACATCAGGCATCTTAGCCCCCTGCTGCTAGGAGACTCACCAGGAGCCTCCCTTGACCCAGAGATGACATGATGGTACATATATATGTATATATCTATATATAAAACATACTATGGAATATGTATATAGATACATATGTAATACATGTATCATATGTGTGTGTATGTTTGCCAGTGGTGGGGTATCCATGCAAATATCACTGCCAGCCTGGATACAATAGCAATGCCAATAAGAATGAAAATCGGTCTCAGAAAATACACTTAGGCCCAGATTTTTTGGTTCTGTTACTCTGCTTGTGGAACTCCTGTCCCTTCCAGGTCTTCATATCCCCCCCCCCTTTCCCTAAGAGTCTCTGCACTCCTGCACTCGGCCTAAACTTTGGGTATGAGTCCAAGCATCTGTTTTAATACCCTGCTGGGTAGAGTCTTTCAGAGGCCCTCTGTGGTAGGTTCCTGTCCTGTTCCCTGTTTTCTCCCTCTTCTGTTATCCACCCTCTTTGACTTTCTGAAGGAACATGCATGGGGATAACCTAGAACCCCTGCACATATATAGCCCATGGTAGCTAAGTGTCCAAGTGGGTACCTAGTAAGGGGAACAGGGGCTGTCTCTGACATGAACTCAGTGGATGGCTCTTTGATCACCTCCCCCTGAAGGGGGAAGAGGACATTGCAGCAGGTCCTGATGAGACCTGTTATGCTAGGGTCAGATGGAAGGGGAGGAGAACCTCCCCTATCAGTGGACTGTGAGAGGGGAGTGGGAGGAGAAAAGAAAGGGAAGGTAGATTGGAAGGGGGCGAGGAAGGGGGCTGCAGCTGGAATACAAAGTGAATAAATTATAATTAATAAAAATTAATTAATTAAAAATAAATTTTAAAAAGCAATAAGTGCTTCCACTTTTGAGTTTTAGATGCACTGCTGTACTGTACCAGCAGATGGCTCTGGTGAATTTCTCAAGCAGTTTCTAACAAAGCAGGAGCCTGAAGTTTGTTTGCCTTTTCATCTCTTCTTAATTCTTTATAGGCTTTTATAGAGTTGTTTTCTTTTTCTTTTTTTTTTTTTTTTCAGAGAAATGCATTGAGCCGACTACTCACTGCCTGAGGTTTAGAGGGAATAACTGAAACCTACCCCTGCCCCCACTTGTCATTTCTCTTTTAGTGTGGAATCCTGCTAGCCAAGTCCTAGCCGTGCCAAGTCCATTGCTCAGAAACTATTTTTTTTCCTGGCTTTTCTGGCACATGTTTAAATGTAATGTACTGGGCAGGGTTGTCTTAGCAAGTCTCACACTGTAACAAAGTTTGAAATTCAGTCCGTAGATGAGCAAGATCACCATTTCCCAGGGATTTCCCCTGTAATTTCACCTTAAAATATTACTGGAGTTTTAGTCTGTTATTAGTTTTGTGGGTGATTGTGTGATGTGGTATGGTGTGGTGTGGTGTGCTGTTGGTGTTATGGTGTGGTGTGGTGTGATGTGGTGTGGTGCGGTGGTGTGTGTGTGTGTTTGTGTGTGTGTGTATGTGTGTGTGTGTGTGTGTGTGGTGTAGACCTATGTTTCCTTCCTCTTTTTTCTTTCTTTGACTTCCGCTGGGCCCTTAGAATATTTAAAAGGATTTTATTTCAATTTAGTTTGTAATGTTTTTTAGTGCATAACCTTGTATAAATTTCTCAGTTCTCTCTTAACTTAGTATGTTGATATAAAATAAGCTAAAGTCATCAGAGAGGTGGAAACCTCAATTAAGAACATCTTTCCATAAGATCAGTCTGTAGGCAAGTTTGTAGGGCATTTCCATTTCCTTTTCTTTCTTTTCATTTATTTAAACAACTCAGGCTACAAGATTAACAATAATAAATGGGATGTCTTAAAACTGAAAATCTTTTATAAGGCAAAGAAGACTGTCAATAAATGAAATGACAGTCTACAGATCGGGAAAATATCTTTACCAACCCAGCAACTGACAAAGGGTTAATATCCAAAATATACAATGAACTCAAGAAATAAAACACCAATAAAAAACAATAAAAAAATGGGGCACAGAACTAAACAGAGAGTTCTCAACAGAGAAATCTCAAATGACTAAGAAGCACTTAAAGAAATGCTCAACATCCTTAGTCATCAAGGAAATGAAAATCAAAAAGACTCTAAGATTACATCTCACAGCTATAAGAATGCCTAAAATTAAAATCTAAAGGCATAGCACATGCTGCCTGGGGTGTGGAGGAGGGAGTATTCCTCCATTGCTGGAGGTAACATTAACTGCTACAACCTCTTTGGAAATCAATTTGGCACTTCCTCAGAAAATTAGAAATAGCTTTAATTCAAGACCTATCTTTACCTGTCCTGGGTTTTTAACTAAAAGAGGCTGCAACATACAACAAGGATGCTTTCTCATCCATGTTTATAACAGCTTTATTCAAAATTGCCAGAATTCAGAAACAACCTAGAAGTCTTTCAACAGAAAAAAAAACATAGATAAAAGTAACTGTGGCACATTTACACAATGGAATATGACTTGGCTATTAACAACAACAACAGCAATCATGAAATTTGCAGGAAAATGGATGTAACTAGAGAAGATCATGTTGAGTGAGATAACCCAGACCCAGAAAACCACATGCTTTGTACTCATTTATACGTGGATTTTAGCCACATAGAACAATTAGCATAGCATGAGGCATAGATTCAAAGAAGATAAGTAATAAGGAGGACTCAAGGGGGGGGGGATTCATAAATCTCACTCTGAAGGGGAAATAGAATAGTAAGAGGCAGTGGCTACAGGGAGGGATCAAGGTTGGAGAGGGGCAGAGTTAATAGGTGGAGAACAGAAATGGGGAGAGCAAGGATGAGAGAACAGAATGACTGTAGAGGAAAAAGAAACTGAGGGTGGGGAATCCCTATGACAAGCTGGAGACCTATGTCACTGTAGGCTCCTAGGAGGACATGAGGAGTATTCAGGCAGAGACTCCTAATAGCGGGGGCCATAGAGACTGAAGAGGACACCCTCGAACTAGACTAGTTTCCTAGCAGAGGGAGGAGAACACCATCCAATCCACAAAAAAATTGACCCCAAATTTACCCTTACTGAAGGTGTGAGGGACTAAAGATAGAGCAGATAGAGCAGAGATTGAGGGAATGCCCAACCAAGGACTGGCCCAACTAAAGACCCACCCTGTCGAAGAGTGCCAACCCATGACGTTATGAAGGATACTCTGCTAAACTTGCAGACAGACACTTGACAGAATGGTCACCTGAGAGGTGCCACCCAGCAGCACCTGAAAACAGATGCCAAGACTCACAGCCAAACATTGGATGATGAATCAAGGAATCTTGTGAAAATTTGATAGGGAAAGGAAAAGGACCTGGAACTGATAGGAGCTCCACAAGAAGACCAACAGTGCCAACAAACTAGGGCCCAGACGGGTTTGCTGATCCATCCACAGCTTGCTCAAAACATTTTTTGTGCCTCTAGGTGGAGAGACTTATTTTCTTAATTTAAGTACTTTATTTATATTCTTTATTCTTGTGTTTTTGAGGTTAAGTAAATAGTGTATATCCTTGACAGAGGGTATAAAAAAGGGCACAGTATTAAGGACACTAGGAGGCTCCTAGTATATTGAGAAAATGTCAATACACGCTACTTTCAATTATTTATAAAAAGAGTTTTTGAATAAGAGAGAAAATCATTGAATTTAGTGCCTATGTGTAGTACCTTCAATGGACCATGATAATGAAGCTTACAGTGTTCATTGCTTTTATTAACAAATTACTTAAAAATGAGAAAGGCATAAAAAGTGTTCAACTTATATTGGATATACTTGGACTTGTATTCAAACAATATTTGTTCTTGGTCATGGATGAAGTCATGTAATATCTTATAAATGCTTTCAAATGCAGCTATTGAACATTGGGTTGATATAATTGTATACGACCTGGTTGCAAATTTTCTGGTGATCAGCAGAGATGGTGGGTTCTTTCTCAGTCTGTGTCAGAACCTGAAGTAGAGATAATTTTTATATCAATGTTTACAGTAAAGCACACAATTCAAAATTTAATTGTAATACAGAAGATGCAGTAGTTATCCTACTGCAACTTGTATAAATACAGAGGCTGTGAGCTTAGGACTTATCCTAGACTTTCTAGGGTGCACCAGCTTCCTGTCTCCCAAAGCAAGAGAGGATTTGACTGAGTGCAAAAGGAGTCTTCTCACTCAGTACTCTAAAAAAACTCTTATTATTAGAGATGAAAATACTGTGAAAAACAATAACTGTCACTATGTCTCAACGTTATTTTCTTTTCAAAATCAGGAGAGGTATAATATAATTTTAAAGATAATTAACAGGCTTATTTTTACTTTATAGCTCAGCAGCCTATGGTAATAGAACTGAAGTGAATAAAACATGTGTCACCAGAAATGGGGAGATGGCTGAGGGGTTAAGCGTGTTTGCTGATCTTATCAAAGTCTTGTGTTCAACTCTTCAGTTCCCAGCACCCATAGCAGGTAGCTGGAGACCACCTACAACTTCAGCTCTATGGGACCTAATGATCTCTCTCAACTTTATATGAACATTCATGTATATAGTGCACATAAATTTTTACAGGGACAAACAGAAACACATAAGTAAAATTAAAAAAAAAATACTTAAATGTATAAAATGGCTTATGTGTCACTCCTAGAATTACATAGATTATTTTCCTCCATTTTCTCATTTTAATGTAGTATTGCATACAACATATTTTGTAACTCAGATCTTTCTAACCCCTCTACAAACCTTCCATAATGCTTCTTTTTATTTCTTTTATAATGCCATGTCATTATATTACTACTGTGGAAAACCCTTAAAGTTTCTATACAAAAAATATCCATTTGAGTAACTTAGCTGTCTTCCTCGATTTCTCGACACTCTTTATATGACTCCACTTTTTTTTTTCATTTTTCTTTGATGAATTGGAAAGTTTTTTTTAATCAATGGTGAAAATTCTTTAAAGGTTTACATATGCTTTGAATACAGAACAGCATATTTTTTATTGAATAGAACACATTGTCTTTTTTCCCTGATCCTCCCAAACATTTATAGTAACTAAAGAATAAAAACTTAAAAAAAATAAATGAATAAATATGAAAAGAAGTTGTAGGTGAAAGAATTAGTTTAGGAATCATTCTGTACAGATTTACCTTGTGTATTAATAGATATTCATATACTATTTGAAGAAATCCAATATCATCTTAGGATGGTATAATATAGTATAACTGATTCTCTCATGAGAAAGAAAAAGCATTGTGCGTATGCTTCAGAGAAAATATACCTGATTCATGTATGTTATATTTATTTGTCTTTTTACATTACAATTATAATAGTGATTCTCAACTAGGGCTGATGCTGTACCTGAGTAAACATTAAGAAATGTTTGGAGAACTTATGTCACAACTTGTACTACTGGGATCTGTTGCATAAAGTTTGGAACGGCTGCTAAATAACTTGCAGGGCACAGAACAACCCCCTTAAGTCAGAGATTTGTTCAACCACAAATTCAGCTTCTTTTAGGATGAAAAACCCTAACTTAGAACCTGCAATTACTCCTATGAACTAATTTCTATTTCTAAGAAACTAACAGCCTACTATGGTGGCAAAACTCTGAAACCCCAACACTAGGGAGGCAGAAACAGGAATTCAAGTCCATCCTTGAATACATACAAGTTATGATGCCGGCCTGAGCTTCATGAAACCCTGTCTAAGAAAAAGTCTCTAAATTCAGTTTGGCAGCTCAAGACAAGAACAAGACAATGTTCGCCATGGCAACCATGGCAGGATATCAATACTGTAGAAATTATTCATGACACCAACTACAAATTCTTTAATTGCTCCTTTTTATTTCCTGATTCAAAAGAAACCAAAAGGAGAACTCAGTAAACTCCTTCTTCCCCTGCCAATAAAGTAAGTAGGTATTTCAGGTTTTATACAGCCTATAATCTCAACTCCCATTGAAATACAATCATTGATATACAATGTGTACACAAGTATATTTCAGTGGACTCATATACCATAAAAAAACAGGAGGGTGGATTTGATCACTATGCAAATTAATTTCTTTTTTCCTTTTATTATTATTATTATCATTTAATACAATTTATTCAATTTGTATACCCTCCCTCTTTTCCTCCCAAGTCCACCCTCCCTCCCTCTTCTTTCCATATGCCCCTTCCCTACTACACTGATAGAGGAGGTCCTCCTCCCATCTATTTGACCCTAGCCTATCAGGTCTCATCAGGACTGGTCCCATTGTCTTCCTATATAGACTGGCACTGCTGCACCCCGGAGGGTAAGGTGATCAGAGAGGTACCTGCTAAGGGGAGCAGGGACTTTCTCTGGGAAATTAACTTCTTTTCAAGGTTAATACAAACAAACACAATTCTGAAGTATGCTTTCTAAACAAAAAGCATTTCAGAAGTATTGTGGTAATTTAAGCAATCATTTAAGGGCCAAAAATGAATGCATATTCTAAACCTCCCTCATTTTTCCTCCCTCTTCCTTTTTCTCTCCTTGTTCTCCTCCATCTTGCCTTTTCTCTTTGATCAGTGCTTTTTTGCATGTATATAGAGTTTAATTAATTTATTGATAAAAATCAGAAAATGTCCAGGAAAGTTGTGGACATTTGAACAAATTGTTTGGTATCTCCCTGCTTCTGAATATTTTGATATACAAGTTAATTTCCAATGAACTTGTTAGTAATAATCCATGAGGTATAAGATTTAGGTTGATTGTTTATGAGAGAAGAAAAGGTCATCCCTAATTTTATGCACACCTGCAGAAAAAAGGCCAGACAGAATGTAAATCATGACCCAGTTTGACATTGTCTTCTGTTACTTTCCTTGAGCCATCGCCCAGTCCCTTGTGAACAACTATATACTCTCAATACACTTTCTGGGATAGTCTTTATATCAGGCAACAGTGAATTCATTTAAACTTTACCAAGCATTTGAAAATGGTTGTGCTATAATCTTCGTTCTATAGTGTTCTCCTTATGGATATAGCATACATAGATTCCTAACTCCAGTCATTCTTTGCTTCTTGCAACCAGAAAGAGTTATCCTGAGTATGGTAGCTTGGATTTGAGGAGAGAGTACAAAGTGAATAGAGGTCTTTGTAAAACCCAGTGCTCTGAAAATGAAATTAGGATTTCTTTCTGCATAAGACCTGGAACTCACTGCTGCATCTAGAATTAAAGATAGCGCTCAAAAAGAGACACATTACCCAAGAACAAGTCTAATTAAGCCTTCCCAGCAAAAATTTGCAAGATATGTGTGTTTCCATAACGCAAAAAGAATGAAATACAATTTAATCCTGAATCATTCAAAACTGGTTCTAGCTCATGTATTCATTGGTAAATTCAGAAGCTGAGTCTATATTGTGAAAGTTCCTCAAGCATTCCTCAGAATTTTGTGTCTTGTGATATTTTACATATTAATATGTTAGGAATACCAAAGAACGGAAGTGCTTTTCTGAGCTACAGACTACCAGTAGATGTGCACTGTTAATTCATTATCCCTATGAAAATAGAAAAAACAACTGGGCTTCGAGATTAGATTTGAGACCACAGATCCTTCTCACTAGAGACAAAAGACTTAAGAGAGAATAACCAAGACATAGGAGAAAAATCATACAGAAAATTCACATTTCATTAGTGTCTACTCATGTTTACTACCTAGTGGGGAAAAATATGAATCAAAAGTATGGGGAACATTTAGAAAAGGAGAATGCAGACAAAATTATTTTATATCAAAATATAAACTCTGCCCAATAATTCAATTCTACTCTTTTCTTCTAACAGCTGATATTACTCAAAGAAATACACACAAGGAAATAACATCCATCTGCACTTTTCACCTCAGTTATGACTCAAGATTCCATTCCTCCTCTGCATACAACAGTTTTCTTCCCTGTAACTCTACATAGCAAATCCATACCATATCCATCAAAATTTCTACTTTTTATTACTAACATAGCAGTACAAGTTAACAATTCATATCAAATCAAAATTCTTGTGAAATATTCATTCACCTAATAACATAGAATAGGTTTCAGTAAATGAATTAAAGTAAGGGGAATTTATTAAAGACATACAGGAGGAGTAGACTTTGAATCAGAAAGAAATAGAAAACAAATAACTTATTTTATTGTTGCATCTCTCTAAGTTTATTCCTGGATTCAAATGCAGAGATAAGAGATGTGAGCATGTTTATACTAAACATTATTTACAATGGTGTGATACACATGGTGTTAATGTTTTCAGTACAGAGATCATATTATTTACTATATATAGTCACATGTATGTGACTGATCAATTTTCAGTATATTCATTCAATGACTACATGGGTGCCATTATGAAGTAGTTATTTTCTAAGCACATATTGGAGCTTTTAATTTATTTTAGTTTTGCAGACTTTAATAACTTTAAATAGTCTGATTATCTCATGTGTTCTCTTGCAACATATAAACTCAAAGCATAGTATGGTAGTACTTGTTTAGAGCAGTCTTTCTCTGCCTTAGCACTCTTGGTCTTCTAGTTTGGATAATTCATTTTAGAAGAGCTACACTGTATGTTGCATGTCAACTGGAAGGACATGCCTTGGCATCTCAGACTTTTACCCACTAGATGCAACTGCATTTGCTTCTTGACAATGAAAATGAAAATGCTTACATATATTAATAAATATCTCAAATGCATGAAGATATTTATTCCAATGTGAAACACATGTAGATATAAAGCACCCGTTCTCACATGTATTAAAGTTTTAAATGAAAAAAAAATCACTTACATTGTCACATGATCACTAATAACATTCTCTGTGTCTTGTGAGAATAATTATTTAGATCTTTATTATATTGGAATATATTTTCTGGGGTTAGTTTTGAATTTCAGAAAAAAATAGAGTAAATTTTCTACAATGAATATGTTATCCAAATCGAGAAAAACAAAATTCTGACTGGGAATGAACGTTTATAATTTCAACTAACCTATTGCTGAGGAATTAGTATAAGTCTTGTACTGGAACAGAGAGGTGTAATATACAATCAACCTGAGGACGACCACCATTTAGCTTGTTAAGGTCTACCAAGAAGCTGAAGATGGTTAGAAGTTTGCCAGAAAACAATGTAGTCTTCTCTACTTTTCAAGATGGCTGCCCTTGCATTTCTGGAACTATCAACACCCTTTAATGATCCATTGAGAGAAATCACACCCCTCTCACCTTCTGAGTTAATATCTGGTTATTCATACCAATTACTACCCTAGGACATCAGTTCAAGAAGAGAGAAAACTGTGAAAAACTTCAATACACAATATACATAGGAAGTCTTTATGTTTTGTTTTATATGAAAATTATAAGTTGAGAATGGCTGTCTGTGCTTGTGACCTCAGCACTGTGTGGCAGAATCAGTCAGAGTTTGGGAGTTTGATGGCCAGCCAGTTTAGCTGTCAATTTGTCCTGACAACAGTGTCTTTGGCTTTACAGATGCTTTTCAGTTTCATGAGGTCCCATTTATTGATTGTTTCTCTTAGAGCCTGTGCTGTTGGAGTTCTGTTCAGGAAGTTGTCTTCTGTGCCTATGAGTTCTAGGCTCTGGCCCACTTTTCCTTCTAACCAATTTAGAGTATCTGGTTTTATATTGAGGTCTTTGATCCACTTGGATTTTAGTTTGTGTGCAGGGTGATAAATATGGATCTATTTTCATTTTTCTGCATACAGATATCCAGTTGGACCAGCACCATTTGTTGTAGATGCTGTCTTTTTTCCATTGAATGGATTTGGATTCTTTGTCAAAAATCAAGTTTCCATGGATGTATGGGTTCAGTTCTGGGTCTTCTATTCATTTCCATTGATCATCCATTCTGTTTCTATGACAATACCATGAGGGTTTTATTACTATTTCTCTTGACCTCAAGCTCTACTAAATATGCCTATTTATTACAAATGAAATGAAAATGTTAATATGTCTCCTACTCCAAAGTCAGGTAGGAAGAAGTTTGAGACATCTCATACTAGACAAAAAAAAAAGTCCTAGGTAAAAAGAAGCAGACACACCTAAGAGGAGTAAATTATTGAAAATAATCAAACACAGAGCTGAAATCAACAAATTAGAAAAAAAAAAGAAAAGAAATTCAAAGAATCAATGAGACTAAGAGCTGTTTTTTTGAGAAAATCAACAAGACAGACAAAGCCTTAGCTATACTAACTAAAAGACCAAAGTAAGCTATCTACATCAGCAAAATCAGATATGACAATGGGGACGTAACAAAAGACACTGAAGAAATCCAAACAATCATCAGGCCGTACAAAGCCTACATGCCACAAAATTGAAAAACCTAAATGAAATGGACAATTTTCTTGACAGATTCCATTCACCAAAATTAACTCAAAATTAGTCAAATACATTCTATATCTCCCAATGAAATAAAAGCTGTTATCTAAATTTTTCCTTCCAACAAAAGCCCAGGGCCAGATGGGTTCAGTGCAGAATCCTACCAGACTTTCAAAGAGCTAAGTGCACTTCTTTTCAAACTATTCCACAAAATAGAAACAGAGGGAACATAACCAAACTCATTCTTTAAAGCCACAGTCACCTTGACCCCTAAACAGCACGAAGGCCCAAAAACCCCCAGAACTTCAGACCTATCTCTCTTATGTACATTGATGCAAAAATACTCAATAAAATACTTGCAAACCGAGTCCAATAACACATAAGAGATTTTATCCACCATGACCAAGTAGTCTTCATCCCAGGCCTGGAAGGGTGGATCAGTATATGGAAATTCATCAATGTTAGTGTTATCATTAATAATCTAATCTAAGGGAACCAATGCTCAAACAGAAAATGTACTTTGTATAAACCCCCCAGAAACAAAACTACATAACTCATAATCTCTATATGTGTTAAGCTGTTTATTTTACAATGCCCTAACCAATGTTTGTTTGTTTGTTAGTTTTTTCCAACTTTACAAAGTTGAGGTGGCTTTTTTAGTTCAGTCAGAAGAAGATAAAACATCTTTCTCAGTTCTGGGCATTATTTAACACTAATGAAAGGAAAAGAAGAGACTTACATGGAAGACATTTTGCAAGTTAGCTCCTGCCTGAGTGAAGAGGAAAGAGGAAAGTTTGACGATTCAGGTTGTAATTGGTTGATTGTGATAAGGATTGGAAGTGTGGAATTTGTTTAATGCTGGATCATCCTCATTAGGAAATTAGACTCAGGAGGGATGTGTGTAGGCTGTACATTTTTTCTCATAACTTTATTTTTTTATTAATTACACTTTATTCACTTTGTATCCCCCCATAAACCCTTCCTTCCTCCACTCCCAATCCCACCATTCCTCCCCAAGTCTACTGATAGTGGAGGTATTCCTCTCCTTCTTTTTGATCCTAGGTTCTTAGCACTCATCAGGAGTGGTTGCATTGTCTTCCTCTGTGGCCTGGTAAGGCTGCTCCTCCATTTGGATTTGGTGATCAAAGAGCAGGCCAAGCAGTTCATGTCAGAGGCAGTCCCTCTTTCCATTATTATGGAACCCACTCATATATACATATAATACAGGATGAACCTACTAAAATCTGTACACCTAAAGAAACTTTCATTGCTAAAATGCTCAATCCCCAACCAGAAAGGCAAAGCAGATGTATATCAGAAGAAGAAGAAAACAGGAAAAGAGTTAGGAGCCTGTCACAGAAGGCCTCTGAAAGGCTCTGCCCTGCAAACTATCAAAGCAGATGCTGAGACATATGGCCAACTGCATGGAATCTAATGAAAGATGTGGGAAATACTAAGACAGGGAGAGAACAGGAGCTCCACAAGGAGAGCAACAGAACCAAAAAATGTGAGCACAGAGATATCTCCTGAGACTGATACTCCAACCAAGTACCATGCAAGGAGAAAATGGAGAAGCCCTGCATAGTACATTTTCTTAAAAGATCATCCTAATTAGTCCTAAATAATAGCAAATTCAGTGTTCAATACTTTAAGTAATCTGTCTGGCATTTTCAGTAACTAATTCCTTTCAAAGGCATTTTATTTATTGAAATGATCTGATTTTCTCTTATGGATGGGTTGTTAAAAGCATGTCTCTATGGTAAAAGACAAAAAATATAAACAAACAAACAAGAAATACAGAATGAACATCATAGCTTTCATATTTCAAGAAACCTGATAGTTGTCTTTCTTTGTTATTTCTGGCTGGGAAACTAAGATTGCAAGCCCATTCATCAAACTAAGAGTTTTCTAGAAGTATGGGTATATCCAAGTTAAGCAGTTGAGAGAATGGCATTTCATTTGCGTAGGTAATGCCCATCTGTCTCTCAGCTTGTTATTCTTTACTTGTGTTGACAACACCTATGCTTTGTTCTGGAGAATTTCCTGTGCAGGGTGTTTCTCAGCAGCATTCTCCTGAAATTCAATCCCTGTACTCTCCTAAACACCTTCCAATCCCCAAAGGCTCTTTGTTTGTTTGTTTGCTTGTTTTTTTTTTTAAATAAGGAAAATGTTGAAATAGTCAGTCTTTTAGACACTCCGTATGTTTAACTCCATAACCAGGGTGATCTTGAACTCATGACTCTTCTTAAGCCTCTCCACTGCTGGAATTACAGCCATGTGTTACGAGGCCCAGTTCAACTGCCATAATTCTGATAGAACTGTATAGAAGCATGATGCTTCTCCAATTTTACGTTTGAGTTCAGGTTAATACTTCATTCTCTTTTTAAAAAATCTGTATATCTGAAGGTTTCCTTTTTAAACCAATGCCTGTTCCTATTCTCAACCCACTTCTTTTATTTTTATTTAAAATAACTACAAGCTGAAGCTTTTATTAATAGAAAATGAGAACCTAAATTTCTCCCACCCTTTTTCATAGGATTCTGAACATAAGCTGTAAGGTATTCGCTTTTGCTTATTTGAATCCTATCAGTAGTGTGTGTATAATCAAAACCCTTATCTTCATTTTTGTGCTGCTAGCCAACATTAATCAAGCATGGATATAAGTCACAGTAGTTTACAGGGTTCAACTGATACACTACAATTGACCACTATGGTTGATTGCAGACAATAATATAGGTATTGATTCAAGTGCCATAAACTCGAGACTTTTGTGCTTGATCATATTTAATTTACTTAAACACCAAATTAATACTGATTTTACTTTTTAAATTATATTTTTCTGTGTTTTTTTTGGAAATTCAACAATACTAGGAAATAAACCACAAACTCATCATTTGAGGGATGTATCATTTGGAAGTTAAGTATCAAGTTAAGCATGACCAAAATCATTAATGTTAATGTGTCAATTAATTGTGTCAGTTTTAACAAGTGGTATTTTTGGGTACTTACGTCTAAATTCTAAGTACAAAAGACAGGCCTGACCAACCCACCCATACATAGATACTAATAGCTCTGTGAACATTTCCTTTAACTATATGGGTTCATATACTAAAGTGTAAGAAACAAGGTAAACTTACTCTGAATCCAGCATTCTTCAGATTCTTAGCATGCTGTGTTCTATTATATATTACATTATTTAAGAATTACATATCATGAAAAGCATAACACTAACCATTTAATAAGAATTTTAATGTAACAGAGTTAAGATAGTTTTTAGAAATAGTTTTTATATAGGTAATTATATATTTATACATGTTCACAAATTATATAAAATATATAATTATAAATATGAATAAATAAATAAATATATAATTTCAGGAACAATGTCTGGATCAGGATATGCATACAAAT
Organism: Pachyuromys duprasi; assembly: GCA_028658305.1. Taxonomy (NCBI): domain Eukaryota; kingdom Metazoa; phylum Chordata; class Mammalia; order Rodentia; family Muridae; genus Pachyuromys; species Pachyuromys duprasi. The sequence continues at coordinate 20,624,016 of CM053756.1, read as the reverse complement.
ACATAAATGTTCTCCTGAGATGAAACCAGAGTGGAAAAGTTGAGAATAGGCTCCCCTTACATAGTAGCTCAGGGTTTATCTTTACTCTGCCAACGATTGGACAAGTAATTGGGAGACAATGTCATGCCACAGCTACCTTAATAAAAGGAAGTTTCTACTTTTTAGAATTTCCATGAGGATAAATCTGGTTAAATACACCCAAAATGAATAGATCAAGAGGTGGAATGTCATTCAACTGTAAATCTGGGTAATACAATCACCTAGCATGTTTAAGCCCTTGGTCCAATCCCTAGATCTATGAAAAAGTAAAATATAGGTAAAGGGTGCTTAGGTCATCATGCTTAAGAAAGCACATGCACAAAAAGTTTTCTTTGTTTTGATAATCCTTTAGTGCACAAAATAATGAATTTCACTGTGATATTGTCAATTGTATGTTTCATTTTACTTTGTCCATATTCATTAATATAATATTTTTCACTGTCAACATTTTTGTATTAAATTTTTATTTTTTATATTAATTATAGTTTATTCACTTTGAATCCCAGCAGCAGCCTCCTCTCCCCTTCCCTCCCAACCTTACACTCCCTCCCTCATCTCCTCCCATGCCCCTCTCCAAGTCCACTGATAGCTTGGGTCCTCCTCCCCTTCCATCTGACCCTAGTTTATCTGGGCTCATCAGGACAGGCTACATTGTTTCCCTCTGTGCTTTCACCTCAGGGGGTGGTGATCAAAGAGCCAGTGACTGAGTTCATGTCAGAGACAGCCTCTGTTGCCCTTACTAGGGAACCTACTTGGATAATGAGCTGCCATGGGCTACATCTGAACAGAGGTTCTAGGTTGTAGCCATGACTGGGATACTCCAAGGGATTGGAGTATCAGTCTCAGAAAGACTGCTTTGCCCAGATATTTTGGTTCTGTTTCTCTCCTTGTGGAGCTCCTGCCCTTTCCAGGTCTTACTATCTCCCCATTCTTTCATAAGATTTCCTACCCTCAGACTTAAAGTTTGGTTATGAGTCCTTAATACCTTTTCAAATAAACTTACTTTTTTCACTCCTTCTTTTTCTGTCCTTAAATGTTCATGCCTCTGCTCTCATGCTGTAAGTATGTATATATGTGTAATCTATCTTCCATATACGAAGAAAATATTTTTTCTGTGTCTGTCTTTTGTTTGTTTGTTTGTTTTGGATGTATATTCAACTAATTGCAAGGGGCACTGTAAATCAACTTTTTTTCACCATCTTATCTGGGAATTCATGTCAGGCTCATTGTGGTCGTCAGAGCAGTAAGTCCTCTGTTGTAGGTATTTGCTATTTCATAATACTTTAATGAATATTTGCTCAGCTCAGAAAGGCTTAATTAATCAGAAATGTAACTTCTGAGAAGGATATAACACAAAGTTGCCCTTTTCTCAAACTCACAACTTTATGAGCTCCATCCTAATACAACCCTAAGAAATTAAGCAGCATTGAAGATTTTTTCCCTTTTCCTTATGGTTCTCTTCACTTGCGCTTCTTCAGGTAATGTTCGTTATATGCAAATAAAGTGAAGGGAAACATTTTTTTATAAATGTGTTATGTGAAAAATATTGTACTTAAGAGACTTTTCTTGAAATACTGATAAGGAGGAGATCCAAGATGGCTGCCACTAGAGGACACTGTGTCTGAGGAGTAGGACAACAGAAATAACACAGCGACCAGGAGACTGAACTCTGGGACCTAAAACGCCAGCACCCATGATTGCCAGGTGAGCAGAACTCCCACGGTGAGAAAATCAAGTGGGAAAACCCTAGGGACACCCAGTTATTCCCCGCAAAAACCTCCAGGTGACCAGCGGCGCACAGCACTGATCGGAACGAGCAGCCACTGCGCTGGGCACCCGCAGCCGCCATTATAGACTGGATCACACAGTCTCGCGGGCAGTCTGAGGAGGAACCTGGTGCCATGTTCACCGAACTGCACCCTACAAGCACACACTGCACCCGGGTTCTGCTTCAACCCACGGGTGTGCGGCGGGCACTAACGGATCGCCAGAGCCACCCCAGTCTGAGAAAGGCGGGGGACCGTTTTGACCAGTTTGCACTCTGCGGGCATGAGCCACACGCTTCTGCCAGCAAAACCTCAGTTCTTGTGCCAGTCCGAGGGCAAGTCTGGGAGGAACCTGAGTTCTGTTTCAACCCACGGGTGCGCGGTGAGCATGCACTGCTCTCAGGAGCCACCCCAGACTGACAAAGTCCCAGTACCATCTTGACCAGAACACACACTGAGGACCAAAACTTC
>CM053756.1:20603174-20621240 GCA_028658305.1 Pachyuromys duprasi | reverse complement strand
TCAGGGATTTCCGGTGGTTTGTTGGTGTGTGTTGTGTCTCAGTTGAACTCTGTTTTGGGCTCTGTGTGCCCGGCTTCATGCTCTGTGCTAGAAGCTGTGAGCACTGCAGGCTGGTCAACCCTCTGGTTTGGAGTCTTTAGTCCTCACTCTGTGCTAGAGTCTGAATGTCCAGGTTTGAGATGTCAGCTGGGGACTGTGCACTCCGCCCTGGGCTTGCTGCTAAGGGCTCTCCCCTGGAATGGAGATTTGGTGCCTCCTTCTGGGCCAGGGGCTGTGCACCACAGTCTGAGATGATATTTGGGGCATATACAGTGGGTTTGGTTTGGTGTGCATCTGCTGTATGCAGGCCTGTCTTAAATGGTGCCCGAGGCCTTCTCTGTCTGGCACATGGACAGACACCAGAACTGAGGTTTTTGCTGGTGGATGTGTGCAGCTTTTGCCCTCAGTGTGCAGTCTGGTCAAGACAGTCCCCAGATGCTCTCAGTCTGTGGTGGTTCCGGTGATCAGTTTGTGCCTGCAGCACACCCTTGGGTTGAGGCAGAACTCGGGTTCCTCCCAGACCTGCTGGTGGACTCACACACTGACTGAGTTTTTGCTGGTGGAAGTCTTGGGCGCGTGCCCGTAGTGTGCAGACTGGTCAAAATGGCCCCCCAACCGTCTGGGGTGGTTCTGGTGATTGGTCTGAGCCTGCAGCACACCCGTGGGTTGAAGCAGAACCCGGGTGCAGTGTAAGTTCACAGTGTACAGTTCAGTGAAAACAGTACCCGGTTCCTCCTGAGACTGCCTGTGAGACTGTGTGATCCAGTCTATTAAGGCGGGTGTGGGCGCCCAGCAAACAGCTACTCATTCAGATCAGAGCTATGTGCTGCTGGTCACCAGGAGATTTTTCCAGGTAATAACTGGGTGTCCCTAGGGTTTTCCAACTTGATTTTCTCACCGTAGGAGTTCCGCTTACCTGGCAATCACAAATGCTGGCGTTTTAGGTCCCAGAGTTCAGTCTCCTGGTCACTGTGTTGTTTCTGCTCTCCTACTCCTCAGACACAGTGTTCTCATGTGGCAGCCATCTTGGATTCCCCCCATTATAATGTCTTGATTCAGCTTTGGCAAGTGGAATCGGTAAAGGAAGTGGTCCATTTTATTTAGATTTTCAATTTTGTGGCATATGCCTTTTCAAGTAAGATTGTTTGGATTTCTTCAGTATTTGTTGTGATGATCCCCTTTTCATTTCCAATTTGTTGATCTGGATAGTGTCTCTCTGCCTTTTAGTTAGTTTGGCTAAGGGTTTGTCTATCTTGTTAATTTTCTCAAAGAACTGGCTCTTGGTTTCATTGATTCTTTGAACTGTTTTATTTGTTTCTATTTTATTGATTTTAGCCCTGAGTTTGATTATTTCCAGCTGCCTACTCCTACTCTTTGGTGTGTCTGCTTCTTTTTTCCCTAGAGCTTTTAGGTGAGCCATTAAGTTGCTTGAGTGTGAGGTTTCAAATTTCTTCTTGAAGGCACTTAGACCTATGAAGTTTCCTCTTAGCACTGCTTTCATTATGTACCATAAGTTTGGGTGTGTTGTGTCTTCATTTTCACTGAATTCTAGGAAGACTTTAATTTCTTTCCTAATTTCTCCCCTGACCCAGCTGTCATTGAGTAACAAGTTCTTCAATTTCCATGTGTGTCTAGGCTTTTTGCTATTTCTGTGTTGAGGTCCAGGTTTAGTCCATGGTGATCAGATAGGATACAAGGTATTATTTCAATCTTCTTGTGTCTGTTGAGGCTTGCTTTGTGACCAACTTTATGATCTATTTTGGAGAGGGTCCCTTGAGGTGCTGAGAAGAATGTAAATTCTTTCGTGTTTGGGTGAAAGGTTCTGTAGATGTCTTTAAGTCCATTTGATTCATTACCTCTGTTAGAGTTATTGTTTCTTAGTTTAATTTCTGTTTTGTTGACCTGTCCTTTGTTGAGAGTTGGGTGTTGAAGTCTCCCACTATTAATGTGTAGGGATCTATGTGTGGTTTCAGTTTTATTAATGTTTCCTTTACAAATGTTTGTGCCCTTGTATTTGGGTCATAGATGTTCAGGATTGTAATATATTTCTGGTGGAATTTTCCTTTTATGAGTATGAAGTCTCCTTCCCCATCTCTTTTGATTAATTTTGTTTGAAAGTCTATTTTTTTAGATGTTAGAATGGCTACTCCTGCTTGCTTCTTGGGTTCATTTGCTTGGAAAAATATCGTATAGGCCTTCACTCTCAGGTAATAACTATCTTTGTGACTTAGGTGTGAGACTTGTATGCAACAGATTGTTGGGTCTTGCTTAGGCATCCATTCTTTTAGTGTGTGTCTTTTTATTGGAGAATTGAGTCCATTGATGTTGAGAGATATTTATGACCACTGGCTATTAGATCCTTTCATTTTGATGTTGGCTGTGATAGTGTGTTTGTGTGCTTGGCTACATTTTGTTTTGCTGTAATGAGGTTATTTATTTCCTGTGTTTTCGTGAAAGTAGTTAGTTTTCTTTGGTTGTAGTTTTCCTTTTAGTTTCTTCTGGAAACTGGATTTGTGTGTAAGTATTGTTGAAATATGTTTTTGTCATTGAATATCTTGTTTTCTCCGTCTATGAGGACTGAGAGTTTTGCTGGGTATAGTAGCCTGGGTTGACATCTGTGTTCTCTTAGTGTCTACATGATATCTGACAAGGTCCTTCTGGCTTTTATAGTCTCTGTTGAGAATTTAGGTGCGATTCTGATGGGTTTGCCATTATATGTTACTTGACTTTTTTCTCTTGCAGCTTTTAGTATTTTTTCTTTGTTCTGTATACTTATAGTTTTGATTATTTTGTGGCGGGCGGATTTTCTTTTCTGGTATAATTTATTAGGTGTTCTGTAGGACTCTTGTGTTCTTACAGGCCTCTCCTTTAAGTTGGGGAAATTTTCTTCTGTGATTTTGTTGAAAATATTTTTCTGTGTCTTGGAGGAGGGAATCTTCTTTTTCCTCTATTCCTATTATTCTTAGGTTTTGTCTTTTCATGTTGTCTTTGATTTCTTGGATGGTTTGTGTCTGGATTTTTTTAGATTTTTATTTTGACAGGTACATCAATTTCTTCCATTGTATCTTCCACACCTGAGATTCTTTCTTCCATCTCTTGTAGTCTATTGGCTATGCTTAACTCTTTAGTTCCTGTTCTCTTTCCTAAGTTCTCTTTCTCCACGATTTCTTTCATTTGTATTTTCTTCAATTTTTCCAATTCTATCTTCGGGTGTTGACCCATTTTATTGATTTCCTTCACCTGTCTGACTGTATTTTCCTGGTTTTTATTCAATTCCTTCACCTGTTTGTTTGAACATTCCTCTGTTTCATGATTTCTGTCAGTGATTTAATCATTTCCTCTCTGAAAGCCACAAACTGTTTGGCTATATCTTCCTTTATTTCTTTACAGATGACCATAATCTGTTTGAATTTATCTTCCTCTAATTCTTTATGTATTTTATTTGCTTCCTCCATTAACCTCTTCAAAAACATAGATATAAGGTCAACTTCTTGAATTTCACTTATGTTAGGGTGTCCAAGGCTACTTGCCCCTGGATAACTGGGTTCTGGGTATGCTATATTGCTTTGTCTTTTGTTGCTTATGCTGGCCTCTACCCATCTGGATGTCTCAGGTGTTGTCTGTTAATTTCTTGTGCCTGCTGGGTCCAGGGGTGGGAAGAATCCCCTTGGCAGGGTTCTGAAGGAGATCTCCTCAGCTTTTTGGGTGTGTCAACTGAATAATGGTGCTTCTCAGGAATTGTCACAGTTCACCTTAGGCATATGGTGTGGTTGCTGTGGTATTTAGGAAGACTCGCCTCTCATTAGAAGTCCTGGAGATGGCTGTCCTGCTGCTGGATTTCTTGCTCTGAATTTATTGAGCTGTCACTGCTGCCTTTAAGCTGTACTTGCTGGGTACAGCCCTAGTGAAGCACCACAGGAGTCCTGCAGTTTAGTCAGTTTAGCTAGGGATAACTGGTTACACATTGGAGCAGTATCTGAGGGTTGCTCTCAAGACTCTCAGGCTTTTGTAGGTCTGAGGTTGCAGCTGTGTGCCCCTGTGTTCTAGTGGTAATCAATGGCAAGTGAGCAGAGCACTCATTCCTGCAGTGGAAGGTTAGAGCCTAGACCTGCATGAACCCAGAAAGTCTTTTTGAACTGGGTGTCCTGAGCAATGGACCTGATATTGTCCTGCTGTGGGGTTTCCTCCTGACAGAGACACCCAGACTGTGCTTTGGGACTGAAGTTCTGTCTGGGATGGAGAGTAAAATGTACAAGCACAGGGACATGGTTCTGCCTTGCTGGTGATTGGGTGCCTGGGCATCTGTCAAAAGTTGGTAACTTTCCCTGAGAATTTGTTTGGGGGGAGGCGGTGGTGTTGGTGTAGTACTCTGAGGTTAGACCTCCTGTTTCCCTCACTGTGGGTTTCCACCCAACAGAGAAAATCAGTCTTTGGTGGCCTGAGGCCCACAGTTCTATGTGGGGCACTAAGTCAGGCTCGCAGGCAGGACTCTGTACTGGCGCCTGTATACTCTGCTCTGGGCCAGCTGCTGGATGCCCACTTGATGCCGGATCTTTTCCAGGGATTTTCAGGGATTTTCTGGTCAGTCCCGTTCATTTCCTGCATCATGGGTTTTTCTCTCAACTAGAAATCCCAGTCTCTGGTGTTGTGAGGCCCAAAGATCAGTGTGGGACAGTGATCAGAGCATGCTTGCAGCTCTGATAATCATTGGTGTTTTAGGGCCCAGAGTTCCATATGCTGTTCACTGGGGTGATCCTGCTATGCTGCTGATCAGAAAGAGTGTCCTCCTGGCACTGCCATCTCAGATACCTCAAATAGCCTTATTTTACCTGGGGCATGGCAGATAGTACCTCCAAAGCTATCTTTATCTTTCAAGCTCCCATCCCATGCTATCTGCTCTAATAATTTCCACCTGGGGTACTTCCCATCCATAATTCCATAAATACTTTTTTATTCTTTTTGTCTGAGCCACTTCTCTCCATTTATGTGCTCCTCTCCACTCTAACTCAGTATGGCCCCCTGCTTCCCTCATTTTCCCATACCTCTCTGTCTTCCAAATTCCTCCTCTCTTCCAATCCTTCAAATTTTGGCCACACCTACCCCATTTGGCCCTGCCGAGGTTTAGGCCTTTTAATCAGCAAACCAGAAATAATCAAGGTACATTCCTTTCATGACATGATCACAGGAGATAGTTGAACATTATAAGAGTACCCACGGCAGAGCAGTGACCAGATCTCAAGGAACTGGAATCAGCATTTGAAAATATATTTGGACTCTCCTCCAACATAAGTGTGATTGATTTTCATAAACAGTTCCTGAAATACCTTATAGCTGAACACAAATTATTCACACTCCTTTCAGTTTGCCAGTCTCTTCAAAATGAGTGCTGCCATACAACCTTCAACTTGCCTGAATACACATCAGTGTGAAATTTTTGTAACAGAATATTATTCTATATGAGCTCAAGAACTAACGGATTCAGGGTTCAACGAAAATTCACCATTCAATGTTTAGGGAAATTCTGACCTTTGCCGAATAACACATAAAGGCTGCATCTGTTGGGGTTAAGGTCATATTCTGACAGGTGGTAAATATGTGTTTTTGTGATCAGTGTATTCATATCTGTTTTTTTTTCTTTTCAAACATTTGTCATTTTGGAGCACTGTTCTAATTCTCGTCTTTTAAATGTAGCAGTATGTTATTATTATGTATTAATTCCAATAACATAATGGACATTCTCACTTCTAATTGCTTCTTAGAACCCATTGATCAGCATGTCCCTCCACCGTAAAGGTGAAAGCATCTTTTTTGGGGGTATGATTTTTGAATTATGTGTGAACACAAATATGTAAATACAACATGTTGAGTTCATTTTTAAAGTTTTTATTATTAGTTACATTTTATTAACTCAGTATGCCAGCTGTATTCTGCTCTCTCATTCCCTCCCAATCCCACCCTCCTGCCCTCATCTACTCCCTGCCCCTTTCCAAGTCCACTGATGGGGGAGGACCTCCTCCCCTTTCCTCTGACATGGTTTATCAGATACCTTCAAGACTGGCTGCAAAGTCCTCCTCTGTTGCCTAGCAGGGCTGCTCCTCCTTTGCAGGGTGGGGAGGCCAAAGAGTCTGCCATTAAGTTCCTGTCAGAAATAGTCCCTGTTCCCCTTAATAGGGCATCCACTTGGATACTGAGCTACCATGGGTTACATCCCAGCAGAGGTACTAGGATGTATCCATACATGCTCCTTGGTTGGAGAAACAGTATCATAAAAGACCCCTGTGCCCCGATATATTTGGTCCTCGTGGAGCTCCTGTCCTCTCCAGGTCTTACTAACTCTCCCTTTTTTCATGATTCCCTGCACTCTGCCGAAGGTTTGATTATGAGTCTCAGTATCTGTTTTGATACACTGACCTGCAGAGTCTTTCAGAGGCTCTTTGTTTTAGGCTCTTGTCCTGTTACTTGTTTTCTCCTATATCCAATGACGAGCCCATTTGTGTTTCTTAGTGAAGATTGATCATCTTTGCCTGGGTCCTCTTTCCTGTTTATCTTCTTTAGATGTATATATTTCACTATGATTATCATATCTTATAGGTCTAAATAAGTAAGTATATACCCTGTGTGTCTTTCTCCTTCTGGTATACCTCACTCAGAATCATCTTTTCTAGATCCCACCATTTGCCTGCAAATTTCATGATTTCCTCATTTTTAATTGCTGAGTAGTATTCATTGTGTACACATACCACAATTTATGTATCCATTCCTCCATTGAAGGACATCTGGTTTTTTTCCAGGTTCTGGCTATTACAAATAAAGCTACTACAAACATGGTTGAGCAAATGTCCTTGTTGTACGCTTCAGTAACTTTTGGATATATGCCTAGGAGTGGTATAGCTGAGTTTTGATGAAGAGCTATTTCTAATTGTTTGAAAGAGCACCAGATTTATTTTCAAAGTGGTTGTGCAAGTTTGCATTCCTGCCAGTAATGGAGGAGGGTTCCCCTTTCTCCACTCCAGCATGTGTTGTCACTTAAGTTTTTGATCTTATCAATTTTGATGGGTGTAAGATGAAATCTCAGGATCGTTTTGATTTGAATCTCTCTGATTCCTAAGGATGTTGAGCATCTCATTAAGTGTTTCTCTGCCATTCTGTATTCTTCTTCAGAGAATTCTCTGTTTAGCTCCGTACCCCATTTTTAATTGGATTGCTTGATTTATTGCTTTTTAACTTCTTTATTTCTTTATGTATTCTGGATATCAGCCCTCTGTCAGATATAAGGTAGGTGAAGATCCCTTTCCAGTCTGTAGGCTGTCATTTTGTACTGACAACAGTGTCTTTTGCTTTACAGATGCTATTCAGTTTCATGAGGTCCCATTTATTGACTGTTGCTCTTAGAGCCTGTGATGTTAGTGTTCTGTTCAGGAAGTTGTCTTCTGTGCGAATGAGTTCTAGGCTTTTCCCCACTTTTTCATCTAAACAATTTAGTGTATGTGGTTTTCATGTTGAGGTCTTTGATCTACTTGGACTTTAGTTTTATTCAGGGTGATAAATATGGATCTATTTCAATTTTTCTGCATGTAGACATCTAGTTGGACCAGCACCATTTGTTGAAGATGCTGTCTTTTTTCCATTGACTGGTTTTGGCTTTCTGTTGAAACTCAAGTATTCATAGACATTTGGCATTATTTCTGGGTGTTCTCTTCGGTTCTATTGATCTACCTGTCTTCTTCTATGCCAATTCCATGCCCTTTTTATTACTATTGCTCTGTAGTACAGCTTGAGATCAGGGATGGAGATACCTCCAGATAATCTGTTGTGAGGATCATTTTGGAAATTCTGGGTTTTTTTGTTTCTCCATATGAAGTTGAGAATTTTTCTTTCAAGGTCTGCAAAAAATTGTATTGCTATTTTGATGGGAATTGCATTGAATCTGTAGATTGGTTTTGGCAGTGTGGCCATTTTCACAGTGTTAATCCTACTGATCCATGAGCACAGGGAATCTTTCTGTCTTTGGATATCTTCTTCAATTTCTTTCTTCAGAGACTTGAAGATTTTTTCAAACAGGTCTTTCACCTTCTTGGTTAGAGTCACCTCAAAGTACTTTATGTTATTAGTGGCTATTGTGGAGGGTGTTATTTTCCTGATTTCTTTCATGGCCATTTTGTCTTGGGTGTACAGGAGGGCTTCTGATTTTTTGAGTTAATTTTGTATCCAGCCATTTTGCTGAAGGTGTTTATCAGCTGAAATAGTTCTCTGGTTGAATTTTGGGGGTCGCTCATATATACTAACATATCATCCAGAATAGTGAAACTTTGACCTCTTCCCTTTTACTTTGTATCCCCTTCACGTCCTTTACTTGTCTTACTGCTCTAGCTAGGACTTCAAGTACTATGTGGAATAGATATTGAGAGAGTGGGCAGCCTTGCCTTGCCCCTGATTTCAGTGGGATTGATTTAACTTTCTCCCCATCGAGTTTGATGTTGGCGACAAGCTTGCTGTATATTGCCTTTACTATGTTTAGGTATGTGCCTTGTATCCCTGATCTCTCCAAGATTTTAAACATGAATGGGTGTTGGATTTTGTCAAATGCTTTTTCAGCGTCTAAGGATATGGTCATGTAATTTTTTCTCCTTCAGTTTCTTTATGTGGTGTATTGCATTGATGGATTTCTATATGTTGAACCATCCAAATATGCCTGGGATGAAACCTACTTGGACATGGTGGATATCTTTGATGTGTTCTTGGTTTCAGTCTGCAAATATTTTGTTGAGTATTTTTGCATCAATGTTCATAAGAGAGATAGGTCTTTTTGTTGGGTCTTTGTATGATTTAGGTATCAAGTTGACTTTGGCTTTACAGAATGAGTTTGGTAATGTTCCTTTTGTTTCTATTTTGTGGAATAGTTTAAAGAGAATTAGAATTAGTACTTCTTTGAAGGTCTGGTAGAATTCTCCATTGAATCCATCTGGCCCAGGTCTTGCTTTGGAAGGGAGACTGTTGATGACTACTTCTATGTCCTTGGGGGATATAGGTCTATATTCAATCTTTCTATCTGATCTTGACTTAATTTTTGTAGATGGAATCTATCAAGGAATTTGTCCATTTCTTTTAGATTTTCAAATTTTGTGGCATATAGGCTTTGGTAATATGATCTAATGATTGTTTGGATTTCCTCAGCATCTGTAGTTATGTCCCTTTTTCACATCTGATTTTGCTGATTTGGACCATTTCTCTCTGCGTTTTAGTTAGTTTGGCTAATATTTGTCTATCTTGATGATTTTCTCAAAGAACCAGCTCTTGGTTGCATTGATTCTTTAAATAGTTTTATTTGTTTCTAATTGATTGATTCAGCACAGAGTTTGATTATTTCCAGCCCACTGCTCCCTTTCGGTGTATTTGTTTCTGTTTTTTCTAGTGCTTTCAGTTGGGCCATTAAGTTGCTTGTTTGAGTTGTCACAAATTTCTTCTTGAAGGCACTTAGTGCTATCAATTTTCCTCTGAGTACTGCTTTTATTGTGTCCCATAAATTAGGTTATGTTGTACGTTCATTTTTAGTGAAATCTAGGAAGTCTTTAATATTTTTTCTTTATTTCTTCCATGATACAGCTGTCATTGAGCAGCAAGTTGTTCAGTTTCCATGTGCATGTAGGTTTTTTGCTAGTTCCATTGTTGTTGAGGTCCAGCTTTAGTCCATGGTGGTCAGATAGAATTCAGGGGATTATTTCAATCTTCTTGTATCTGTTCAGGCTTGCTTTGTGACCAACTATACGGTCTATTTTGGAGAAGGTTCCATGAGGTGCTGAAAAGACGTATACTCTTTTGAGTTTGGGTGAAAAGTTCTGTAGACATCAATTAGATCCATTTGATTAAGGACTTCTGTGAGTGTGTTTACTTCCCTACTTGGCTTCTGTTGAGATGATCTGTCCCTTGGTGAAAGTGGGGTGTTATAGTCTCCCAGTAATAAGGTGTTGGGATCGATGTGTGATTTAAGTTTTGATAATGTTTCATTTATGAATGTAGGTGCTCTTGTATTTGGGGCATAGATGTTCAGAATTGTGATATATAAACACCATGATGATAATTGCCATTCTCACTTCTAATTGCTTCTTAAAACCCTTTGATCAGCATGTCCCTCTACCTTAAAGGTGATAGCCTCTTTCTTGGTGGATATTACTGTTGAATTATGTGTGAACACAAATACGTAAATATAACATGCTAAGTTAATTTTTTGCTTGTTTTTGAATCTGATCACTCTGCATTGGACAATATGTAATGGTTCTCATCTCTGGGAGAAGCTAATTATCTTTCTCTGAGTAGTCTTTAGTTCTATGTAGTTCTTTGTCTAGGGGTGGACCCCTGAAATGATATTTTATAAATAATGATTCAAAAGCACAGATTTATTCTTGTATTTGTATCCCACCTACAATGGTTTATAATTTTCACAATAAACATCCTTAGCTATCAGATACATGCAAATAAAAAAAAAACCCTGAGATTTCACCTGACACCCATTAGAATGGCTAAGATCAAAATCTCAAGTGACAACACATTCTGGAGAGTTTGTGGAGAAAGGGAAACCCTCCTCCATTGCTGGTGGAAATGTAAACTTGTAAAACCACATTGGAAATCAATCTGGTGTTCTCTTAGACAATTAGGAAACTGCTAACTCAAGATCCAGCTATACCATGTCTGGGCATATATCCAAAAGTTGCTCAAGTACACAACAAAGACATTTATTCAACCATGTTCATAGCAGCTTTATTTGTCATAGCCAGAACCTGGAAACAACCCAGATGTCCCTCAGTTGAGGAATGGATACAGAAATTGTCATACATTTGAACAATGGAATACTACTCAGCAATTAAAAATAAGGAAATCATGAAATTTGTAGGCAAACCTAGAAACGATCATCCTGAGTGAGGTATTACAAAAGCAGAAAGACACACATGATATATACTCAATTATATAAACATGTAAGATAGGATAAACATACTGAAATCTATACACCTAAAGAAGATAAACAAGAAAGACGGACCTGGGGAGAGAGGGTCAATCCTCACTTAGAAAATCAAATGGGATGGACATTGGATGTAGGAGAAAAAAAGTAACATGACAGGGCCTCTGAAAGGCTACCTAGCAGTATATCAGAGTAGACATTAAGACTCATAACCAACCCTTTTGCAGAGTGCAGGGAATCATAAGAAAGAAGGGCGAGTTAATATGATCTGGAGAGGACAGGAGCGCTACAAGAACCAAATATATCTGGGCACAGGGGTCTAGTATGAGACTGTTTCTCCAACCAAGGACCATGTATGGACATAACCCAGAACTGCTGCTGCTATATAGACCATGGTAGCTCAGTATCAAAGTGAGTATGCTATTAAGTGGAACAGAGACTATTTCTGATGTGACCTCAATTGTGGGCTCTTTGACCCCGCCACCCACTCTGAGGGAGGAGCAGCCCTGCTAGGCCACAGAGGAGGACTTTGCAGCCAGTCCTGAAGGTATCTGATAAATCAGGGTCATATTAAAGGGGAGGAGGTCCTCCTCCATCAGTGGACTTGGAAAGGGGCAGAGAGTAGATGAGGGCAGGAGGGAGGGTGGGATTGGGAGGGGATGAGGGGGTGGGATACAGCAGGGATACAAAGTTAATAAACTGTAACTAATATTAAAAAAAGAAAAAATAGGCATATAATTAGGAAAAAAAGATATCACTACCTTGAGTGAATTAACTCCTGTGTGATTTTGAATGCATTATTAGTGAAATAGTTAGTTTCTGTTTCAGAATTTTGCTAGTGCATGCGCCAGTGTTCCAGATTATAAATGCTGCTTTGATGTACTGCAACCATTCTGAACTAATTTATGTTTTCTTAATTTTGGCAGAATATCAGTCCTTTTCTATGTAGGTTACCAAGTCATTTTCAGACAATGGCAATTTGGCTACCCATTTTCCAATTTAGAAAAGCCATTCATTTTATTACCTTTTCTCACTATTCCAGGAAAGATTTCTGCCACAGTGTTGAAAAAAGTTATGACAGTGAGCATACTTCTATTGCTTCAGATCTTACAGCAAAACCCTGTTATTCAGCATGATGTCAGCTCATTAGAAGTGGCTTTGTTATAAGGAAAGGTTACCTCTCTCAATCTATAATTCACTCAGTGTTTGCATCATGAGAGAAAACTGGATCAATATACAAAAACACATAATAGAGAAAAGGCAGCCATTCAAACAAACAGTGTTGGGAAAGTTGAATGTTCACATGTAAAATAATAAAATTAGGTCCACATCTAATATCCCGCACAAAACAACACCAAATAGATCAAATACATTGATGTTAACCTTGAAAAACTGAAATTGTTTAAAGAAAGCATAGATAATAAAGAGGTATGTTGGGTAAGGACTTTGAGCCTTGGATTTCATTCACAAATTAAGATCAACAATTGACAAATGAAACCTCATAGAACTGACTACTTTCTATGCATCAAAGGATACAATAGAATAATACCAATCATGAAGGATTCCTGACAGCTACCTCCTCACAAAATCAATCCAATGAACAGGAAGCTCACAAACAAAGAGAGAATCTTTGTTATTTGTACATCTGATAGAAAATATATACCAGAATACACAAAGAACACAAGATAAAAGAGCCTAGAAAGCAAATGACTCAATTAAAAACAGGCTATAGATCTCAAAAGAGAATTCTCAAAAGGAGAAAAAAATGGCAAGAAATATCTTTTGAAAATTTCAACATCCTTAGAAATTAAGAAAATCCTAAATACGAGGTTAGAGATTTTATCTGCCCACATTTGGCACATTTAAAATGAAGAATATAAATAGTAATACTTAATGGAGGAGGGGGCAAAGGGAACTCTCATTCATTGTTAGTAGAAAAGGAAAGTACTGTAGTCAATATGGAAATCAATGTGAAGTCTCAAAAACTTAAAATTGATTTACCTTGACGTCCAGCTATACCACTAAGCATATGCTTAAAGGAGTTGACATCCTTCTCCATATATACTTACTCAGCAGTGGTCATTGCCAATTGGTTTACAGCAACTAGGAAATGAGCACAACATGAATGTACCTTCAACAGATGAATGGGTAATGAAAATATGACACATATACACAGAGTCAAATTGTGTTTTTCCAGAAAACCATGAAATAATAAGTCTTCAGGGAAATAGGTGAAACTTGAAAATAATGTATTGAGTGACATAACCCAGGCCTAGAAAACAAATGCCAGATGTTCTCTCCTATGGTTTTAGCATCAAATTTGTATATGCAAATATATAACTTGGAGTAACTTTCAACAACTAGCAAAGTAAAATGAAACCCTGGTGTGGAGCTGGGAGTTCTAGAAGAGGGAATAGTAGGACACAGGTACTCTGAAAAGCAGAATGGGAAAAATAGGAAGGAAACTGTAACAGTTTGTTAAAGCAGAAGGGAAGGGAGAGGGTGGAATGAGGCATATATAACACTAAGGATATTCAAAAATACCATTAGGAACTTATACAGTATTATATATAAATATAAATATATATTATATATATATATATATATTTAAAGTTATGCAACTTGGGATATAATGTTTCCTCCAATGTTGCTCTCCAAATCATAGACTATCTAACAAAGCCTCAATGCCAGGCATGGAAACCCTTCCTCCCTATTGCTAGTCAGGAGAATATAAGAGACTTGTTGAACAATAAAGGCTGTCACCTTTGCCCTTGGTTGCCAGCCAGAACTTGTAGGTTAGATCCTATTGTTGAAGACAGTATAGACATTGAATACAGGACTCAGAGGGCTAAAGCTTGAATTGATCTGGAAGCCTCCTACCTGTGGACCACCTCTCATAGCATGTAAAAGTATTATGCAAGCTGCCAAGAGACAAAGGAATTCAATAGTTCCCCTGAGGTGCTGAAATTCCTGCAAACTACAAGGAAGACCAGTGTAACAAAATATCCCCAAGGTTGCTGTAGACAACAGCTATCTGGTGGGACTAAGGATCCTGTCAACAGGAATAAATTCACATATTATATTGTAAAACTGCCAACTCTCATTGATTTTGAAGCCACGGGCCCTAGAAAAGAACCTTTCCTAAACCACTATAATTTCTAACTGGATTTTAAACACTAATATTCATTCTCACATTTTAGTTTAACTCCCCTTCCCCATGAAAGAAGTCTCAGCATACCAGGCCACAGAGGAAGACAATGCAACCATTCCTGATGAGATCTGATAGATTAGGATCAGAAGGAAGGAAAGGAAGACCTCCCCTATCAGTGGACTTGGGGAGGGGCATGTGTGGAGAAGAGGGAAGGGAGGTGGGATTGGGAAGGGAAGAGGGAGGGGTTTTGGGGGGATTTAAAGTGAATAAAGTGTAATTAATAAAAATTAAAAAATAAATTCTGAAATAAAACTTGTGACTCTCCACCTAAAAAAGTAAATAAATAAAACAAAAACAAAATTTCCCCTGTCAAAAAAGTCTCTTTTTGTAAGAAATGAAGATTATTACAAAAACCCACAACTCATTAAAATGCATAGAATAACTTTCAATGTGCAATTCCATTTGATACAACTGCAACACACTCCTTACAACCAGAACTAAGAAAACATTACAGAGGAGGATGCCACGAAACTGTAAGAGCAATGGACCAGGACATGTGCTCTGAGATAATGTTTTCTGTAGACCTTCAAGAGAAGTTACACACACATTGGACACCAATGATAAGGTCACCTAAACAAGGCATGTACAGTGTCAACACCACCTGACATACATGTCAATATGGAGGTCAAAATCTGACATCCTAGATGAAGAGCAACAGGCAATTACTGATTGCATAAAAATGGAGAATCAAATTTCTTCATGTAATGAACTCTTTGACAGGTCATCCATGCCTTGACACAGATATAATATTTAAATAAGAGATCATCAGGGGTCTTTTCTGAGACTGATACTCCAAGCAAGGACCATTCATGGATATAACCTAGAATCCCTTCTCAGATGTAGCCCATGGCAGCTCAGTATCCAAGTGGGTTCCCTAGGAAGGGGAACATGGACTGTTTTGACATGAACTCAGTGGCTAACTCTTTGACTGCCTCTCCAGGAAGTGGGAGCAGCCTTACCAGGTCAAAGAGGAGGATAATGCAGCCAGTTCCGGTGAGACTGCATAAGTTAGGGTCAGATGAAAGGGGAGGAGGACTTCCCCTATCCATAGACTTGGAGAGGGGCATAGGGAGATATGAGGAAGGAAGAGTGGGGTTGGAAGGTGAGGAGGGAAGGAGCTACAGGAGGGATACAAAGTGAATAAAGTACAATTAATATAAAAAATAAAAATTAAAAGAGAGAACATCAGTTAAAGGAAGAAACTGTGGGATTAGATTTTGAAGAGTGAAAATGATATAAATATAGTACACATGTATGAAATTATTAATAGTTTACAGTTTTAACTTAAAATATTATAAAATGAAATTCATACAAAATTATAAAACTAATATTAGTAAAAAGATTTTTCAATTACTTTGTCATCCATTGGTTATTCATAACTAAGTTGTATAATTTTCACAATTTCCAAAGCATCTTTGTTTCTGATTTCTACTTTTATTGAATAGTTCCAATATTTTAAAATTGTTATGACATGTGTGGTAGATTATCATATGATTTATGCTGAAGGGTTTTCCATATGCCGATAAAAAGAATGTATGCTATGTATTTGTTGCTTGGAATATTCTATAGATTCTGTTAAGTATATTCGGTCTACTTCATAAATTGACCCTTCTGGTATTGATTTTCTTTAAGGACAATAAGTCTTTCTATGTAGGTAGACTGCTAAAGTCCTCTATCATTACTTCCTGGAAACTGACTAACATTTGGTTTATATATTTAGAAGCTTTTATGCATATGTACTTAAATTTTCTATTATTTCACTCACTTAATGTTTATCATTATGTACTGACCTTCTTTGATTTTATTGGATTTAACATTACTCTGGATTTTTTCTGATTATTTATATGCTATTTCTTTTTTTAATTTTAACATTTTTATTTTATATTAATCACAGGTTATATACTTTCTATCCCAGCCACAGCCTCCTCTCGCATTCCCTTCCTATCCCACCCTTCCCTCCCTCATCTCCTCCCTGCCCCTTTCCAAGTCCACTGATAGGGGAGGACTTCCTCCCCTTTCATCTAACTCTAGCTTGTCAGGTCTCTACTGGAATAGATGCAATGTCCTCTTCTATGGCCTAGCAAGGCTGCACCTCCCTCGGGGGGGCAGGGAGGTCGAAGAGCCAGCCATTCAGTTCATGTCCAATATAGTCCCTGTTCCCCTTACTGACTGGTGTACCCACTGGGTATTGAGCTACCATTTGCTACATACAAGCAGGGCTTCTAGGTTATAATCATACTTGGTTCTTGGTTGGAGAGACAGCCTCATAAAATACGCCTGTGTCCTGATATATTTGGTCCTTGTGGAGCTCCTGTCCTCTCCAGGTCATACTAACTCCCCCTTCTTTCATATGATTCCCTGCACTCTGCCAAAGGGTTGGTTATGTTTCTTAATCTTTGCTTTGATACCCTGCTAGGTAGAGTCTTTCCAAAAGCCTCTGTGGTAGGCTTTTGTCCTGTTACTTGTTTTCTCCTACATCCAATGTCCATCCAATTTGACTTTCTAAGTGAGGATTAATCCTCTTTCCCCAGGTCCTCTTTCTTATTTATCTTCTTTAGATGTACAGATTTCAGTATGTATATCCTTTCTTATAGGTCTATATAAGTAAGTATATACCATTTGCATCTTTCTGCTTTGGGGATATCTCACTCAGGATGATCCTTTCGAGGTCCCACCATTTGCCTGCAAATTTCATGATTTCCTCCTTTTTAATAGCTGAGTAGTATTCCATTGTGTAAAAGTACTACAATTTCAGTATCCATTCCTCAAATGAGGGGCATCTGGGTTCTTTCCAGGTTCTGGCTATTACAAATAAAGCAGCTATGAACATAGTTGAGCAAGTGTCCTTGTTGTGTACTTGAACATCTTTTGGGTATATGCCTAAGAGTGGAATAGCTGTATCTTGGATTCTTAATTGTCTAAGAAAACGCCAAAATGATTTCCAGAGTGGTTGTACCAGTTTACATTCCCACCAATAGAGGAAGGTTCCTCTTTCTCCACATCCTCTCCACCATGTGTTGTCACTTGAGTTTTTGATCTTAACCATTCTGACAGGTGTAAAGTGAAATATCAGAATCGTTTTGTTTTGCATCTCCCTGATGGCTAAGGATGTTGAGCATTTCTTTAAGTGTTTTCTGCCATTCTACAGTCCTCTACAGAGAGTTCTCTGTTTAGCACCATACCCCGTGTTTTAAATGGATTACTTGATTTGTTGCTTTTTTAACTTCTTGAGTTCTTTATATATACTGGATATTAGCCCTCTGTAAGATATAGGGTTGGTGAAGATCCTTTCCCAGTCTGTAGGCTGTTGTTTGGTTTTGATGACAGTGTCTTTTGTTTTACAGAAAATTTTCAATTTCATGAGGTCCCATTTATTGATTGTTGACCTCAGAGCCTGTGCTGTTGCTGTTCTATTCAGGAAGAAGTCTCCTGTACCAATGAGTTCTAGGGTATGCCCCACTTTATTCTGACATGTTTAGTGTGTCTTGTTTTATGTTGAGGTCTTTGATCCACTTGGACTTTACTTTGTGCAGGGTGATAAATATGAATCTATTTTCATTTTTCTGCATACAGATATCCAGTTGGACCAGCACCATTTGTTGAAGATGCTGTCTTTTTTCCATTGAATGGAATTGGATTCTTTGTCAAAAATCAAGTTTCCATAGATGTATGGGTTCATTTCTGGGTCTTCTATACGATTCCATTGATCCAGTGTTCTGTTTCTATGGCAATACCATGCAGTTTTTATTACTATTGCTCTATAGTACAGCTTGAGGTCAGGGATGGAAATACCTCCAGACGACCTGTTGTTGTAGAAGATTGTTTTGGAGATTCTGGGTTTTTTTGTTTCTCCATATGAAGT
>CM053756.1:20538576-20602674 GCA_028658305.1 Pachyuromys duprasi | reverse complement strand
CTCTGCTCTGGGCTTGCTGTAAGGGCTCTCCCCTGGAATGGAGATTTGGCGCCTCCTTCTGTGCCAGGGGCTGTGCACCACGGTCTGAGATGATATTTGGGGCACACACAGTGGGTTTGGGTTTGTGTCATCTGCTGTATGCAGGGCTGTCAGAAATGGTGCCTGAGGCCTTCTCTGCCTGGCCTGTGGACAGACACCCGAACTGGGGTTTTTGCTGGTGGATGCGTGCAGCTTTGGCCCTCAGTGTGTGGTCTGGTCAAGATGGTCCCAGGATCCTCTCAGCTGTGGGTTGATGCAGAACTCGGGATCCTCCCATATCCACTGGCGGACTCACACACTGACTGAGATTTTGCGGGCGGAAGCGTTTGGCTTGCGCCCTGGCAATGTACAGACTGGTCAAAATGGTCCCCCAATCCACTCAGTCTGGTGTGGTTCAGATGATCAGTCTGAACCCGCAGCACATCCGTGGGTTTAAGCAGAACCCGGGTGCAGTGTGCAATCGTAGGGCGCAGTTCAGTGAAAAGGGCACCTTGTTCCTCCCGAGACTGCCCGCGAGACTGTTTGATCCAGTCCACAATGGCGGGTGCGGGCACCCAGTGCAGCCGCTCGTCCAGATCAGAGCTGTGCGCCACTGGTCACAGGGAAATTTCTCCAGGTAATAACTGGGTGTCTCTAGGGTTTTCCCACTTGATTTTCTCACCGTAGGAGTTCCGCTCACCTGGCACTCACAATGCTGGCGTTTTAGGCCCCAGAGTTCAGTCTCCTGGTCGCTGCGCTGTTTCTGCTCTCCTACTCCTCAGACACAGTGTTCTCTCCTGGCAGCCATCTTGGATCTCTGGCAATCCAACTTTAATCACTATTCTCACCAAGACTGCTTACCTATTCTTTCTTTTCTATTCATCACAAAAAATAACTAACCTGATACTATGCAAAACGGCCTTTTATTACTTAAACCAATCAGTACTTAACAAGTGCCTCCTTCAGTTACCTGCTAGTCTATTATCAGAGTGTACTAATGGATAGTAACTGCTGCTACAGATAATACCCAGCCCACAGAAGGACACTGTAGGTAGAGCTTGGTGCCAAGAATACTAGTTGAATAAATGAAAATATCACCATAACTTTACTAGAAATGAGAGTCTACTGAAAATTACAAATACACCCACTGAAATAAGAGAAGCATCCTGAACCAAAAGAAACAGGCAAAATCTTTAACTGACATCTAACCCAGATGGGCAGATTCTAGCACAGAATGCTACAATCTGCTAAGTTGTCTCATATCCTGACTGTGAAGGCATATTATAGTCTATAAATTCTTTAATTAGTAATAAGAGACAGCATTATAAAACATATATTATCACATAAAAATTAATTAAAATGTAGGCATGTGTATATGTTCATGTAAACATTTTCAATAGAGATATCTGTTGTAAATAGATGAAAAATATTTGTTTTATATAACATACATAAAGGATAGAACATGATAATATATGCCTGTCACTTATCTGTCAAAAATAGACATAAACTACAAAAAATTTTATTCTGACCTTGGAAAAATGATCATGTGACAGCTGGTTTCTCGTAGAATTATGATTACTTTTGCACATTTGTCTCATAGCAAGAACTTTGCTTTAGCACAGATTAGGGTGACTAAACTGAAAGGAGGAAATCTACTAAGAAAGAAACCTCAAATCGTAAAGCCTGCTTTGACTTTGAGGTTGTGGACAGGTAGAAGTTGTTTACTCATGTTAGAGAATGGAACGTGCAAAGGAAGTAGGGGATCTCCTTAGGTTCCTTAAAGTTCAAATAGCACTTACAGTGACCAAGATAAAACAAGAAAATAATATTTAATACATAACCGTCATGACTGCATTAACGATTTTATGATTAAAAGTTTATCCATGGACTCATGACAGGATTGCGGTTAGTCTAGGTGTGAGTATACAATATAACAGTCTGTGGCTCTCTTGGGTTGTGTTGGTAGTCACAACTCAAAATCAGGAGGCAAAGGGTGGAATGAAGGAGTGAAAAGTAGCAGGCCAGTACCTGAGGTTTTAGTTGGAAGCAAAGCATGGCATCAGCAATGATGCTGGCGTAAAGATGAGGAGTAGAGTGCGTGACTCAGAAGCTGAATTAGGCTAGGAGGAGAAACGTTCTCAGGTTAGAGGCCTTATGCCTCTACCCTGAGCCTGTTCACTAGACCACTGGACTATGATGCTTCCCAGGGACTGAGCAGAGCTAAGCATCCAGAATATGTTGCATGGTTCTCCATTAACCACAGCCTGAAAATCTGAAAACAAAGTTGACCTGAGATATTTACTAGTTTTCGGAACTTTGTTAAAACAGACATAAAGGAGAATAAACTCACCTCTTTCTTTTGAACACACTTGTTTTTATTCAAAAAAATGATTTTTTTGGGCAATATTCTTTTAAAAACAGATAATACTCCTCACTTGAAAAACTGACTATATAAAATTTTTTCATAACCTTAAGCTTTGATGAATAGACTGGAACAATTAAAATTTAACATTTAGTGGGAGGAAAGATCAAGGATTTGGGAAAAGGCTGAGGAGGATCAAACAGTGCCCCTGGCAAGCACTGGGAACACTTTCCCATCTAGAAATTGTTAGACCGTAACCTCTGGTAATCAACTTTAATGAATAACAAGTTCTTCCTTGCCTTGACTGAATAACCAGAAAGAATGAACTCTGCCAAAAGTCTGTTTTCCAAGCTCAATCTTCTTTGCCTTGGCAAATATGTTAACCCCCACCTTCAACAGACTACAGAAAGGCAGACAAACCACAGGACTCCAGTTTGAAAGCTTTGTACATATGTATATACCTGTTTCACTTCTATAACAACTAATAGTCACACTGAGTCTCTCCTATACCCAGATAGATCCCTCATACCTCATTGTGTCTACAGCTCCCAAATAAAACAGCACCCTGATCTTCATGGGAATGCATTATTTTGACCAACACTTAACCTGTGTAGAGTTGACATATGGATATTTCAATGCTGGCTTCTCTGCTATTATGCCTATATGAATCATTCATGGTGCATATGAAGAAGTTTATATTTGTCAGTGGCTATGTAGCAGTCCACTATATATCTAATACTAATATTAGATATATAATACTAATATTGTATCCATTTTATCATTCACAGATGCTTTGATTTTTTTTTCTTCAGTTGAGATTTTTATTAAAAGTTCATATGAATATTTTTATCCATACATCTTTTGGCAGAAACTATTTATATTCGTTTGGGGGGATACTGTATAACTTAGAGTGGAACTTTTGGACTATATGAATACTTTTATTCCCATTATTAGATTTAAAAAAATGATTTCCCAGAGTAGTCAATTTTTAATAAATTTGTGTCTTTTTATAAAATAATTCATGCTTTTTATCCTCACCCCTTATTTGTTCTTGTACAATATTGTACATAATATTTTTTCATTACACTTTTAACATATATTTGTCCCACCGGTAACAACATTGAGTACATTTTAATGTTTTACCAGACACAGGTACCATATTTTGTGTACTCTTTACTAAATATTTTGTCCACTGTTATAATTACTTTAATGTATTTATTGGATTCTGTGAATTATCTGTATGTTCTCTATAATTTTTCAAAATATGCCACAGTTTTTATTAGTTTGTGGTCTACTTTTAAACTCTTTTTTCTCATTTTATTGGTTATTTGAGAATTCCATACAATCTATTCAATCATATTTACCTCCTTTTCGATTCCATACCTATCCCTTTCCTTCCCTAAAAACCCACCTTTATGTCCTACTTTTTTTATTTGTTTATTTTCATTTTAGCCCCATAAAGCACAATTTGTTTTGGCCACATACTCTTCAATATGGGATCATCCAGTAAAGTGTGCTCAACGTACAAGGGGTCATATCTTTAAAGAAAACTGCCTCTCCCTCTTCCAGAAGCCATCATGTGCCAAGAGTTCCTCAACTATGAGTGGGCTGTGTGCCTGCTTCCTTTCTCCATGATGAAATTATGTCTGGCATGAACATGCAGCTAGTACCTACATGTTGTCCATTCTGTCTCAATCCTTGTAAGTTCATATGTACAATATTCATTCTTCATCCAGAAAACAATTTTCACATAGACAATGTCCCTGAATATTATAATTATTTTACCCTCTTCCTCAATAATCTCCAAGCCTTAAATGGAGAATATATGGTATAGAGGCTCTATTTTCAGTTGTATGATTTATTTAGCAACAGGTTAAAAATTAGATGTCTAGTTTTATTTTCTGTTACTATAGCTAATGCTGTGTCTGTGTGTCTTCATGTACATGAGTTTATGATAATTTCTGTTTATCTGAAAAGATAAATTATGGAAGTATTTTTCTTTTGCAGCTTGATCCAACCTTGATAAAATATTGAAGAATACCAAAGCTTGAAAACTTATACTGCTAGTCATGGAGAGCATTGCTGTAATAAGTTTAAAAAAATTGATCATGGGAATATTTTAGGATACAAAAACAAATTTAAACATATTATCATATAATTTATGATAAAGGTTAAAATGAAATCAAATAAGGAAAATTCACTAGAATAAAAACTCTATCTCAAATATTTAACTCTATGTCACATATTAAACAAAAATTATGCTTACATACTGTATATTTAAAGTGACTACTGCATGAATAGTTGCAGATTACATTAGTTTGACATAAATCCACATTTTGATATTAACCAATTATGTGTAGTCATAAAGTTTGAAATAAATTATCTCTTTGCTTTTCCATTTTTAATTTTTGTATGAAATTTACTTCATTGTGTTCTGTACTAATGGTCACAAAACAACAAACATGTACGTACAAACAGTATGGAATATATAATGAAGGCAATATTGTCCTGAAACAATGCACAGAAGAATAGCACACACAATGGGAAACAAAAGTAGGAAGGGGAGAGCAGTCGCAAGGAGAATGAGACAGGAGAAAGGACCCAGAGACACCCAGAGAAGAGACACTGGTGAGGAAAGCTGGGGCACATGTAATTTTTTTTCAGAATAGCAGGTCCCTCATGAAGATACTGAAGCCCTGAAGAAAGATCAAAGACTGGAAACTAGAAGAGCTGCAGGAAGGAATTTGAGCAGCTAAAAATAGCCCTCCTCCCCCAGGTCCACAATGTTTTTGTAGGTTGCTTTGCTTATGTAAAGTACAAATGTTTATTCATCCTCCACACAATACCTTCTGATTGCCCGAGGTAAACTGCAGATGTAGAAGATGTGCAGGACATTCTACACCTTGGAGTGTATTGCTGTTCTGCTAGTTGTGTATTTTGACACATTCAGATGAAATAAAAGTGTCCCGACTCCACTAGTCTATAGTTATATGCTTTACAATGATACGGGAAAGAAAACTAGTCCAGTCTCTCTGGAAATCAGTGTGGAGGGTTCTCAAAAATCCAATGAGAAGTTCACTATATGAAACAACTATACCCCTCCTAGGTATTTACCCAAAGAGCACCAAGTCAATACATCTCATAGACATTTGCAAATCAGTTTTTGTTCCAGCTTTATTCCCCAAAGCTCTATTATAGAACCAACTTAGCTGTTTGACAAATAACAGAGGAGCTGAGGTGTGGTGATGCATGCCTTTAATCCCAGAACTCAAGGAGACAAAGGTAGGTGAATCGCTGTGAGTTAGAGACCAGTCTGGTCTACAAAGTGAGCACAAAACAGCCAAGGCTACATAGTGAAACCCTGTCTCAAAAGAATCAAGTAAATAAATAAATAACAAAAAAGAGAAAGAACAAAAAAAGAACAAAAAAATCAAACAAAGGAGGAATGGTTAAAATGTGATGTTTCTCTATCTACACAGATATAGAAAGAAACTATATAATGAAATGCTGTTCAGCCATAAAGATGAACATAGTCATGTCTTTTACATAAGAATGGAAACAACAGGAGATGATCATATTAGGTCAGTTAGGACAATCTCATAAAAACAAATGTCACACATTTTCTCTCATTTGTGATTTCTTGACATAATGTATGTACAGAAAATCACATACAAAATATATGATATACAAGTAGCAGTGAAACTGCCTATTTTGTCAAAAGAGATTAAGGTGAAAAGAGAAAAAGAAAGGAATGGAGGTATGAGGGAAATACACTCAGCATAAAATATATACATGTGTAAAATTCAAAATGTAAATAAAGATGCACAAATTGGGACTAACAGAGTTTACTCCAGCAGTTTATAAGAATGAAGTCAAAAAGTAACAATACCTCGTACAGAATATATTGATCATAAATCCTACTCAGATTGTAGAAATGATGGACCTTCACTTTTAGATCTCATCAACATTGGAGACTTTGCATGCGATCTATTTTATAACAATGCTGCTGAATTGTTACGTAAATATTTCCTTCATAATTAAATGGCCTGAAATATGACATATAACTTACCCAAGTCCACAAAGCTCTTAAAACTGTGTGCTGCTAAGAAGATCTTTCTCTGCACTTGTACTAATGCTTTAAACGATATTTCACAAAGAAGATCTGCTCAATGAGGCAGTCAGCACAAGGGTAATGACTTCAGCAGATCAAGGAACAGCAGTATAAGTGCTTTATGAATACAGCATGTTCGGAACAAAGCAATAGTCTGTAGATCATGAGCACATTTCTGTAATATATGTGACTTATACAACATCACCAAGAGACTTTATCAGAGTTAAATTATTACACTATGAAATTTAGCTACAGGATTCTATAGAATCACTATGGAATAATAAGATTACTGAAAGGTTTAGTAATGGTAAAGGAAATGAACCTAGGTTGTCAGTTTTATATCATTCTCTAACTCAAAATAAACATTTATTGAAGTGTGTTTTACATGTGGTATGAATACATATGTTCATGTGTGTATACAGTTGTGTTCACACTGTGTGTACTTATATTTACATGTGTGTGGAGGTCAAAGGCCACTGGTCACTGTAGAATGCCTTTCTTCAGTTGCTCAGCACATCATTTTTTTTATTTTATTATTTTTTTTTTTAGGAGACAAAAATGATTCTTGGTGAAATACATACCATCTCAGTCTTTTAAAAAGTCTCATTTCCATTGGCTGGATAGTACTTTTTTCTTTTCTTTTCTTTTTTTTTTTTTTTGTTATATACCTTTTGGTTTTTTCTTTCACTTTTTAATTTATTTATTACAATTTATTCACTTTGTATCCCAGCTGTAGTTCCCTCCCTTATCCCCTTTCAATCCCACCATCCCTCCCTCTTCTACTCCCATGCCCCTTTCTCAGTCCACTGATAGGTAGCTGGAGCTTTTATGACCTCCCCCTGAAGGGGGGAGGGGGGCGGCGGGCAGGCAGCCTTACCAGGCCACAGAGGAAGACAATACAGACAGTCCTGATGAGACCTGATAGGCTAGGATCAGCACATCATTTATTAAGGTGAGTTTTCTTGCTGAGAGTAGTCTACACTACCTGGTCAGCAAATCCTAGGAGTCCACCTGTCCCCATAGGTTATTAAAAAGATTAAAAGCATGTCACAACAGTCTCAGCTTTTTATTTCGGTGCTGAGCATAAGATTGAACCCTGGTCCTAAGGTGTATCTGGCCAGGACTTTACCTACTGAGTCATTTCTCCAGTCTGTTATTAAAATCTTAATATTAAATATGTTCTTTTCTGCATGTTTAGCTGCTTATAATAAACAAACATACAGACTATTAAATCTACAGAGGTTGTTTTTTTTTTTTTTTCCTTAGTGCCTGGTGTATTGTTTGCAGTGGATTTATGAGATGCCTTCCAAGCAGGTTGAAAGATTCAAAGAATGCAAAGAAAGCTCGTCCATCCACTCCCATAGAGATCTCAGTGTTTACAGAAAAATAAATAAAAACAAAAACAAAAAACAAACAAAAAGACAGGAAGACAGGATTCTGATAAACAAACAGAAGTATATGGAGATAACAAATTGCCTTGAGAATTCTAGAAATATTATGTAGGTTTGTAATAAATGTTAGAATAAAACTAACTATCCAGAAGTTTCTTGAGTTTTGGGGGTAAGATGTAAACAGAGATTTTTTAAGTGAACAATGACAATTCATGAAAATAGACAGAAAGAATATATGAAAATAGAAAATTAACTCTAGGACTAATGTTATTTAATTAATCTTACAGTTGCTTTTAATTTCACTTATTATTCCAGAAGCATCAAACTAAGGGGTCAGGAGTTGTTTGAGCTGATTCTTCTTGCATAAAGCAAAACTGTGTTCTCAAGTGAATTTTAAGGAGCTTATCTCATTTACCCTCTTTTACCCATGCATAATTTGGAATGTATATGACTAAAATCAGAGACATTAAAAAAGTAGGAGAATAATGGTTATATGATAATATCTACCTCTTCATTTTTCTCCATGGCTCTCTCACATATTTTCCATTGTAGTTTAAGAAAACATTAAATAAGATATATTTCTTTTTCTTTTTTTTTTTACATTTTTGTTTTATATTAATCACAGGTTATGTATTTTGTTTCCCAGCCGTAGCCCCCTCCTGCTTTCCCTCCCTATTCCCCCATCCCTCCCTCATCTCTTCCCTGCCCCTTTCCAAGTCCACTGATAAGGAAGGTCCTCCTCCCTTTCCTTCTAACTCTAGCTTATCAGGTCTCTTCAGGACTGGCTGCAATGTCCTCTTCAGTGGCCTAGCAAGGCTGCTCTTCCCTTGGGGGGCAAGGGAGTCCAAGAGCCAGCCATTGTGTTCATGTCCGAAATAGTCCCTGTTCCCCTTACTAGGGTACCCAGTTGGATATTGAGCTACCATTTGCTACATACAAGCAGGGGTTCTAGGTTATATCCATACATGGCCCTTGGTTGGAGAAACAGTCTCATAAAAGACCTCTGTGCCCTGATATATTTGGTCCTTGCAGAGCTCCTGTCCTTTCCAGTTCATAGTAATTCCCCCTTCTGTCATGATTCCCTGCACTCTGCCAAAGGATTGGTTATGTGCCTTTTTTTTTTTATAAGTAATTCATTTATTTTTATATTATTAACAGGTTATATACTTTGTATCCCAGCCGTAGCTCCCTCCCTCATTTCCTCCCACTCTCCCCATCCCTCCCTCATCTTTGCCCTGCCCCCCTCCAAGTCCACTGATAAGGGAGGACCTCCCCTCCCCCCTTCCATCTGACTCTAGCTTATCATGTCTCTTCAGGGCTGGCTGCAATGTCCTCTTCTGGGATCTAGTTAGGCTGCTCCTCCCTGGGGTGGGGGTCGACAAGCCAGCCATTGAGTTCATGACAGAAATATTGCCTGTTCCCCTTACTAGGGTACCCTGTTGGGTACTGAGCTACCATGGTCCACATCTGAGCAGGGGTTATAGTTTGTATCCGTACATGGTCCTTGGTTGGTGAAACAGTCTCATAGAAGACCCCTGTGCCCTGATACAGTTGGTCTTTGTGGAGCTCTTGTCCTCACCATGTGTTACTAACTCCCCCTTTTTTCATATGATTCCCTGCACTCTGGCAATGGCTTGGTTGTGAGTCGTAATATCTGCTTTGATACATTGCTAGGTAGAGTTCAAAGGCCATCTGTGGTAGGCTCCTGTCCTATTGCCTGTTTTCTCCTATATTCAATGTCCATCCTATTTGTCCATCTAAGTGAGGATTGATCATCCCACCCTGGGTCATCCTTCTTGCTTATCTTCCCTAGGTGTATAGATTTCAGCATGTCCATCCTATTCTATAGGTCTATATAAGTGAATATATACCAGGTGTTTCTTTCTGCTTTTGGGATACCTCACTCAGGATGATCATTTCCAGGTCCCACCATTTGCCTGAGAATTTCATGATTTCCTCCTTTTTAATTGCTGAGTAGTATTCCACTGTGTAAAAGAACCACAATTTCTGTATCCATTCCTCAACTGAGGGACATCTGGGTTGTTTCCAGGTTCTGGCTATTAGGAATAAAGCTGCTATGAACATGGTTGAGAAAATGTCCTTGTTGTGGACTTGAGCATCTTTTGGATATATGCCTAAGGGTAGTATAGCTGGGTTTTGAGGAATCACTATTCCTAATTGTCTAAGAAAGCGCCAAATTGATTTCCACAGTGGTTGTACAAATTTGCATTCACACCAGCAATGGAGGAGGGTTCCCCTTTCTCTACAACCTCTCCAGCATGTGTTGTCACTTGAGGTTTTAATCTTAGCCATTCTGACAGGTAGAAGGGTCATTTTGATTTGCATCTCCCTGATGGCTAAGGACTTTGAGCAATTCCTTTTAAAAGTGTTTTTCTGCCATTCTACAATCCTCTACAGAGAGTTCTCTTTTTAGGTTCATACCCCATTTTATTAATTGGATTACTTGATTTGTTGCTTTTTAACTTCTTCAGTTCTTTATATATACTGGATATTAGCCCTTTGTCAGATATAGAATTGGTAAAGATCCTTTCCCAGTCTGTTGGCTGTCGTTTTGTTTTGATGACAGTGTCTTTTGCTTTACAGAAGCTTTACAGTTTCATGAGGTCCCATTTATTTATTGTTGATCTTAGAGCCTGTGATGTTGGTGTTCTGTTCAGGAAGTAGTCTCCTGTGCCAATAAGTTCTATGGGGTTATGTGTCTTAATATTTGCTTTGATACACTGCTAGGTAGAGTCTTTCTGAGGCCCTCTGTTGTAGGCTCTTATCCTGCTACTTGCTTTCTCTTACATCCAATGGTGAATGTTTTTTTTTTTCTTTCTTTCTTTTCTTTTTTTCTTTTTTTTTTTCTTTAGAGAAATGTGACTTGAGTATCCACAACGAAAGAAAATAAAAATTAGGTAGTAATGACTTATTTCATTCTTTGTACTCACAAGGGGGTTAAATAAAAGTTAGAAACACTGAGGCTTTTAAATCATAGTTGTCTGTTTTTGGTAAAAAAAATTGTGATGAACTCCTGAAAAACTGCCTGTAAGAAATAAAAACTAAGTATCCCTCAAAACTTGCTAACCTGTAGCCAGAAGAACTAGGGGGAATGATATTAAGTTGATAATGTAACAAAAGTTTTCTAAAAATTGTTTAAACCTTTGTAGACAAGGAACTTTGCTTGATTCCCAAAATAAATTACAGAGTACTAAGGAATTATTTGTCCATGTTGTAAGAAGAAAATTGGAAAAGAATTTTGTTTCTTCACTAAACCAGCCTGGTTTATGTATTGGAAATGTATGATTGTCATTTATTTCCTGCTACACTGCTGTTTACAAAGGAGAGTGTTGATTCAACACTAAGTCAACTGTTTGTGGAAACTTAATTGCTTTGGTTTTATCTGTTGGTCCTGTCAATCCCTGGCATTGCTCTACCCAACACAGTGCTGTCTGTTTTTGTATCACTGATGACTTCATATAGAGTTGCTATCCAGTTTTAAATATGGTTTCAAAAGAATTTGGAAAGTGTTGGAAAGCACAGAGTAACTTGATTTGCATGCGAACCCCCAACATGGTGCCAGTTGGCTGCTTCTGCTCATCTCCCTCCTATTTTCATAAATTGTTCTCTTTCTGCTTAAGCTTTTTAGCATAGTAGGAAATGATCTACAGTAACTTTTCTCTTAAAAGAAAGAATCAAGACACATTGGTACAACATATGATGTAACAACATGATAGAGTATTTTAAATTGGAGCTATCCCAAAAAACCCTTGGGAGATAAATAAAGGCTAATGTGTTTGTGAACACATCCTGTTCATTAAAATGAATGCATTTAAAAGAAACTTTGAAATAAGTCATTCACTTTGAAATCAGCTACTAAAAATTTAGTAAGCATAAATGTATAATACACAATGGAATAAGACCCAGCATCTATGTGCTAAATACTATAAAAGAAAGTTGCATGCTTTTTTCCAAAATGATTACATATGTTATAGGTGAAAAAAAACTTGATTTAGCATGATTTAACACTGTTACCATCTTCTTTGGGGGATACTCTCACATTCATATCTGCACAGGAAATATTTCTCTTGAGTCAAGTTAGATACCTGATACTGAAAACCTAGCTAGCTAATCAAACAAGTCAAGTCATGGTTACTCGAAGAGAATTTACAACACTATTTTACTAAACCAGCATAATTGCTAAGAATTACCTATGAATACTTGTTCTTATAATCCCAGATAAGTGGAGTCTCACCCCTTACCAAGGAAACTTTTTTGAAACAGACGGAGACCATTAAAGAGAACCCAACCAGTCGAAATATGAACTTGTGGAGCTCAGTTTCATACCCAATGTTCAGAAAATTTGTGGAAGTGTGTCTGGAAACATTCTATGAGCCAGAGGATCAAGGTATTCAGTACAAGTTTGTGTCTCCTAGTAATAGCAGAAGCCACATCTCTAAGGTTTTGGCAGCATGTCATCCCAAACATGAACTGAGCATGTAAACTTGACACAGAAGAGGCCACAAGACTGCTGTTTTACCCAAAGAAGTATGGACAACTGAGGAAGTCTTAGAGTGGGGAAAAATAGCCTTCCTTGGAAAGAGTACACCAATTGGTTTGTCCAGTGCCAGATGGTCAGCCTTGAAAGTATACAGAGACATGGCATTATATAGATTGAACAAGTTATATTTAGGAATTTAGTGAAACAGGAGACCATGAATTTGAGAGTATGAAAGGATATATGGGAGTTTTGGGAGGGAGGAAAATGGAATGGAAAATTGTTGCAATTAAATTATAATCATTAAAAAATGATTGAGATAAAAATAAATAAATTTAAAAAATCATAAAAAATGTTTTGCTTGCTTGTTTTGTTTTCTGTTTTTGCAGGTTGTTCTCCCATGGTCTCACTCTCATGCTCTATTTTCACAAGATAACCTTGTCTCTTTTCTTCTTTTTTCCCTAGCTGAACTCTTCCTTAAGAGAGTTTATTGGGAATCAGCAACCAGTCAGAAAATTTCTGCTTATGTTCCAAAGTCTTCTTAGTTGATGAAGTTGGTTCCAACCATGTAAAAATTTTACTGTATCATATATAAATATCTTCTACATAAAGAATAATGTGCCATTTGTATAATTCAATTCTAATAGAATACACAGTGATCATGGCCTTTTGATTATTATCTTGTAATTTATAATTTTATAACCATGTTAATGTAGACCCATCTTTCTATTCAAGTTGTGTTTCCAGCCTATTCCTGAAACAAAAAAGCCAAAAGTCTTAAAGAATTTAAAACGATGAGCACACTCAACAGTTTCTGGGTGTTAGTGATTCAGAGTTTAGTGTGGTGTTTCATCAAATGTCAGTAGAGATCAAAGATATTTATCATCTTTTTGTTTTGTGTCTAACTTGATTCATTAATGATTGGAGTGTTGCCTTTTGTCTTTTCATGGGGAGCTTTTTGTAACTTTCCTGATTGTCTTCCTGAATACTGAAGAGCATTGCAGTTTGCAAACATATCTATTATGATAAAATTTTAATTAAAATTTTATTTTTTCCATTAATTACATTTTATTCCCTTTGCATCCCAACTGTAGCCCCCTCCCTCATTCTCTTCCAATCTCACTCTCTCTCTCTCATCTCCTCCCATGCCCCTCCCCAAGTACTCTGATAGGGGAGGTCTACCTCCCCTTCCATCTGACCCTAGCTTATCAGGTCTCATCAAGACTGGCTGCAGTGTCCTCCTCTGGACCTGGCAAGGCTGCTCCTCCCTCAGGGGTGGTGGTCAAAGAGCCAGCCAATGAGTTCATGTCAGAAACAGTCTTGTTCCCCTTACTAGGAAACTGAGCTGCTATGGGCTACATCTGAGCAGGGAGTTTTAGGTTATGTCCATGAATGGTCCTTGGTTGGAGTATCATTCTCAAAAAAGACCCTGGGCCCAGATATTTTGGTTCTGCTCCTCTGCTTGTGGATCTCCTTTCCTCTCCAGGTCTTAACTAACTCCCCCTTTTTTTCATAAGATTCCCTGCACTCTGCCCAAAATTTGGTTATGAGTCTCAGCATCTGCTTTGATGCCCTATAGGGTAGAGCCTTTCAGAGGCCTTCTGTGGTAGGCTCCTGTCCTGTTTCCTGTTTTCTCCTTCTTTCAATGTCCAACTCTTTTGTCTTTCTGAGTGAGGATTGATTATTTTACCCAGGGCCCTCCTTGTTTAGGTGTATATATTTTCGTATGTTTATCCTATACTATAGGTCTTATATCATTTATAAGTGAGTATATACCCTGTGTATCTTTTTGCTTCTGGGATACCTCACTCAGGATGATCTTTTCTAGATACCACCATTTGCCTACAAATTTCATGATTTCCTTGTTATTAATTGTTGAGAAGTATTTATTGTGCAAATGTACCATAATTTCTGTATCCATTCCTCTGGGTTGAGGGGCATCTGGGTTGTTTCTAGGTTCTGGATATTATGAACAAATCTGCTACAAACGTGATTGAACAAATGTCCTTGTTGTATACTTGAGCACATTTTGGATATATGCCTAGGAGTGGTATGGCTGGATCTTGAGGAAGTGCTATTCCTAATTGTCTGAGAAATTACCAGATTGATTTCCAAAGTGGTTGTACAAGTTTACATTTTCACCAGCAATGGAGGAAGGTTCCCCTTTCTGCACATCCTCTCTAGCATGTATTGTCACTTGAGTTTTAGGTTATGTCCATGAAGCCATTGCAAGCCATTCTGTTCCTTGTAATGTGAAATCTCAGGGTCATTTTGATTTGCATCTCTCTGATGATTAAGGATGTTGAGCATTTCTTTAAGTGTTTCTCTGTCATTCTATATTCCTTTACAGAGAATTCTCTGTTTAGCTCTGTACCCCATTATTTTAATTGGATTACTTGATCTGTTGCTTTTTAACTTCTTCAGTTCTTTATATATACTGGATATTAGCCCTTTGTCAGATATAAGGTTGGTCAAGTTCCTTCCCCATTCTCTAGGCTGTTGTTTTATTTTAAGAGGTTGGAGAGATGGCTCACTGACTAATAGTGCTTGCTGCTCTTCCAAAGGGCCTAAGTTTTGTTTCTAGAACACATATTTAATGGCCACGGTAACTCCAGATCCTGGAGACCTCATGTCCTCTTTTGGTATCTTCAGTCCCCAGCATGCAAATGGTATACATATATATATACCAAGACACACACATACACATAAATAAAAATCATATAACACTTGAAATGTTTTTTTTTAATATTGGTAGCATTAGGAAGACTGGAATAAAGGTATTAGAAAAGAAAAAGATTTACTTCTCAAGAGTTATGTAGAGCGACTTAATGTATGGCTTCTATATATTCTTGACCAAGTGATCCAAGAACAGGATAATTTGTAATATGTTTAATGAGCTTGAAACAATTAAGTATATAGCCATAAGTTCCTATGTGATGACTATAGAAGTTGGCCATGACTTGATCAAGTACTTCAGAGACCACATAAGGGCATATGTGCCATAAGACCAGGATGTTACAAGAATCCTAAAAAAATTCTTTCTTTCTTTCTTTCTTTCTTTCTTTCTTTCTTTCTTTCTTTCTTTCTTTCTTTCTTAATTTTAGTATAGAAAATTACTTTACTGAATATTCTTTAAAAACAAAAAGTCATCTTACCTGATTATATATTATACAGAAATTAAAATACCAACATTAACCGATAACTATTAAAATATAAAGGCATGGTGTGATTTGGGAGCTTCAAATACATTTATTTATCATGTCTTCACATAAACTATTGAAGAACATTGATACTTTTATTTCCTTCAATGTGAAATAAAGGGAAAACACCAGTAGATTTAGGTCATTGTCATTCAACTAGGAAACTAATGAGGGCATGGGACATTAGAACCTTAAATCTTATAACTACAAACCCCAATGTCCTTCAGGAAATAATTAATATTTGCTCTAACACGGTACAGCTCTTATATGTTAGAGCTATGATCCTAACCAAGGCTTTCTATGTAACATTATCAACATCACAATTTAAATTTTCCTCCCAGGGTCAATAATGTTTTCAAAAGGTGGCATGAATTCAGTTAAAACAGTTCTCCTGGGTAAAAAGATTAGAGAAATGTAGAAAGTGCTCTTACCTGTTTGTTTAAGGGAAATAAAACTAATCAGTAAAGTCATATTTTGAAATATGATAAGTTTCTGTTCCTTTTTTCTTAGTTATGTAAGATATTCTGGAGGTGAAGGTTAATCTCTGAAGAACTACAAAATTAGCATATGAAAGAGACTAGTTGGCAGAAGGAAAGCCTGGACACCTCTGGCCTTCCAACACTACACAGTGATGATTGAGAAAACTGGTGCAAGGAAAATGGCCTATACAAACCCCATCCTTTGTGTTTTGCCTTTGATCATGCAACCCTCTTCCCAGTTCTAGCTCACATTTATCCTAAAGAATGTTTTTAATAGACTGCATCTGCTTTTATTACTATCCATGTGTCTTTGTCAAATTACATGTTCTGGAACTTAAATATCTGGAAATCCAGTGAATGGCAACTGAACTCAATAGCCAATGATATCAATATAATACAAACTTTAAATCAATTTTAAAATGCATGGGTATATTCCAGATTTATTTCCCTGTCTTATGTTTTTTGAGAATTTTGTCTAGTGTATTTCAAATATATTCAAGCCACCCTTGCTTCCCAGATATTAGTTCTCACACACTCTTTATTTCTCTGTCTCTCAATTAAACTCATCAAAGACAGATGGTGCTGTTCATATTCTTCAGATATGTGGCCTTCATTGTAGAATAGTCAACCCACCAGGGACTGAAACCTTCAGGAAAAATGGATTCTGTCCTCCAACAGGAATAAATCACTTTGCTTCCTAGCTAGGGATGTGACTCTAATCTCACCTCCCTTGTCCATGCTAGGATTTTGTCTCACTTGAGCTCGTACACGTCTCCTCTGGTGTTAATTCATATTTGAAATTTCCTACTTCCAGAAAACAGTCTCCTTGTAGTCATTGACCACTCCTGCCTCTTGTTCTCTTTCTACCCCTCTTATGATTCCTGAGATTTGAGGGGTAAGGAGTATGCTACATTCTACGGATGCCCTGTTTAGGGATGAACATTCTGCATGCTCTTCTTTCCTACTCTTTGATTGATTATGGTTCTTCATGTTAATCGCCATCTACTGCAAAAAAAAAAGCAAAACAAAGCAAAATAAAACATAAAGCAAAACAACAGCTTCTCTGATGAGAGTTGGGAGATGCCCTAAAGTCTGGGCAAAAGATAAGTTATGAAGAGTTCATTCAATATGACTTCTCCAAAAGTGTACATAGAACATTCTAGCACCAGGAAAAGCTAGCCAGGAGAGGTTAAGCTTTCAGGGGAGTGCTTAAGGTAACCCTTTCCTGGTCATGGGTCTTTTATTTATTATCCTGCACTGTCTATAAGAGGCATTATTACTGTTCAGGGTAACTTCATTTTAAATTCTTTGTGTGTGTCTATACACACACACACACACACACACATATATATATATATATATATATATATATATATATATATATATATATATATCAGAAAGTTGTTATAGTAGTAGTTTTCCATACGACTTTTTGAAATGTCTTTAGTGCCATTTATCTTCCTTGTGCCCCTTACCCTAACCTACCCTCTTACTCCCCTGCCCATGAAATATATTCTTTTAAAACTTATTCATTTTTTACTTATATGTAGTTTCATGTGTCTGAATGTACATATGTTTGTGGATGCCCACAGATACCATAAGAAAGTTTGTATCACTTGAAGGAGGACTCATTTGCATCTGTGAGTTACCATATGTGAGTTTCTAGCAATATGGGTGCTGGGAATTGTACTCTGGTCCTCTGGAAAAATAGTAAGTGCTCTCTGGAAAAATAGTAAGTGCTCTTAATAGTAAGCCATCTTTTCAGCCCCTACATTTTATTTACTTATTTATTTTTGTTTTATTAGTGTGTATTCATTATACATTGTGTTTGACTAGTGAAAACATTTTTTCTAGTTTATCATATGTTTTAATCTCAGTTAACACCTTCACAATCATTTTTCTCACATTTACTCTCTCCTCTTTCTGTTGCCTTCCTTTTTCTAGCCTCCATCCTATTTCATGCATAAATTACAATTGTCTTATGTATCTATTACAACTCTGTGATACATAAATTACAGAAAACCTATACTAATATTGTCTTTCCTTTTCACTTATTTCACTTAATATAATGATCTCAGGCTACATTCATATTTTAACCTTAAAAATGTAATTTCATTCTTTTTTATGTCTATATCCATGTATGTTCATATCTGTTTATGTATATTATTTGATGATGGGCACGTAGGCTCATTCTATTCCTGGCTACTATGAGTAGTACTATAGTAAGCATTCTATCAATGTATCCTTTACTATATGGCTAAATATCATAAGTGAGTATATACCATGTGTGTCTTTCTCCTTCTGGGCTACCTCACTTCTTGCATACTTTACCACATAATTTAGTGACCCTGCTGTGTGTAACTGAGCTCAAACAGCTTTCTTCTCTTTATTTCTTACTATAATGTTTTTTTTCTCTACTTTCAATAATCTTTCCAATAAAAGTGTGTATCTACTAAATCTACATTCTATTTTTACATGAACATGTGATAAAAGTATATATTAGATCTATACCGAAACCATGATTTTTTTTCCTTTGAATGCTCCAGACACTTCTAGTAGAAGCTGTTGGAAGTTTCCCCTCATTCTGACTACAGAAAAGATGTGAGGGAAGGGACGAGTCTCGGCATGGTTTCTAAAAAGATGGAAAGTAGAAATTGACTATACTTATCCAGTATATAAAGACTGTTACAGAATTCATTCTCATTTTGCTGTTGTTGTTTTGGTGATGGTGGTGGTGGTTTTTTCTTAATTTTTCGTTGTCCTATACTTGATTTTGCTGAACTGAAAGCCTTTTTTTTCTTTAAGTTCTGCAATATAACAAATCCCTTTTCAGCAAAAGAAGCATTCATTGGCATATGTAAATAAAGAAAGAGGGTAGCAGGTTAAATCTTTAAATACAGACTTTTAACAAATGATTGTAAATCTTTTATTTCAATCATTCCTATACCTGTTTACCACCAAATCTGAATAAACATTGTGTTGTAAATTTAATATTTTCCACATTATATTTGTCCAAATGTTAACTGACAAACTTACAAACATCAGACATATTTATATATCTAATGTTCCTGAAATTCACATGCATTTGTTCTACTTTTTCTATATGTAAAATATGTTGAAAGACAAGACATTGTCTGAGTACAAAGTATTTTTATATTGGTAAACATGAAGCTCGATGTATCTTACTATAGCCAATCATAGAGAGTCCTTTCTAGTTTTTTAAAAAACATGAATACTATGAAATCTGTGTTCATAAGAATGAAGGGATTCTTAAAGCAAGCCTAACAGATATTCCACAAAACTCTTTCCTGAATCTAAAAGGAGGAATGGCTCAGGACACAGGAATCCCTCTGATGAGGAGGAGGTGAAATGTGTTGTAATTTCAGCAGTACCACTGAGCAGTGCAGATGGGGATGGAGATGGCCAGCAGATGGTGCCAAGGCAGGAACAGCAGATGCTGGTGAGTGAGAGCTGAGCAGATGGTGCAATGGCACAGGCCACGTCAGCCTCAGCAGCAAAAAGTATAATAAGTTCACATTAGAAGATTCTGGAACAGCTGTCCTGAAGCTAGTAAAATATGAAGTCATTAATTTCAATGATCATTTGTTAGCATGCACTGGTGCTCACTATTAGCCAAAGCCAACCAAGAACTACTGAGAAAGCAAGAGGGTATTTTGTAAGAATAGTCAATGATTTTATCTATTATATTTTGCTTAATTAGATATTATTCAATGCGTGTACACTTGTAGGTAAAAGAGAATATAGAGAGACCTAATGTCTATGCCATGCATTAGCATTGATATTGGCATGCTTCACTGAAATATATGATATCTTAATTCTTTTTCCAAGTTTTTGTTATGATATGTTAAACTTCAGATACATGGCAGTACTATTAAATGTTTTCTAAGAATTATAAATTCCTGTTTATACCCTAAATTCTTAAGTCAGAAATATGCTATAAACAAACTGTTTCTCATGGATCCACAGGCAATAGATTTGAGTACCCACATAAAGATAATTGAGGGGATAGTTTTAA
Source organism: Pachyuromys duprasi (assembly GCA_028658305.1). Classification (NCBI taxonomy): domain Eukaryota; kingdom Metazoa; phylum Chordata; class Mammalia; order Rodentia; family Muridae; genus Pachyuromys; species Pachyuromys duprasi. Next base: position 20,582,579 of record CM053756.1, on the reverse strand, counting down.
TGTAGTGTCAGTATGAATAATTTTAATTAAAAGTGAAAGAAATTGTTTTGGCTTTGTTATTGTTTTTTGTTTGACTTTTTGTTCTTTATTTTTTGTTTGTTTTTGTTTTGATTTTTGTATATGAGACATTAGATGGTATGATAAAGGCTTCATCTATAGCAAGGTCCAGGTTCTGGCATGTTTAGTTTACTACCCCTCAGTGACTTCTATCTACTTCACTTCTCTCTGGAGACCTGGAAGGTTTATTCTCTAAACAAATCTTAAGTACTTATCTTAGAAAGCAAGCATTGTTCTTACCTGGCTGCTCTTGGCAAACAAGAATCCCCGGGTCTACAATGCAGAGTGTCCTTATAAAGAAACAATTGCAATAAGCAAAGAAGTAAGTAAGCATCACAATCTAGGAAATAAAACGTGCTACTATAACTGAATTTGCAGGTAAATGGTGGGAACTGGAAAGAATCATCCTGAGTGAGCTATCCCAGAAGCAGAAAGACACACATGGTATATACTCACTCATATAGATATATAAAATAGGAAAAACCTACTAAAATCTGTATTCCTAAAGAAACTAATCAAGAGGGAAGACTCTGGCTAAAATGCTCAATCCCCAGCCAGAAAAGCAAAGCAGATTGACATCAGAAGAAGCAAACAGGAAACAAGCTAGGAACCTGTCACAGAGGGCCCCTGAAAGGCTCTGCCCTGCACAATATCAAAGCAGATGCTGAGACTTATGGCCAACTGTTGGGCAGAGTGCATGGAATCTTACAAAAGATATGGGAAATAGTAAGATAGGGAGAGGACAGGAGCTCCACAAGGAGAGCAACAGAACCAAAAAAGCTGAGCACTGGGGTCTTTCCTGAGACTGGTACTCCAACCAAGTACCATGCATGGAGAAAACCTAGAACCCCTGCACAGATGTAGCCCATGACAGTTCACTATCCAAGTGCGTTCCATAGTAATGGGAACATGGGCTGCCTCTGACATGAACTGATTGGCCTGCTCTTTGATCACCTCACCTTGATGGGGGAGCAGCCTCAGCAGGCCATAGAGGAAGACAATGCAAACACTCCTGCTGAGAGCTGATAGACTAGGATCAAAAGGAAGGAAAGGAAGACCTCCCCTATCAGTTGACTTAGGAAGGGGCATATGTGGAGAAGGGGGGAGGGAAGGTAGGAGTGGGAGGGGAGGTGGGAGGGGTTTATGGGGGGATACAAAATGAATAAAGTATAATTAATAAAAATTTTAAAAATGAACATGATGGGGTGGGCTTGAACAATAAGACATTTTGCATGAAATGGGTATTAAATTTATTGTTGCAGAAAAAATTTAAGGGAGAATATGTTTAAGTCACAATTCAAAGTATATTCTATTGTGGAGGGAAACCCTAAGTAGTAGGATCTTGAAGGAGCTGATCACATCATATCCACAATCAGGAGACAGAGAGGGATGAATGCAAACTGGTGCTCATCTCCCTTTTCCACTTTATACAGTCCAGTATCCCCTGAGTAGGGAATGATTCCCATCACAGCAGGCAGGTCTTCATACCTAATTAAGGAATTTCCCCATAAGAGTGCCTCGAGGCCCATTTCTCAGTTGGTCAGAATCTAGAGGGCCTGTCAAGTTGACAGCAGGACTATCTCAGCTACCCATTATTTGTCATTGGGATGGGAACTATATACACTTCAGGAGTGCACTTTTCTATTTTAAAAAGTTTTAGAAAATTCCCCAAAGTAAATGTGTGTGTTCACAGGACTTTTCCTTTCTGTAATCTCCGTCAACATATCATGATCACACATCACTTGGATAGTTCCATCATGTCAATTGACATGTATAATTGGAATACTTGTTTGTTGGCGAGCCTTACTGTGTTGCCAGGTCTGGCTTAGAACTCACTATGTAGACCAGGTTGGCCTTGAATTTGTGGTGAACCTCTTACCTCTGCCCTCAAATTTCTGGGACTATAAGTATGTGCCACTAGCTTCATCTTAAACATTGATTGTTGTGTATCAGATACTGCTGTTCTTGGATACAGAACTGAGTATTTAAATTCTAGAATATAAGATATTTCTTAGAAAAGAATAGTTACTAGTACAGGGGCTGTAGATGACAGCTATAAAAGACTGCTTCCGGACATGGCAGGGCCATTGTACATATATGCTTAGCTGTAACTGTACATGTATGATCTGCACAAGGTCAGACTAGCCAATATCCTAGCACAGATTGTGAATATTGGGGTGGGATGTAGAGGAGTCTGTTTTCTTCAGGGATGCAGAATGTGGTTGGATTAGACATGTTCTAGAAAGCGTCTTTACACCCATGCATGTGTAGATAGTGAAATGTCGACTCAGTATGTTTGTAGAATGCACACATAGAGTTGGCAGGGATAAGTAATGGGAGGCTAATGAAAGGTTTGGAGTGGAAGGAATGCAGAGAATTTGATCAAACTTCATTAAACCCACGTATGAAGTTCTAACACAAGAAAAATGAAGCATAAATGAACCCATTAAAACCACTAAGTTTATGTAAAACTGTAGTTTTATTTTTATTTTGTTTTAGTTTATTTTTTATTATAATTTTCATTCATTTGCTTTGAGGGAATGCCAACTGAACCAAGGGTCACACAAACTAGGCAAGAGAACTACCACTGAGTTGTTTCTCCTCTTTGTTTTGAGACAGGGTTATCATAGCTGGCCCAGGCTGGCCTTGAACTCATTCTTCTGTCTCTGCCTCCTGGTGTTGAGATTATGTATTTGCACCAGCATGCCCTGCTTCAATTTTTTATCTTAAAAAAAGTTATCACAACTCAAAATTTATGGCTTTCTACTTTTTGGACATTTTGTTATTAACTCTTGAAGTTGTTTCCATCTATAGTATAGCTGTGGGGTAAAAAATCACAATATAGATGGTCTTTGATTTGCTATGGTTTGACTGTGTTTTTACAGTGTTAGGAGGATACAGCTGCACTTCCAGATATGAATTTTGATGTTTCTTGAACTATGGGCATGCAATCCCATGATACTTCTGTGGATTCTGGATACCTGAAATGAACAAGGGTCCTAGTTAACCATGCTATCATGAGGATGAGCACCTGATATGCCACGCGGTCTGTGCAGCTGAGTGAGGGACTGCTGTGGATTAGATGTATTTAATACTTTCTGATTTATTATATGTGTTTTATTAGAATTCAGAGGGCACTTTCAAAGACTTCCATGTGTTTCTTTGAAACAAAGAATTGGACCAAGGGCTTGTTGATAATGGTAGAAATAGAAACAGTACATTAAAAAAAAGTTTCTAATGGTTAATATTGGCCTTTGAGAGGAGGAAGGTAAGAATCACAAGGCCTTGAGCATTCAGAGTCTTGACCCTTAATGAGTCATTTACACAGCACATGTATTCTTCCTTATTTGAAGAGACATGTTTTTGTTTTGTTTTGTTTTTGTTTTTGTTTTTATTTCAGAGTGCTCTGTCCCTTACTTGTAGTTCTGGAAAAGGTTCCCCAGTCTTACTGTCAACTGGCTTCTTCCATGTACTTCTCGACCCTCTCTCTCTCCACCCTACTCTAGTGTATATTATAACATTTTAATCTTAAGAACTATAATCCTGCTATAAGTAGAGGATCCTCTCAGTAATTGAACCCCATTGCTCACCTCTTTTTTGTTCTACCATCAGAAGCACAGTACTGCCCATTTTAAGCAGGTCATAGTGGGCTGCTAAAACCATCAAGTGCATCAAGTACTGGTACCTGGAGAGGCTGTAGTCAAACATTCATAAGAACTCTTCTTAGTATAGAGATGTATCCATTTTTATTTAACATACTTAGGGTGTGCATTTGTGTATACAATTAGAATTTCAGGTCTACATTTTCCACATTTGTGGCTTCAGCTAACTGCAGATGAATGGTTTTTGCAATAAATACAGCACAGCTGACTGAAAAAGTCAAGATTCCTTTTTCTTAGTATTATTCCCCTAAAGAATACAATCTGACAATGGTTTGCATATTATTTACATTGTGTCATATTTTAATTTAAGTATTTGCATGGGAACTGGAGAGATCACTCCAGTCTTCAGAAGCAATTGAATGTCATGCAGAGAAACATAGTTCTGTTCCCAGCACTCATGCATAGTGGCCCACAACCACCTCCAACTCCAGCTCGAAGAGATCCACCCCTTTCTAGTTTCTACAGATAACCACATTCACATGTATATTTAACACACACAGACATATGCACATACATAGAAAAATATATCAACAGACTTAAATTTCATGGCTAGAGATACAGTTTAGAGGCCAAGGACACTTACTGCTTTTGTAGGAGACCTGGGTTTGGTTTCCAGGAGCCATGGCTCTTTGTAAAACTAGAATCCCAGCATCAGTTTCAGGTATCTCATAGCTACTTGTAAGAGGGATCTGATTCCCTCTTCTGACACCCATAGACATCCAAGTGCATGTGCAGTTGTACATACACAGACACATACACATAAAAAAACAATAAAAATAACAAACATAAGAGAAACAATTTGCATTGTATAATTCCAAAACTTGAGCCACAGGCATATATATAATTAATTATGGAGGATTTTTTATTGAGGAAAATAATTCAGTCCTATTTTTAAGAAGCTTTATGCTATATGATTGAATTCTTCAGTTGGCTTAATTTTCCAAAAGTATTATTACAATCTTTTAAAGAAAGAAAATAGATATTTATGCACTCATAATTTACACAGAAAACAGTAAATTACTCTGCCTTCACATATTATAAAGAGATTTGATATTCCTGACTTAAAAAATGGAATACAACTGAATTGTCTAATCCTCAGAGAGTTGAGGATTTTGCTTGTTCTTTGCCAGAGCTCACTGTTTAGGGGTGAGAGTAGCTGTTATTTATGGGTATAAATACACAGATATAAAGAGCACTTTGGAAGTGTGGGAGTAGACAGGGTTGGTGGGAAATAGGATAATGTGGGGGGGGCAGTAAGAGTGGTTAAAATGTTTCATGTATATGTGAGAAACTGTCAAGAAAACTAACAAAAAAAATAATCTAAGAAAGAAAAGCCAGATTTAAGGTTCACATTAGTCATTATTAGCAAAATATAACCTGAATCTCCTTTGTTATACAAGATTAAATGAAGATAAATGAAGTAATTATTGTTTGCTTATAATAGTAATTATAACTTTGTATATAATACAGAGTCATGCATAATATTTTGTAACCTTGTCTTTTTAAGGTAACTCTTCTGAGTTCTTTTATTGTCTGATGACTTGGACTGAACACTATGGATTTATGGTTAGTACTTTACAACAGCATTCAATTAATATATGAGTATATTTTTTTGCACAATTGCTTTCTCCATTACTTTATATCCATACATGATAACCATGCTAAAAAAATGATTGGCTTCTATTATAAGAATTCCTGTAGAAACAAATGATACTTTTTCTGGCAGTACTCATGAATAGTTGAGGATATGCCAAAAATAAATCACAAGAAAGTGCTGTTTGTCACAATGCTTAGCCCCAAAATGGGTTATTGTCAGCATCGAGCAGATGTGAGGTGATGGCACTGTGGCAGGTCATATTCCCAACTAGACTTGGCAACAAGGCATGTTAACTTCGACTTAAGCTAGAAAACCCCTCTGAAATCTCTAGTCCTCATTAACACATAAGCAAGCAAGTCTTCAATTCTCCGTTTATGCTAATTAGCTGATTTTAATAGTAAATACACAAAAGTGGAGGCTAGTACAAATGTACGTGCACAAACTGCCTTTTTGGTGACTTTGTACTCAAAAAGAATCTTGCCCCATGCAGTAAAGGTACAAAATTTGTGATTTTCTTAAGAGTACTTCCAAGACATATGAAGATCCAGGTAATTAACATAACTAGATAAACTATAGGTTGGTAATACTTGTTTCAGCTTATAGACCTAGTTTTTGGAAATGTATTTCTTAGAATACGGAATTATTCTAGCGATTAGAAATGAATTTGGCTTTAGCAATTGAAAAAATATCCCTTTTTAATTCATGTAGTTTATGTGAAATTGCTTTGGCTATCCAAAGCAATACTGAAGTTAGCACAATATCTAATTTCAGAAAAATCCGTACTACAATGGACACATAACTTTTGACAAAGATATCAAAACCATGGGGTTAAGAAAAGAGCACGAATATCAATTAGTGGCTCTAGGAAAACTGTATATAACAATTAAAATAAAACTAAATTCCTATTTCTCTTTTTAATTGAACATTTTTCATACAGTATATGAATTCTTTTCATGTTTTCTCCCTTTTCCAAGTCCTTCTGGATTCTCATCACTTCCACAGCTACACAGCTTTAGGTCCTTCCTTTCTCCCTCTCTTTAGAAACCAAACAATCAGTTAAACTAACAGACAAAAAATCCAAACAAACTGAAATACAAACAAACAAACAAACAAACAAATAAAAACACAGGAAACTCTCTCACACACTTTCTTATACTCTACAAAACTCATGAGCATATACACTATTTCTCATACTGAACTAAATTCAACTTAAATGATTCAGTGAGCTTAATGTAAGCTTTGAAACTACTAAGGAAAAACAAGAAAACCCTTCATGATAAATAGTCAATGGCTTTTGAATATGTTTCAAATAGTCCAAGACATAATAGCAAACACTGACAAATAGGATCCCCTTTCCCTTCAGCCTTAATGGTTCTTTTTGATATTGTCATTGTTCAAATCTTGTTTATGAAGCCATTCTGAGGAAAGACTGTTCCACAGAAGATTTTTCTGGTATCTTGCTTTTACAATGACTCTCCCCTCACTTCTCCGATATAACCAGAGCAATAGATGTAGGGCTCTAGATGTATCCATTGCAGCAGGTCTCCCATGAAACCTCGATCTCTGCATGGAGTACAATTGTGGATTTTGGGTGATCATTCCATTTGCTATAAACAAATGTCTTTGATAAGGGATGGTATTATCACATATAATGTCATGAGGGGGTACCATGGTAGGCCCATGCAAAGGTACACCGCTGAGAAATTACACCATGCAAAAGAGACCTGGTATAAAGGGGGTTTACTGGGGAAAGGGAAAAGGATTGAAAGCCTGGGAAAAGGTAGAGGCGGCAAGGGATCCATGAGGGTGGGGTAGGGGTGGGGCGCAGAGAAGGAGTGGAGGGGAGAGAGAGAGACCACCATTAGGAGCAGAAAGAAAGCTGGGAAGGCAGCAGTTTTACTCTTCAGAAATACACACATGGGGCACTTGGCTATGGAAGCACATCATGAGGTAAGCAATTGCTAGGTCCCTGAGGGCAGGCCAGCTGAATTGCCTATATATTAACAGATGACCTCTACACTTATCTATGGGTATAAAGACAAGATTTAGAATGTAGGAAGTTTTGCAGGTCTAGCAAAATGGCAGTAGTAGATCTTCTTTTAAGATACATGACCTCATTAGTCCAAGGAGGCTCGCTAGGTTTCTAGCACCCAATCATAATTTGCCTCTTGTTTAGAGGGCCTTACTCCAATTAGATATCTATTGATTGAATACCAGCAACAAGGCAGTGCCTCTTTTCCTACTTTTACAGATATCTTACCATGCTGATCATTCTTGTGGTTCATAGGAGTCATAGCTGGATATGATTATTAATTGCTTCCCTCACTTATCAACTTTCATTGTATTTTTCTGATACAATGGAAGCATGACCACAGGAGAAAGCATTCAGGTTAGATCTCGACCAAATCATTGAAGCGGTACATCCTAAGCCTGAGGTGTTTTCAGAAATAGGGATTTACTTTAAAAATGAGTGGCAACCAAAGGCATTTCCACAGTTTTTGGTTTTAGAAGTCACTTAGAGTACCTGATGACTGCTGAAAAGTGTCAGCCTCTCACAGGAATGATCCTCCTAAATGTTTGTCTAATGCAAAGTATTTGGCCTGGAAACCACACAAACCACAAAATAACCCAGCTGTTGTATTTTTATATTTGTACATAGATATGCATCTATATATGTATTTAGAAATAGAATTATGGAAGGAGAGGCTATCAGATTGAAAGTAAGTGCATGGGAAAAGTTAGAGAGCATAAATTTGACAGGGCCTGAAGAGAGACAATGGAAGGTAAGAAATGATGTCATTACATTTAAATTTAAATTGCTTTTTAATTAAAAATAATTGGTAAATGAGATTACATAAAAATTAAAAGCCTCTGCTCAGCAAAACAGAGATCACAGTGAAGTGATCATCTTCAAAATAGGGAATATTATGTCCCATAAATTCATCCACCAATATATTAATATCTTAATATATAAATATATTTAAAATAATAAGAGCAAAGAACACAATTAGTATATGGGTAAATGAACATGTCAGAAACTCCTTTCATGAAGAAACACAAGTAACCAATGAATACATGAAATAGTACTCAGCATCTTGAACCACTGTAATGTACAAATCAAAACTGCACTGAGATTTCATTTAGCTAGAATGACTATCATCAACAAAGAACGGTAAATATTGCTGATGATGAAGGGGAAAACTACCGTTGTGCCTCACTGATGCATATGTAAATTCATCAGACTATTTTGGAAGTTAGTGCAGGTGGTCCTCAAAAAGCTTAAAGAATTATTGTATGACCCAGATACACCCATCTTGTCTGTGTATCCAGTGGAATCAAAATCGTCCTACGATAGACATTCATAATCATCCCAACAGAGAAGTTACTCTATTCCCAACAAAGAAGTCATGGAATAAGTGTAGAGACCCTTTAAAAGATGAAATATGAAAGATAAAGTTTGATAATTCATAGGGGAATTGAAGCTGAAGATCCTCATATTAAAAGAAACAAGACAGATTAAGAGAAAAATGAGCGTATATTCTTTATGTGTGGTATCCAGATTTTTCTAAAAAGTATGAATGTATATGGGAGATTTAGGGAGGAAGAGAAGGACACTATTATAAGTTATGCAATAGAAGGTAAGTGAGGGGTTGAATATGGTTCAAATACATCTCTATATAGCAATGTATAAAACTTACTATTTTGTATATTTAATATCTGTTAGTGAAACATACAGTTATAAATCACAGTTTCCTTTATAAAAGTACAGTTTCAATCCTAAGTAAGGCGATAAAGGCAATTGAGAGATAATGGGAAATTGAACAGAATTAGATGTATGTAAAAGAAATACTCTGAACACACATAGAGACTATACATTCATGTCAGAGAAAATCTTGGAAGCACTTGCAATAATGGTGTATGGCATAGATCAAAGTGAAAAAAATGAGATACATAGCTTTTGACATTGCCCATGAGTGAGAGAAATGAGGGTCTCTTGATTAAGGGTACATGTAGGAGGCACAGCTTATTGTAGGAGGAGCCAGGCTTATTAGACACAGGAAAGTATTTCCTTAAAAAAAAAAAAAAGGAGATGACTGAGGCATCTGGAATGTTGGAGTGGATTTGACAATCTAGGGATGTTTTTGCTATTCTATGGAGCCAGCCTTCCTGAATCCATCCAAATCCTGGGCATTGTTTAGGCCCCTAATCCTGAGCTTTTTCTCTCTATGGATAGAACCTATTTTTATGAAAGAAGTCCCACGCACTTTGCATCTTCCAAATAGAGTCTATGCTTATGCTTACTACAAATCTTTACTCCTTAGTCCCTTGCCCTGAGCACTGTTTACCAGCCAGTAGAACTCATTCTTACTGTAAAGGCCACAGGTGCTTTGCCACTTTGCTAGGGAGTTTCTATATAGCTGTGCCTAAAGCTTAGTTGTGATAATTTTACTGTGCTTAAATTTGTAAGAATAATAAACCATGAGGTCCAACACTAAAAGTTTTGAGCCAGTGCCTACAAAGGTGATACTGACTTGATTTTCATTTTTTACTTCATTTAATTTCTCGCCTTTCACGCTCTGAGGCTTGCAGTTCCCCAAAAGGTACAAAGGTAGAATGTTGGGAGCCCTCAAAGTTGAATATCCCGTATTGATGTTACCTGAACCCAAAAAATATATACTAGAGGTCACACAAAGTCCCACTGCTGATTTACAGATACAGAAATAATTATTTTATTTGGAGAAACTCTCTCCTGTTGAAACTTGATACAGAAGGTTCTATTTTGTATTGGAAATTCTTCCAAGAAAGAGATACTATATACCAAAATGTACAAATAGGTTTCTAGAGAAAATAAAGTAAGATATATATCCTGTGAGTCACTTAACACTTACCTAACATGGGATGGGGATACAGCTCAGTGATAGAGTACTTATTTGGACTGTGTGGCATTTTAGTTAGATCTAAGTACCACCAAAACAAACAGGCAATGTTAGCAAAGAATAGAGGTTCGGAGATACTTCTAAGCTAAATGAATGAGTCATTAAAGTGCATTTTTATAAATATTTCCACATTCTTATTAGAGAATGAGCACTGAACATTTCAAAAATTATTCTATTATTCTAAAACTCTGGGCTGTTTGGGGTTCCTATGGGACATGCCTTTGGCTAAAAACTCAATTAGATGTAACCCAATCCCAGTAATTGAAGGTTTATGTTATGACAAGAGATGCCCAGTTGGGGTTTGGTCTCCACCGTTACTTGGCACTTTCATTTAGATCACCTTTATCTATGTACCTATTTTAGAAAGCTTCTAAATACCCTAATACATAATACCCCAAATCTCCTAATTTCCCTCAAAAGACTCCTAATTTACCTGTCTTTCCCTGTTTTCACTCACCTATTCTACTCTTCCCTCCAACTCTCCACTTGATCCTCCCATTCCAGTCCCCCTTCCGTAGTCAGTCTCCTTTCCTAGAGGAATCTAAACGTCCACGCCAAAGCTTTAATCTACACCTGACATCTGTGGTTCTATGGATTGCAGCTTAGATATCATTGGCCTAACAGCCAATATTCACGTACAAGTGAATACATATATTTGTTTCTGTGAGATACCTTACTTGGATTGATTAAATAAAGCAGGATGAGCTAAATGTGAGATGAAGCTATATTATATAAATGCAGGTTTACTGGGAACAAGGGAGCAAGGGAGGGGGAAGGAGAGCACGTGTTGGGGGGAGGGGTTATGGGGAAAGGGGAGAGAAGGGGCAGGAAGGGGGAAAGAGGGAGCTAGGGCAGGAAGAAGTAGAATCAAGATGTCTGATTATATAGTGAAAGGCCTCTGAAAGAGACACCCTGCCCTTAGGTCAGGGGCAAGGTATGGCAGCCACGCCCTGCAGGAGGTAGGGACTTTAACATCCCTGCCTTTTGTTGATAATAAATGGATCTCTGGGGAAGAATATTTTCTGGCTACTTCCGGCTGACATTGGGAGCGTTGATTTGGGGAGAGGGCAAAAAACTGGGATGTCGGCCATGTCCCAAGAGCAGGCTGTGATATTTTCTGTCCAGTATTTGAGAGACCATCTGCAGCTACGAAACTGCAGGTGCAGCTGAGGACGTCTGTGAGGTTTAGGCAGGAGCACCTGAGTTCTGGAAGCTGCTTTTGAGGAAACAGGATTCTGTTAGGGAAAGAAGATAAAGTTAAGAAGTTTAACTACCAAGGCCCATGGTCTTGGTTTGGCGAGGGGAGTCCCAAAACCAGGGGAGGAGTCCAACTTTCAGGAATAGGTAGTAGGCCCAGAAACGAGCTGTTGATTGGCAATACTTATCTGGAATCTGACCTGTGGATGCTAGTGGATCTCCTGAAGCTCACAGAAAGAGACAAATTAGCTTGGGAGACAATTTAAAATCTGATTCATATTAAAGCTCTGAACAGTCTTAAGACAACAATAGCCTGGGGGGGGAAGTGTTTTTATATACTAAAAAGTACTTTATTATTATCAACCTTAAAACACCATCTTAGACCATCAAATATTTCATCAGAAGCTCAGACTTTTACATAAACTGTACATTTTTGAGAGGGCAGGAGAAGCCTTGGTGACTGATCTTCAAACCCATCAGATACCTGAGAAGGCGGGAAGCATGATCCAAGCAGCCTATGTATTGCTTAATATGACAGAAGATTACCCATTATTCAGACTGTCTTCCTATTAGGCTCTTGTTGATTATTAGTGGCTCTTGTGGGCACAAATCCTAGGGCAGCATCGCAGCATCAGTCTTTAGGTGCTGGGCCCAGCAAATCTGAGAGGGTATTCCATGGAAGAAGAATTGGGAGAATGACTAACCTTATTTGTATAGGCTCTCCTGGTGTCACATTTGTCCACAGTTCAGGCAGGACCTTAGCAGCAGGCAAGCTGAAGCAGTTCTGCCCAGTATCGCAGTATCCAGGTGGAGTCATCTGTTATTGTACCCAAATCTTCTTGGAGGCCTTGGGGTCACCACTAGAAACTGGGGGCTCTGTCACATTAAGCATTTTTATTAAGCATTTAAATGTACTATTCTGCAGATTTTCTGACTGTTTTGAGGACCATGAACTATTAAGTATGGCTGAGCCAAACAAACTTTTATTGTATATACACCCATCCTAGGCTTAACCTTGAAAACATAAAACAGGAGAATAGGTAAAGCTTAGTTTTTTGTTTGTTTGTTGCCTTGTTTATCATGACTGAAAAAAATATTTTTGAACTAGTATCAAAGGAAAATTTTCAGTCTTAGATACAGTTCACAAAGTGGAAATTCTGCTGGTCACACTGCATCTTTACAAACTGAACAACAAAAGCTTAAAAGGTAGCAACAAACCCATGTCCCCAACCCCTTTACCCAAAACCGACATGATGATGAGCCACTTGTTTTAAGTGCGACAGCAGGAGATTTATTTATTAATTTTAAAATAGTTTTAATTAATTTATTTTTTATTAATTACAGTTTACTCACTTCGTATTCCAGCTGTAGCTCTCTCCCTCATCCCCTCCCAATCACACCCTCCCTCCCTTATCTCCTCCCATGTCCCTCCTCAAGTTTACTGATAGGGGAGGCTATCCTCCCCTTCTCTCTGACCTTAGCCTATCATGTCTTATCAGGACTGGCTGCTTTGTCTTGGCCTGGTAAGGGAGCTCCTCCCTCAGGGTGAGGTGATCAAAGAGCCAGCCACTAAGTTCATTTCAGAGACAGTCCCTGTTTCCCTTACTATAGTACCCACTTGGACACGGAGCTGCCCCATGGGCTACATCTGTGAAGGGGTTCTAGGTTATCTGCATGCATGGTCCTTGGTTGGAATATCTGTCTCAGAAAAGACCTCTGTGCCCAGATTATTTCGGTTCTGTTGTTCTCTTTGTGTAAATCCTGTCCCCTCCAGGTATTTCTATCTTCCCCTTCTTTTATAAGATGCCCTACACTCTGCCCAAAGGGATATTTAAAACTGCATCTCCAGTGCATCTCCATCTATCCTGCCTCTGTTTCCATCTGCCTAGGCCGTACATGGGTGTGGAGTAGAGTCAGGATGGGATAGGGGGAACCTAGAGCCATGTGTGCAGACACAGCCCCAGGAAGTGGAGGAGGGGAAGGGGTGAAAACATGCTTCCCAAAAAACCTGGACAGATTAGAAAATTTCCGCAGACACCCAAGAGTTATCTGGGGACTAATTTTATACACACCCATGGGAAGCACCCATCTTCCCATTCTTTGCCTGAATCCCAAAGGTATGGAAGTGGTGCCCAATTCAGTATTTTGAGATTGGCAGCTTTGGTGAAATTAATCCACGAACAAAGTTCCTTGATATTTGAGATGACATCTGAACGAAGGCCTGGCTTTGTTCTGGTCGGACTCCTCTTCCTTGGGGACATCTTCACAGAAGAGAGAGAAGGCAGGGGCATGAACCCAGGAAGAGGCACTTGATACCTCTTGACAGCAGCTGAGGGACAGGGTACTTACTGAATCCAAAGTGGAAGGAGGGAAGAAGTTGGTCCCCATGTTGCCTGGGTCTCCTGGCTGGCTACTGAACTTCTTTGGGGGTTTGAAGATGATGAGCAGAGGACTATGAGATGAAGAGAGTGGTCCCAGGAAGTCCAGTTTGTGGGGCTCAACTTCCCCTGAGTCATAGGTACCAAATGATTGGTTAAAAAAAATAGAGTGAGCTAATGGAGAGATGAAGCTATATTATATGAATGCAGGTTTATTAGGAGCAGCGAGAAAGGGGGAAGGGAGCATGCGCTGAGTTGGTGGGGGAAAGCGAGAGAGAAGGCAGGGATGGGAACAAGGGGCAGCAAGGGTGGAAAAAGGGGTAACACAACCAAGAAATCTGGTTATATACTGAAGGACCTCTGGGAGAGAAGCCACACTTCTAGGTGGATGGCAGGATATGGCTCCCATGACCTGCAGCAAGCAGGGACTTTAACACACTCAGGATGGTTTTATATAGTTTTATCAGTTTACCCGTGAGTCTCATGATTTTATTTTATTTTTTTTAATGGATGAGTAATATTCCGTTGCAGAAACATATTTTTATTATCCACGCTTCTGTTAAACAACATCTAGGCTATTTCCAGTGTCTAACTATTATGAATAGTTCAAAGAAGACAGCTGAGCAAGTGTTCTTTGTTAAGATAAAGTGTTCTTTGGATATATGTCCAAAACTGGTATAGCTGGATCATGAGGTAGACCAATTTCCAACTTTCTGAATTATGGCTATACAGTGATTTCCACAGTAGCTGTGCAACTTCACAGTCCCTCAAGCAATGAAAGATTGGTTCCCTTAGTACACATCCTCACCAGCATGAGCTGTCATTTATTATTATTATTATTGATCTTGGACAATCTAGCAGGTGTAGGAAATTTGAGATGAAATATTACAGTTCCTAGAAGACATTAGTCTGTAATTCTCTCTGTTGGGTCTTTGAGTGGCTTAGTTTTCAGGGTGAATATGGCCCCATTAAAAACATTGGTCATTGTTCCTTATTCTATCTTGTTAAATAATTTGGGGAGTACTAGCATTAAGTCTTTTTTCAAAGTCTGGTAGAATTTTGAGCTAAAACCATCTGGCCTTTGGTTTTTTTTAGGTGGTAGGCTTAATTACTGCTTTTATTTTTATGAAGGGAGATGATGCTGTTTAAGTTGTTTGGCTGATCTTCATTTAACGGTGATAGGAGGTTTGAACTAATACAAATTATCCATTTCTCTTAGATTTTCTAATTTGGTAGAATATGGTTTTTGAAGTATGTCCCTATGATTCTCTGGATTTTTTTTTACATTCACTTGTTGTGTTCCCCTTTTATCTGTGAATTTTATTAATTTGCAACTTCCTTCATTACCTTTTAGTCAATTTAGATTTGGCTTTGTCAATATTATTGATTTTCTTAAAGAACCAATTCTTTGTTACATTGATTCTTATAATTTTTTTGTTTATGATTTGTTGTATTCAGACCTGAGTTTGATTATTTCTTGCCATCTAATCCTTTTGGGTGTGATTTTTTTATGTTCTTGTGCTGTTAAGTTTCTAGTATGCGATCACCCCGATTTTTATGTAGGCACTTAGTGCTACCTTTTAGCATTGTGCCCTATATGTTTGAGTGTATTGTTATTCATTTTAATTAAATTCTAGAGAGTCTTTAATTTCTATAGTAAATTTTTTGTCTTAACCCATTTTTCATTCGCTAATGAGTTGTTCCGTTTCCCTAAGTTTGTAAACTTTCTGTTGTTTATAACCAGTTTTAGTCTGTGGTGGTCAGGTAAGATGAGGGTTGTTATTCCAATTTCTTGTATTTATTGAGACTTGCTTTGAGTGTAAGTAGTCAGTTTTGGAGAAAGTTCCACACGGTTCTGAGAGGGTATAATTAGTTTGTGTTTTTGTAAAACAGTCTGTAAACACCTTTTAAATCCATTTGATTTAAACACTTCAGCATTTTGTTTTGTTTTGTTTTTGTCTAGATGACTGTCCGTTGGTGAGAGTGGGATATTGAAATCTTACATTATTAGTGTGTGAGGGTCAATATGTGATTTAAGCTATAGTACTTTGTGAACTTTGGTGCTTTTCTGTTTGTTGCATAGATGTTAGGAATATCAGTGTCTTCTTGGTGGATTTTTTTTCTTTGAAGAGTATATAGCATCCTTTCCTATCTATTCTGACTAGTTTTGGTCTGAAGTCTAATTTTTCAGATATTGCAATAGCTATGCCTCCTTACTAGGTCCATTTCCCTGGAATATGTTTTTTCTATCCTCTTACATTGAGGTGGTCTCTATTCTTGTTGTTTAAGCATGTTCCTTGGGTGCAGAAGAAGAGTATCTTATTTTTTCATCCAGATGGGAGTCTGTATCTTTTTATTGGAAAATTAAGACCATTTATGTTGAGAAATTTTAATGAGCAGTATTTGTTGATTTCCACCCCCCCCCCCTTTGGTTGCTATGTGTGTGTATGATTTTTTGATTTGCTGGTCTGGATTTATGTATTTATTTATTGTGGGTTTTTTTTGCATTTTTTTAAATCATCAGGTTGGAGAATTCCTTGTAGAACCTTCTGTCTAACTATATTTATAGATAGATATTTCTTAAATTTGGTTTTATCATGGAGTGTCAGACCTTTTTGCCATTCCAGCTTTTAGTATTCTTTCTTTATTCTGTATGTTTGAACTTTGATTAATATGAGATAATGGAAATTTCTTTTCTTGTCCAGTCTATTTGGTGTTTTGTATGCTTCTTATACCTTGGTAGGCATGTCCTACTTTAGGTTAGGAAAATTTTCTTCTATCATTCTGCTGGATGTATTTTCTATGCCTTTGACCTGGGCTTCTTCTCCTTTCACTATTCCTCATGTTCTTTGGATATGGGCTTTGTCCAAGGTAACCATTTGTTTGATGGTGTCTTTAATGCTTCATATTCTCTCTTCCATGTCTTTTGTTCTGTTGGTAAGGCTTGCTTCTGAGGTTCTTGTTCAAGTCCCTAAACTTTTTATTTTCAGTTTCCATCAGTTTTGGTTTCTTTTATTGACTCTATTCCTATTTTCAGTTTTGAACTCCTTTATCTATTTCCTTCCACTATTTGTGTTTTCATAGATTTCCTTAAGGGATTTATTTATTTCCTCTTTAAGAACTTCTGTCATATTCACGGAGGATATTATAAGGTCCTTGTCTTGTGCTTCAACTATTTTGTATTTCACATGGACTACTGGGGTAGGCTTACTCAGCTTTAATAGAAACACATTGCCCTGTTGATTATTGATTATGCTGGAGTTTAAGCATCTGACTTTGTGAAGATTGTATATCTAGATGCTCATAGCTAATCTTGTCTTTGTTGATGAGTGTTATGTTTCTGATTTCTGTTGTTCTCTCTTGTTTTTAGGAGAGTGTGGTAGCTGTGTGTTGCATGACAAGAAATTCTTCTGGGATCATGCTAGATGTGGCCTCTGAAGGTTCCAAGTTCAATGTGTTTCTAAGGCTTAGTAATGGGGATAGGCGTTGGGGAAGAGGCTACATTTCCCTGTGAAAGTGTCTCCATAGCCTTAGTCTATGGTTCACACCTACTTCAAATGTATGGGAGCAGCTCATTCAGAAATCAGAGACCAGAATGTATGGCTTGTTTTTCTGTGTTTGAAATGTTTTTTTGAGATGTACTCCTTCCTTTCCTAGCTTATTCTCTAGGGATATCAACTAGAAAGTGGTATAATTCATACTCTAGCCCTAGGAGTTTACTTCTTACATATATGTCTTTAAAACATTAGATAACCAGAAATATATGAACTGTTTCTCACCTGAGACTTGTGAGGTGTTAAGAAAAGCAAGCCCAGATACAACACAAAGAAAGCAAGTGAGAAGAGAAAACAAATCTGCCAGCCAAGAAATTCAAATTTCTAAAATATGGTGTCATAAGAAACACTGATTTCATGGAAAGATACCAATAAGAGATCATTTCTGAGAGAAGAGAAATAAAAGAGTCATCTGAATGAGAATTTAAATTAAGCTTGAATAATCTTTAAAAATATAAAACATTCCAAAAGTAAACAGAAGGCTATGAAATGAAATCAGTTGGATATGTATCAAGGACTGTTGCATGTAGACAAAAGCACAATATTAGTCTCAGAAACAAACAAACAAGAAGTTACCCAAGTGTACACCCCTCACTTCAAGGAGTCCTAGTTTCTTCAAGAATGAAGAGTTGATTCTGATTCTGTTGTGTAAGAGCTAGGAATATTGTCCAACAAACAACCTCACATTTGACTTTCCATCAACAAATCCTGAGACTCCTGGCAGCAAAGAAACACAGTTTAAAGAATAGGCATCCAAGTTCACTCCATCATTTATGAATCCTTGTGAAGTGATTCATGGCTAGTATCCCTTGACCTGCCAATGCTTTGTAAAACCTATTCTGTTATGAGCTTCCTAAGAAAGAGCAAAGTTGCAGAAAAAATGGAATTGTATGTCTCAAACATTGATTCAAAGTCAGATAAGCTTGGCATCCACTTAATTTTCTAATTTATAAAAATACCAGTAATCATGCATTTGATGTGGGCATAGACCTGTCTGAGACAGGTCCTGCAGTTGCATTTAATCACCTATAGCATCTTCTACACCATTGCTTGTCTACTGAGAAAGCACATATATGGAGGCGTTACCTATTCAGCTACCACTGGGACACTATTTTTACATTTGATATATTACTTTTTCATATCAAAATTTAGAGAACCTTTGTTCAATCGTTTTATGCATTCATGATTTTAGTTAATGCTAAAACAGATCAAACTGTAGATGCAACCCATTTAAGCCCTCAGGGTCTGGACTGTATGGAGTGCTAAACATGATCAGTGAGCCAAGAAGCTGTCAGCACCGCAATATCTGGTGCCAAGAGAGGCCTGAGCAGACTGCTCACTGCTGGCACTCTGCTCTGCCTGACAGTGATGCTGATGGTAAGGACACACTGCTGCTGTTCTGGTCCTTGTCAGAACAAAAAATCAAAAGCAATTCTACAAATAGCCATTTCAGTAATTTCTAGGAACCAAGTACAAAACATTACTGTTTTGTGTTATGGAGAGGGACATCAGAGGCAGGCTGACATCTGTGCTATGAATGGTACATGCCATGCTTTGTCT
Organism: Pachyuromys duprasi; assembly: GCA_028658305.1. Taxonomy (NCBI): domain Eukaryota; kingdom Metazoa; phylum Chordata; class Mammalia; order Rodentia; family Muridae; genus Pachyuromys; species Pachyuromys duprasi. Next base: position 20,563,637 of record CM053756.1, on the reverse strand, counting down.
TGAATAGTTATAATCCCATCTCAAGGCAAATGTGATAACTGGAAGTTGAGAAGAGATTTAAAACTCTTGATAATATCCCCAACTTGTATTTTTAGTTGTAACTCTGAGCTATTTCTGTAACTAGATGGACAGATATAAGGTCAGGTAGCTTTGGCACTTATAAGAGCCTTCTGTTAAAGATAAATTGCAAATATACAAGTAAAGAAAAAGAAAAAATACACTCAAATTTGACACTCATATGAGAATTAGTATTATGTCAAAGTAGACATAGGAGAAACAATAACACAAGTAATATTTAGTAATCAATTATAAAATTATCCCTTCATAATTTAAACCTGAATCTTTTACCTCGTATTTAATAGGCAGATTTTCTAGTATAAAGTACATTATTTGTCTTTGCATGCATGCTAACAAAACCCTTTAGACAGCAAAGAAATCATGATGTTGAATAAGAACAGAAACATAACAGCGTCAATGCAGTTTATGTGCTGCTGTAATATCTGTGAGGATGTGAACATGGCAGAATTGAAAAGAAACCTGTATGGCACTGCATCCTCCATGCTAAGAAAGTGTAGTCATATGCATGCATTATGCTCTAGGCTCTCGAAAAGAGTGTTAGGCATACCTACAGGGACCACTGGGCAAGGAGAGACACCCACAGTGCAGTATAGCTTGCACAACTGAAAGCAGCCTTGAAAGGATTTAAAAATTACTAAAAGCATTACTAATAAAAAGAAGACTTGAAAGCAATATTTGTAATTCTCTGACATTCTCGTGACTGTAATTACACACGAAAAGTTATCTATAGGGGCCAGAGAGATGGCTCAGAAGTTAAGAACACTGGCTACTCTTCCAGAGGTCCTAAATTCAATTCTCATCAAACACATGGTGGCTCATAACTATCTATAGTATGATCTGGTGTCCTCTTCTGATACACAGGTGCACATGAAGGCAGAATACTGTATCAATAATAAATAAATCTTTTAAAAAATGTGATCTATTCCATTGTGTAAATGTACCATAATTTCAGTATCCATTCCTCAGTTGAGGGGCAGCTGGGTTGTTTCCAGCTTTTGGTTATTACAACTAAAGCTGCTAAAAACATGGTTAAACCAATGTCCTTGTTGTGTACTTGAGCATTTTTGGATATATGCCTAGGAATGGTATGGTTGGATCTTGTGTTAGCGCTATTCCTAATTGTCTGAGAAAGCTCCAGATTGATTTCCAAAGTGGTTGTACAAGTTCACAATCCCACCAGCAATGGAGGAGGGTTCTCCTTTCTTCACATCCTCTCCAGCATGTCTTGTCACTTAAGTTTTTGATCTTAGCCATTCTGATAGGTATAAGGTGAAATCTCAGGGTTGTTTTGATTTGCATCTCCCTGATGATTAAGGACGTTGAGCATTTCTTTAAGTGTTTTTCTGCCATTCTATATTCCTCTACAGAGAATTCTCTGTTTAGCTCTGTAGCACTCAGCAATTAAAAAGAAGGAAATCATGAAATTTTCAGGCAAATGGATCTAGAAAAAGATCATCCTGAGTGACGTATCCCAGAAGCAGAAAGACACACACGGTATGTACTCACTTTTAAGTGGATACTAGATACATAGAACAGGATAAACATACTGAAATCTGTACACTTAAAGAAGCTAAGCAAGAAGGAAGGCCCTGGGTAAGATTATCAACCATCACTCAGAAATTCAAACACAATGGACATTGGAAGACGGAGAAAACAGGAAACAGGACCAAAGCCCACCACAGACGGCTTCTGAAATATTCTACTCAGCTCTGTATCAAAGCAGATGCTGAGATTCTTAATCAAACTTTGGGCAGGGTGCAGGGAATACTATGAAAGAAGGAGGAGATAGTGGGAGCTGGAGAGGACAGGAGTTCCACAAGGAGATCAACAGAACAAAAATATCTAGGCCCAGGGAGCTTTTCTGAAACTGATACTCCAACCAAGGACCATTCATAGAGATAACCTAGAAGCCCTGCCCAGATGTATGCCATGGCAGCTCAGTATCCAAGAGGGTTTCCTAGTAAGTGGAACAGGGACTGTCCAGGACATGAACTCAGTGGCTGGCTCTTTGACCCCTCACCCCCGAGGGGGAACAAATGAGGGAGAAAGGGTGGGATTGGGAGTGAGTGAGGGAGAGGGCTACATGTGGGATACAAAGTGAATAAACTATAATTAATAGAAAAATAAAAATGTAATTAAAAGAAAAAGAAAGTGATCTATGAAAAAATGTTGATGGGTTGTAAAAGGGATTTTGAGAAATACAAAGAAAGCTTCTTTATTAAGGGTTTTATATTCTATCTTGATCAATAGATGCTTTTTAAAGATTTATTTTATTTTTAATTGTACGTGGGTAGTAGGTGGGAGTGTTCACCTGTGCAGAGATGCCATTGGAAAGAGAACTGAGCTGTCAGATTGCCCTTGAACTACACTGACATCTGGTTGTGAGTATACCATTAACTCTTAATCAATCCCTCCAGACCAATAATCAAGAGACTTTTAATGTAAAGGCGGTATATATTAATGATTACTTCATTTTTGTAATGGTTAAATTTGTCAACTCCCACACACTTTACTTCTGATATATATTTTCTATTTTCTGCTTATCTAAAGTTCAACTCAATCCGTATCTAATAAATCACTAAGAAAAATTATAATAAATCATTTTATGGCATCACTATTTTTAAATATTTTTTTCAGCACACTACTTATTCTTGAATTATTTATCCCCTTTCTTTTCTTCTGTTCTTATGACCAACAAAGTCTTTTAATTAAAATATATTTTAATTACTTTATTATTTTCATACGTGGTACTTTGCTTTCATGTATGTTTGCATCATGTTTGTGCCTGGTACCGAAAGAGGGCAGAAGAGGGTGTTGGATCTCCTGGAACTGCGGACACAGTCAGTTCTGAGTGGTCATAAGAGTGCTGGGAATTAAATCTGGGACTTCTGAAAGAGCATTATTGTCCCTAGCCACTGAGAAATCACTTTACCTCCATTTGCCATTAATTCTTAAATTGCTACATTTGATGGTTAATTCTTTAGTTGCATGGGTGATGCTTCATTAAAAAAAAAGATATTATTTGTCCAAGGTAAACTATGGCATTTCTATAGCTATATGTAATGCATTTTAATTGTAATTACCCCCTCTGTCACTATCTCCTGGCCTTCCACATTCTGCTTCACCGGTCCCATTTAATGTATGTTTTTTACTACTGTTTTTATTCTTGCTGTCTTATTGTTATTGTTGCTCTAAGTTCCCATATATGATAAAAAAAATTGTCATGTGGGGCCAACTTTTTCCACTTCCATCATGATGATTTCTCATTTGTGCCACTTTCCTGAGGGCAGCATAAGTTCACTGAATATGTTTGAATTACACTCTAGAATGGTTGTTTCTTTTTGACTCTTTTGTTGTTGTTGTTGATTTCTTTTTGTTTGTTTGTTTGTTTGTTTGTTTTATCAAGACAGGGTTTCTCTTTGTTGCCCTGGCTGTCCTAGAACGCTTTCTGTAGATCAGGCTGTCCTTGAACTTAGAGATCTTCTTACTCTGCCTCCTGAGTACTGGGATGAAAGGCATGTACCACTACCTTCTTGCTTAATTACACAGATGCCAGCCTCTTCTGAAAGCATTATGGATGATGGGCTACTGTGGCTTAGCTCAGAGGTTGCCAAGAGACCCATAATTAGATTCACATATTGGCCTTACAACACTCTCTAATACAATTAAAACTCTCAAATGCATGCTATTTTGCATATACTCTGGACTATCACTAAAGATTTCTGATAGCCATTAATTGTTATATATTTAAATTTAATGAGTTAAGTTTTATTTAACATAATTATGCAAACTATACTGTTTTATATTCAAATGCTATTACTTTATATTTCACTGGTTTACAACCTACTGCCTCTTGCTATTCTGAAATATTTGATGATTAATATATATCTAGAACATTGATTCACTTTTCTTTCTCTTTCCTTTTTAAAATTCTATTTATTTATTCATTATAGTTTATTTACTTTGTATTCCCACTGAAGTACCCCCCTCCTATTAGTCCCACACACCCTTCCTTCTCCTCCCCTATGCCCTTTCCCTAGTCCCCTGATAGGGGAGGACCTCCATCTCTTCTTTCTGACCATAGCCTGTCATGTCTCATCAAGGTTGGCTGCATCATTTTCCTTTGTGGACTGACCAGGCTTAGTCCCAGGGGGGGGTGATCAAAGAGCCAGCCACTGAGTTCATGTCAGAGACAACCCCTGTACCCCTTACTAAGGAACCCACTTGGAAACTGAGCCACCTATGGGCTTCCTCTGAATAGGGGCTCTAGGTCTTCTCCATGCTTGGTCATTGGTTGCAGGATGCTGGGGTAAATCTCTCTGCCTCTCACTCTATCCCAGAATTCACCTCTTTCTGTTAGAACTCCCACTTTCTTATTTTCTGCCTCAGCTAACATGCCATTGGCTTTTTTTGTTGTTGTTGTTAATTGACCAATCAGAGAAAATCAGGGAGCAAAGATTATACAACATTGATCATTTAACATGAAAATGTCCCTGACTGGACTGCAACCAGATTTCAGGGCACAAAAATCAGCATCTGAATACACTGTGTACCCCCAAAACCAGTTCAGTGCCTATGTATCAATATGAGAAACCACATTGTCCAGGAACTATATTGGTCGTATTGCTCAAGACAAGATGGCTATTTTCCACTCAGACAAGAGCCTTTGCAGAGCAGATTTCAATTAAAAACATTTTAAGTGATATGATTAATTTTCAGTTTGAAATTTTGAAGATGATTTTTCCTTTTTAGAGCTTAACTACACGAAAAAAATCACTATAAATACACATGGTCCTATTTCTCAGTGTAACAATATTGATTTCTTATAAATAATGTCTAAATTACTATGTAGAGAAGAGGGAAGCAATTTAGGATGAATAAATACTATAAACATGTATTACAGAAGGTTGACCTAAGGGTTCACAGGGAAAAATTAAAAAGGGGTGTTGACTTTAGAGGTGGCCCTAGATGCATTGTCATATAGAGCTAACGGTTCTGAGTATGACTGCTTTGCTATTCAAAACAGCAGTTCCTGGGTAAGTAGCATCATCATTGTATGGTGAGAAGTCTTATCTATTTTCGGACTTTTCCTGGGAAGATATTAACAAAAGTTTATTGACCCTACATGGCAGATGCAAGAAATTATTTTTTTTTTGCTTCATCTATCTTAGTGAACTAGAAAGTTTATTGCTTTTAATTACAAAGGAATTATTTAGAGGTTGCTTACAGGAACAGGCATGGTTGAAAAGCATCTGCATCATTAAAAAAGCCTATCAATATGGGTGGCTATTCAATGACAGCTCCACTCCTGGGTGTCTCTGAACAGCCTGTTCAGAGGGTGACAAAATGTCCTTGTATCACCAGTTACTGCTTATATAACCTGAGAGAGTGGCTTTGGAGATCCTGAAACTTTCAGAAGCTTTCTGAGTTTTGTCATTTAGTTACTTCTTGAGTCTTAGAAGTTTCCTCTCTCTCTCAGAATGAGTGTTGGAAGAAAGAGCTTCATAACATGGCCAACTGAATTGTTCAGAGATTATTTCTTTTTCCATTAGGAAAAAGTGAGTTTACAAGTAAGCTTTTGGGTTGTTTGGTGGGTTGGTTTTTGTCATCATAAAATAATAAAGGAAAAACACAGAAGAAATACAGAGATTGATTTATCCTCCAAAATTTTGAGACAGTAAGGTACGGTCTCAATAGTCAAAAGGTTTTATTATGTGAGACTAACTTTAATACTTCATGTTTTAAGTTATTACCCAATAGTTTAATGTGTAGATGGCAAAATTTTATGGGCTATACCGTAATATAAATAAATGAAGAGAAATGTTTTAATAAAGCATTTAACATTGTATATTTATTTACAATTATACTATCATAGCTGAGAATTTGGACAGCTTGATACTTGTATCTTATGAAGTTCAAAGAGGCTCAGAAGAGAGAATATCTTTAAACTAGGATGACTGATGGGTAATTAAGAAAGGTAATTTTCAGGTTCCATTGTCCTAGGATTCTAGCTTATCCCAGAGATAACCCCTTACCAATTCTAGTTCTCTCCTCCTGTACTCGCTTTCTGTACCATCCTCTCTGGAATATTTCCTACCCCACTCCTTCATTCAGTTCCCTCCCTTTGTTCAACCTCCTCCATTTCTTTTATTCTATTTCTGCTACTCAGTGAGATTCACACATCCTCCCTTAGGTTCTCCTTGTTACTTAGCTTCTTTGGGTCTGTAGATTGTAGCGTATTTATCCTCTACTTTGTGACTAATATCCACTTCTAAGTGAGTACACAGCCATCTTCAGTAATTAGAAAAGACTTCCAATAGAGACTTTGGGAAAAGAACCTAGACACATAACCTTAAACCCACAATTTGTCTTGCATACAAGAAGTGCAAGGATAAAGATAAAGTAGAAATTGAGGAAAAGTTTAACCAATGACTGGCCCAGCTTGAGACCTATGCCATGAGAGAGAGTCCACCACTGATACAATTAATGATATTTTGCTATATTTGCAGACAAGCGCCTAGCATAACTGATGTCTGACAGACTTCACCCAGGAAGAGATGCAGACGCCCACAGCCAAATTTTTAGGTAAGTTTGGGAAATACTGGGGAAGAGGGAGGTTAAAGGATTGAAGAAGCCAGAGAGGTCAAGGACATCACATGAAAATTTACAGAATCAACTAACATGGGCTCATAGGGGCCCACAGAAATTGAATTGCTCAACAGACCCAGGCCTTCTGCACATTTGTTGTGCAACTCTGTCTTCATGTGGGACTGTTGTAATAAATAATAAAAAGGCTAATAACGTTTATTATCAAAAGCCTATAATTATTACAGTACTTTCTTTTAAATACTGATAGGTTTTAGGTAAGCCTTATTTTACATGGGGCTGTGAAGATATTATCTCCTAATGGACCCTGTTACTTCTCAACCCAAGATCCCATGCTGTTTGTTTGTTTATTTCTACCTGGGTTATTTCCCATTCAATAGCTCCATAAATAGCTACACATGCTTCCGGTCTGGGCCACTCTGCTCCCCACCATTCTCAGAGTTTACTCCTTCTGATCCATGTGGTTCTTCACCTATCCCATGGAGCCTCTCCTTCTTCCTCCTCCCTTACCTGTCTCCTCCTACTTCTTCCCATGATCCTCTGCTTCTCCAAGCTCCAGAGAACCTTGACCACGGCTCCCTAACTTTTGCCCTGCTCATTTGTGTAGGTATTCATTTAGACAATTAGGGATATTTTGGAGGCAAGGATTACAAACACCATTTCGGGGTATGTGACTGTCTGCAGGTAAAAGACAGCAAGCAGACCTCAGAGGGCAAAATGTTTAAATTAAAAACAAAGCACCAGACCATGATGTTACTTGGGACTCCTAGCAGCGGGAGCGGTCTCTAACTCTGTTGTCTGCCTTTGAATCCCTTTTCCATAACTGCCTTGTCTAGCCACAATAGATGATGAGTCTAGTCCTATTGGAACTTGATATGTCAAAACTGGTTGATATCCAAGGGAGAAGTTCCTTTTTCTGACAACAAACGGAGATGGCAGGGAGGTGAGGTGACAGGGGGGGTCTGGGAAGAGAAGAAGGAACACAAGCTGTAATCAGGATGTTAATTACTTACTTACTTAATTAATTAAAAATAAATTAACAAAGGTAATAGTAACTGTACCCTGACCTGGTAAAATAGTGATTGAAAGAAAATGCTTGCTTAAACATTTGGTGTTATTTTTACTGTTTGTATTTCTTGATTTTCTTTTTTTGAGAGAGTGAGAATAAACATGAACTTGGGTGAGTAGGTGGTAAGGAAGATCTGGGAGAACTGTAGGAAGGGAAAGAACATGATCAAAACAAGGATGTTCAAATAGAAAAATTATAAAAATGAAGATTTATATTTAGAAACTGGCAACAACTGCTAATATATTAAGATAGAAACCTGTCACTCATGCTGAATATGGATATTTTGAATGGTATATACTACCAGTGTATCTGTGTGCATACATGAGCATGTGTAAATGAACTTGTATGTAGACAACTTTTTAAATTTTTTTTATTAATTCCTTGTGAACTTCATACATTCTAATTCTATCATATTCATCTTTTATAGCTCTTTCCAGATCCATGCCATGTCTCATACCAAACTAACTTTATACCTTCATTTTCATTTTTAATGAAATATCTATTGAGACTAATTTGTGCAACCTTATACGCTTGGATGTATAAGAATAATATTGCTGAAAATCAATGTTCTATGATTTGATATTTTTTGTTTATTTGTTTGATAGTTTTTGTTTCTTTGTTTTTTTGGTTGATTGGTTAATTTTGTTGTTGGTCGTGGTTTGTTTGTTTGTTTTTGGTCAAAGATTTCCTTTGTAGCTCTGACTATCCTGAAGTCTACGTAGATCTATCCAGACCTGTCTGGTCTCATACTCTCTGTTGAACTGGCTGGCCTTGGACTCAGAGATCAATCTGATTCTGCTACTGAGCAGATCTCCATGTCGGAACCATGATCTTGACTTTTTAATTGCTTATTTTTTCCTTTTCTAAGACTTATTTTTAGAAATTAGATTCACTTTTATTTTGAAATAGGAAAATTTAACTCTAAGTTAAATAGATACTCACAAATCCAATCCTGGTAGCCACTTTTGACCTTTCTTTTCTTGGTTTCTGTTTGATTGTTTGTTTGTTTGATTTTTCCTACTCTTGGTTGAGCTCAACTTCTTATGAATCTTATTTTTCAATTTTAAATAGTTATTGTTATTTTTGATAATCAGAACATTATTGCATAGACATGTTCAGAATTTCATGATCTTTTCTCTATTTTTTTTCCTTTGTTCTGAGTGGACTGATTTTGAAAATAATCGTTTAAATGGATTTAAACATAAAGTAGTTTTCAAATAATAGAATGTCTATGGTTCTTATAAAAATAACTAATGTTTCTATGAATATACAGCAATCTTAAATCCACAGGGTATAGATATGCTTACTGAACAATATTTAGCATTCACTCTTTGCAAAGTTTCTTGGTATTTACAGGGCTTAATCTCATAAATTAGTAGTAGTTACTACAAGAATAAATCCACTAATCGTTGAGAAAATGATTATGTGTGTACATTTTTCTAAAATTCAAAAAGATGCTAAATATCCCTTATCAAGAGCAGTTGGCTGTAATAGTAGAGCCAGTGAATTTCATGGTGTGGAGATATAAAGTTGAAGATTTCAAGAAATGGAAATTTGAGGGAGAAGATATGTTAACAAAGCAAAATACAAACAGAATAATATAGCTTACAAACACTGGATACTCTATGAAGAAATCTCAGTTTACCTGTAGTATGCAGCTTGTATTGAGCAGATACTAGATGTCAAATTAAAAAAAAATCTTTTATTAACTAAATTTAAATGGGTAGCATTTTAAACATTTATTTATAGAAAAACAAGGTGCCCACAGAGCTACAGAGGCCTGAATAAAGTGGCTCATGGGTTATTAATAAAATAATAGGAAGATTCTTCCTTCCATATTTTGGCTGGAAAGAGATGTTAAAACTTAAAATTTACTTTTAAACAATTGGCTTTTATGCAACAATCCAAAGCAAGCAGATCTCTCTGAAAACAACGGCCGTTCGATGAAGGAAGTACAAGACATCACAACATACTAAGAATTTGTTATCCATGGTGAGAAAGTAAAAACAACCAAATAATCAAACAAAACCCCAGCCAGAAGATAACTTTTTTTTCCCTATAGGGAATCCAATTTTATGAGTTATTGTAATGTTGCTGTAAACATATGTTCATTGCTCAGTCATGCTTTCTTGCTGAAACGTGATGTGAAAATCGTAAGGTATTAGATTTGCCTGTCCTTCCTCCAGATGTTGTAATTATGTAATTATGTCACAAAACTCATCTCTACTTCACCTCTCTAGGGATTTCATGATTTATCACCTTTGCATCATTACACAAATTAACATCAACAGGAGCTTTCCCACTGGGTTACCTTTGTAATTTTAAATGATATAATTGCTTTAGAGGCTTGTTCAAGCCATTAATCAGAGACATTTTAATTGAATATAAGGTGATAATTGCCTTTCACAAGGAAAATAGGCTTGTGAAACCTAGGAGACAAACTAAGTGTTAATTTTGCTTGTTTAGTTAGACTGAGGCAGCAATGGAGGGGATTGGATGACTGGAGGACCATACATTTGGAGCATCTCCTTTCCTCTATTGTTTCCTCTTTTTAAGTCACACCACTTAACATAGCTTTAAGAAAGAAGATGATTCCATTCTTAATGAGTGCCCCATGCTGCTGAAAGGTGACACATTGGCAACTTCTGGAGGGGGGGGGGGCGTCCTGCATCCAGAGACTGGATACCAGATTGATGGTGACAGGGATAAATCCTCCCATCACACCTTCAGCAGCTCATCTCAGCCAAGATCACAGGAGCTGCCAGCCTCTGATGTCTGCTCAGGATTCACATTCTGTGACCTGTTAGGCTTCTGCCTCTCTGCAGAGACCACCAGCAGGGGACCTAATTACTGATGGTTTGTGACTTGGACCTGCCTTCCCTCAAGATTAGTTGAGTGGCATCACTTCCTTTATAACAATTCTCTGTCCTGCTGTGAACAGCTATTAACATGTAAAGGGCTTGCTCCTCCACACCCCTGCCCCACGCTCCCCTCTGCCCTGCCATAATCTGGTGGGACTCTGCTTCTAACCTAGAAGAGAAGGATGTAATAAATCCTTTGAGTTACCCAGGTCCCCACTAGTCTTGCAGTGGTACTAAAATAAGCTTTTTTTTTTTTTAATCTGCAAAATATTTGTTTCTCTTTATAGGCTGCATGATTTTGCTCACTGTCTGGTCTTCACTTCTCCCTGCATAAGCAGTTTCAGGCTTTATTTAAGTGTCTCATTTCCAAGTATTCATGACTTTATGCAGGGCTTGCCACACATCACTCATGCCTTATTTTGTAGGGTGAGTGAGTAATTAGCATCTTTCACAATTAGCCAGGATTTGCTCTGCTAATTTCATTCCTTGATGAAGGTGTTAACTTGGCGTGAAGTTGTAATATGTGGGGTGATTTATTAAGTCTACACTGATGGGTAGAAATCACGGGCTTCCCTTTCCTGTTGAGAAAGTTAACAGCGTACATTTGGAAGAGATGGTATTTGAAAAGTGGTGCTGGTGTGATTGAATGTGTGAATGTATAATGAAGTCAACACAGATAGCCCCTTTCTGGTTAAATTGTATTACAGTCATGTGGCAGTTCCATTAAAAAGAGAAGAAGAAGAAGAAGAAAGGAAAAGAAAAGAAAAGGACACCGAAGGAAGAAATCTGTACACATCCTCAGGAACAGCTGTCAGTCACAGTGGCAGTGGGGGTACTGAGCAAATGTCATACCTCTTTGTTTTTGTCATGGTATTTTTTTTCAACAAACAAATATTATTACACTGTCCTGAAGGAAGGGTATTTGCCAAAGAAAGCTATGTATATAACTTGTAACACAGGCGCCAATTATTTTGAAAAAAAAAAAACTCAAAATGAGGCAACCTGGCACTCAGTTCATTAGATTTACTGGTCATTTTTATTTTGTTTTCTGTGTTAAGCACAAAAGTCTCATTCAGTGTGTCATTTTGAGATAAAGTCTCTCTCTCTCTCTCTCTGTATGTATGTATGTGTGTATCTATTATCTATCTTTCTATCGATCAATCGATCGATCAATCTATCTATCTATCATCTATCTATCTATCTATCTCAGACTATCCAGACTACCTGTGAACTCATATATGTCTTGCCCACAAACATTGAATGTGGAATTACTTTACAGGAACTTAGCAGGATATATTACATATTTAGGATTGTACATATAAACATAAGTAAAGAGAAAGAGGCCATGTGAATTTGAAAGGAAGGAAGGGGTACATGGAGAGTTGGAAGGAAAGTAAAGGGAGGAGAGAAGATATAATTATAATCACAAAAAGTAATCAATTGTGTCAAACATGTATTACCATTACCACTTTATTAAAATATGAACTATTTTGGCATGACTAGAGATCCACTAAATTATTAATTAAAATATGTTTTATGGTGGCTATAAAGATGGCTTGGTGCTTAAGAGCACCTGTTATTGCAGAGGACTAGTAAACAGTTTCCAGCACTTTTACCATGACTCACAACTATCCATAGCTTCATTTCCAGGGGTCTTTTGCCTCTTTCGACCTTCATGGGCACCATATATGCACATGGTACACAGACATACAGGCAGGCGAAGCAAGCACACATAAAAACTAAAATAAATAATTCTAAGAATGTTTTAAAATTCTATACATGAAGATGTATAAATAATATCTCCTTGAATATTTTTCTAAAATCTTAAAAAGAGTTACAAAAGAATTTCTCTATTTCAAATTTTTGATAAATGAGAGAAAAGAAAAAAGAAGCCAGCGGTGTTTTAAATATAAATAATCATTCTATGGTGTTTATTTTTATAAAAGACAGATTACTTTTAGTAAAAAAAATTGTCATTTATTGAAGTCATACACGTACACACGAGTGGCCGCATTCATGTCTGTGTACTGAGTGTTTCTTTAGTGTCCTCAGACAACAGAAGCAGGTATCAGATGTCCTGGAACTGGAGTTACAGTTTTGCACAATCATTTATGTGCTGGTAATTAGCCTTAGGTCCCTTGAAAGAACAGTCAGTGTTCTTAACTTCTTACCCATCCTTCTTGTACCTTTCTGAAGACATTTTAAGACAATAGTAGAATGATTTTTTCCAAGAGCTTATCTACAAAATATACATGACTGAGAAATATTTAATATATTATATTTCAGAACTTTATTAAAAAGGTTGCTATGTGTCTTCAGCATGTAATGTATTGACCCAATTCTTTCCATAAAAGAGAATTGTATCATTCTGAGAGCTCAAAGCTCACTTCTCAGCTAACGTACTCACAATAGTACTTTTTAAAATTTGGTGCTGCATTTAACCTCCTTGAGTCCCCATTTTAGGGCTGTTCATCTATGTACCTTGCCTCCTTGTAAATCAGATACATTGGTTTCCATAGCAACACTCCTTGGCCAATTTTATTTTTGCTGACTTACTTTCTCTCTTTTTACCTCTCTGGGGGTCTCCTTGACACTGCCTTGGGCATAGATGCTGAGATTATCAATTTTACCTCTTCCTTGTATTTATTAACACATTACGAACAACTTCCAACTTCATATACATCTGTAAAATTTTGACTGATAGACATCTTGAATACTCAGGGACACTAGTGGTATTAAAGAAATATTTCAACATTAAATTGGCTGACCAGTGTAGACCTAAAAAAGAAACAAAAATTTAAGCAAAGACTTTGGAAATGAGGGTGTGAGCTACACATGCATCTGAAGGATAGTCTCTGGAGGGATAAATAACCCTCAGGAAAACAAAAAGGGATTACTAATACAAATTGAGCCATAGATTTGTAAGGACCAGCATAGAGTCAGGATAGATGAGAATTGAGATGGAAAGGGGTTTAGACTAGACAGGATCTTGCAGACCTATGAATCAATAAAGTGGTATCTATCTATAAGTCACTAAAAGTGTAGCATGCACACAGAAACAGGACAGATCATAAAACTTCACCACAGTAGATATGTTTAACTTATGCAAATCCATATAAAGTCATGTCCTATGACACCAAGGGCAGAGCTAGAACGTAACTCCTCATATCTATTCCCAGCCATTGTTGCCTCTATAATTGTGTGTCAGAAGATTTAATGCATCTACAATTGAAGTTATTAGGTGGAAGACATGATTGCCGTGTTCTATGCAATTTCTTCTCAATCATATAATATCATATAATTCATTTTGTGAAGAGTGGAAGAATCTCCTGTTTTCCGCCTAGATTATCTCACATAACAACACTGACAAATGCGAACTGAATTCAAGCCCTCAGCTATCATTTACTTATTTCTATGCACAGGATTTTATTTATAAATTAAGCCAGGATAGTTTATTCTAGGTAGATTGCTCCGAAATGTTGGTTCTTTTATTACTGTGCCAATTTGTAAATTCTGTGTCCTACTATATGCATCAAAAGCTTGATAAATCTGAGGTCTATTGGTGTCTAGAGATCATATTCAGGCACACAAATCTACAACAATACTGAAGAAAATTAAGACGTTATTATAAAGGATACTATTATTTTCAATTTTTCTAAATTCTTTGGCTATGAATAGTTTTGGGGAAATATAATAAAATTTTATATGATGGTTTATTTTGTTTTGAATTTCATTTTGCCATAACACTGAATTTTGTGGAGCTCAATGAATCAGTGTTTAAGAAGTAAAATCTGATATATATGTAAATGCCATATCAGTTGGAACACTAAAATCTGAATTTTAAAATAATTTAGTTGAAACATTTTAGATTTCAGTGTTATATAACTTTATTAAGCTAATTTATTAAGCCTACTTCCATTATCTGTGTAGCACAAGGAAAGCATTTAGGACACAAAGTTAATGATATAATCCATACTCTAAAGTAATTTAGAACCATCACACTAAGGTAGACAAAACAACTTTACCTTAATAAACATATGATTAAAACATTTTAAAAATCCTTTTATAAATTATTTTTAGTTTTATTACTTACAGTTTATTTACTTTGTATCTTCCCTGTATCTCCCTCAGTCCTCCCCTCCCAATCCCACCCTCCCTCTTTCCCACCCTTGTCCCTCTCCCAGTCTACTGAAAAGGGAGGTCCTTCTCCCCTTCCCTGTGATCCTAGTCTGTTAAGTCTCATCAGAAGTGGCTGTATTGTCTTCTTCTGTGGCCTTGTAAGGCTGATCACCCCTCAGGGGAAGGCGGTCAAAGAGTAGGCCAATCAGTTCATGTCAGAGACAGTACCTGTCCCCATTACTATAGAGGCCACTTGGACACTCAGCTGCCATAGGCTACCTCTGTGCAGGGGTTCCAAGCTATCTCCATGAGTGGTCTTTGGTTGGAGTATCAGTTTCAGAAAAGACCCTTGTGCCCAGACTTTTTGGATCTGTTGCTGTCCTTGTGGGGTTCCTGTCCTCTCCAGGTCTTCTTTCAGAAGATTCCCTGCGCTCTGCCCAAAGTTTGGCTATGAGTCTCAGCATCTGCCTTGATACCCTGTAGGGTAGAGCCTTTCAGAGGCCCTCTGTGGTAAACTCTTGTCCTGTTCCCTGTATTCTCCCTCCTCCAATATCCATCCTCTTTGCCTTTCTGAATGGGGATTGAGCATCTTAGCCAAAGTCTTCCTTCTTGATTAGCTTCCTTAGGTATACAGATTTTAGTATATTTATCTTGTATTATATGTATAGCATCCACTTGTGAGTGAGTATATACCCTTTGTGTCTTTCTGCTTCTGGGATACCTCACTCAGGATGATCTTTTCCAGTTCCCACCATTTACCTGCAAGTTTCATGATTTCCTTTTTCTTTTTTTTATTGCTGAGTAATATTCCCATGTGGATACCACATTTTTGTATCCATTCCTCAACTGAGGGGCATCTGGGCTGTTTCCAGCTTCTGGCTACTACAAATAAAGCTGCTCCAAACATGATTGAGCAGATGTCCTTGTTGTATACTTGAGTGCCTTTTGAATATATGCCGAGGTGTGGTATTGATCAAAACTTTTTTAAAAAATGTAATTTATTTATTTTTATATTAATCACAGGTTAGGTACTTTGCATCCCAGGCCTAGCCCCCTCCCGCATTCCCTCCCACTCTCCCCATCACTCCCTCTTCTCCTCCGCGCCCAATGATGATTTGGTTACTTAAAAGATTAGTAGCTCAATAAATAAAAATAAATAAAATTCATATAAAACTTTAACAATGCCTGTAATAATACATTTAAGTCTCCATATTGGAATATGAGGTACAGCTTAGAAAATTTCACTGTTTTACTGAGACTTAGTTCAATGATTTCGTAAAGGCTTTAGTAATATACTTATCCTTTAAAACTATAGAGTACATTCTGAGATGTTACAGTAATTAAACTTAGGAAACTTGACAAAGCTGAGACAGTATCACTATCAAAAGATACATGATTAATATTACAAACATGTTGTAGGGCTGGATAAAGCACTCACGGGCACCAAGAAGATGATACAAAACTATAATTTGCCAAGTAAAATGGAACAAAATGGTTATTATATAGACCTATAAGGTAAGATAAGCACACTGAAATCTATACACCTAAAGAAGATAAACAAGAAAGAGGACCCCGGATAAGATGATCAGTCCTCACTTAGATAAACAAATGGGATGGATAATGAATGTAAGAGAAAACAAGCAACAGGACAGGAGCCTACCACAGAGGGCCTCTGAACTCTACCTAGCAATGTATTAAAGCAGATATTAAGACTCACAACCAAACCTTCAACAGAGTGCAGGGAATCATATGAAAAAAGGGGGAGTTAGTAAGTCTTGAAGAGTACAAGAGCTCCACAAAGACCAAATAGATCAGAGCACAGGAGTCTTTTATGAGACTGTTTCTCCAACCAAGGACCATGTATGGATATAACTGAGAACCCCTGCTAAGAAAGTTCAGTATCCAACTGGGTACCCTAGTAAGGGGAACAGGGACTATTTCTGTCATGAACCCAATGGCTGGCTCTTTGACCCTCCCGCTCCCGAGGGAGCAGAAGCCTTGCTAGACCCCAAAAGAGGGCATTGCAGCCAGCCCTGAAAAGACCTGATAAGCTAGGGTCAGATAGAAGGCTAGGAGGTCCTCCCCTATCAGTGGACTTGGAAAGGGGCAGGGAGGAGATGAGGGAGGGTTGGGGAGTGTGGGAGCAAATGAGGGAGGGGGCTACAGCTGGGATACAGAGTGCATAACCTGTAATTAATATACAAATAAATAAATTTTAAAAAAGAAAAAATTAATCAATAACGTATTGTTTGCAAAAATACATGATAAAGGTAAGACAGTCATCATGTACCTGCTATTACTCCATAAAATAAGTACTAATAATTCCAAAAATGGAGGAGCAGCCTTACCAGACCACAGAGGAAGACAATGCAACACTCCTGATGAGAGATGATAGACTAGGATCAGAAGGAAGGGAAAGAAGACCTCCCTTATCAGTGGACTTGGGGAGAAGGAAGAAGGAAGGTGGGATTGGGAGGGGAGGAGGGAGGGGTTTATAGGGGGATACAAAGTGAATAAAGTGTAATTAATAAAAAAGTATGTTAAACTAGAGATTATATAACTCTTAGGATACCAGTTTGTTGTTTTTGTTTGTTTTGTGTTTTAAAACTTTTAGTAACTAGGAATTCACTTGTGCTAATGTAGAAAGTGAAAATCTTGCCTATCCAATGCTTTGTTTATAATCTTTCTAATAGACTTAGCTTGTGCTCCTTACCTTTGTAATATGCTAAGGCAAGATTGATTTGATCCCAGAACAGAGTTTATAATACTTACTCTCCAAGATTATAACTGAGTATTAATCTGGCAGCCTGCAAGGAATTTGGCTGTTTGTCACTCTTTTAGAACAAATGAGGTCTAGGGACAGTGTGTTATGTTTGCTAATATTTGTTAATGTATGTACACACTCAGGTTGTTCCAAAATATTTGGAAACACAGGTCTTCCTGATTCTACTTCAGTAAAGAATACTGATTTTCGTGGATAAAATTTTAATGTGAACAAAGAGCACGGCACAGTGGCACACACCTGTAATCCCAGTACTCTGAGAAACAGAGGCAGTCAGATCTCTGTGAGTTTGAGGTCAGCCTGGTCTAAGAAGCAAGTCCAGGGCAGCCAAGGCTACCCTTGAGAAACCCTACCTCAAAAATCCCCAATGAAACCAAAAATTAAGAATAAAAGAGAGAAAAGAAAGAAAGATCACATCTCATAACATTTCTTTTACAGAGAGCAGTATCATGCAGTGACTTTCTAAATGCAAAGCCTTCTTCAGAGAATGAACTAATATTGAGAGCCAGCCCATGCAAGACACTCATAAAATCATATCTCAGAATTTTCATAGATTAAATTGTCCTATGCTCAAATTGCTTCAGAATCCTGATTTTTTAAAATATTTATTTACTATTTTATGTATATGAGTGCTCTATTTGCATGTGGACCTGCATGCCAGAATAGGGCATCAGATCCCAATATAGATGGTTGGGAGCCACTATGTGGTTGTTGGGTATTGAACTCAGGACCTCTGGAAAAGCAGACAGTGCTTTAAATGCTGAGCCATCTCTCCAGCCCCAGAATCCTGTTTTGAAAAAGCATTTTTTTTTTAAAGTTAGAACTATTTAAGTTACTTTGACTTAAATCTTGTTTGACAAATGAGAATATTGTAAGTAAATTTGATTCAGCTGGTATTTTCTGTGATGGTTTCCATTTGTTACAAGAAGAATTTTTGAGGACAGACTAGCTACACATATCTCTGGGCACAAGGATAAGGTATAGACAGTAGTGAGAAGTCACTCTGGTTTAACCAAGTGGTGGCGGTGTTAGGATATTCTTTCTAAAATCCGTGATTTTGTTAGCTTGGGGAAATGGGCTATGTTTATAATGTCATGTGTGATTTCCTTCCAGTTTCATAATGTCCAATCTATGAAGTACTATAGACAACTAGTACTGTTGGGAGAGGGAAATTTAGCTTTCCCCAGGGATGAGCCTCCATAGTGTTTAATCAAGGCAACATGATCTGTCTTGAAATCATGTACATACAAACAACTAAAAGAGACTAAGCAGGTTGCATTTACATATTTGTGGTGTGTGTGTGTGTGTGTGTGTGTGTGTATGTGTGTGTGTGAAGCCATGATAAAGAAAAGGAAGTTATTAATTTGAGAGTAGAGATGTCCTGGAGAAATTAGAAGGAGGGTACTTAGGAGGGGCAAGAAGGTAGAAAGAAATGGAGAAATGATGTAATTTTGTCCTAATTAACAGAGTATTAAAAAAGTGAAAATAAATAAAAGAAGAAAATCAATTTGGTTCAAATTTCCCTTACTTTATCTGTAGTTTAAAATAAAATATAATGCCTATTTTCTAACTTATCAAAGTTCCTGCCATCCCTTTCTTGTCAGTGAGAATGGACAATCACAGAAAATTCTTAACAGAACTCTACAGCTTTTGGTAACACTTTTTTCTCTATTTTTATTTCTTCTTATTTTTAAACAAATATGAAAGATTATTCTTTTTAGACTTTTCTATTTTTTTTTAATTTTTTTTCTTTCTACAATACCTTGAATGAAACACTCTTTTTAGTTTTTTGTTTTGTTTTGTTTTTTTCTTCCTGAAATTATACTTCAATCATGCTAAGTTCCAGTTTGACCTTGAGATATATGCCTGACTTATTCTGGAAGATAGACAAATATTACTCTGATAAGCATGGAAAGGAATACAGGGAGAAAGAAAATATAGTATCCCCAGAGGTTGATCCCCACATTTTGTAGGTATAGAAAATTTAAAATATGTCAAGACCGTTTTGAAGTTACGAAAAATATTTGTCACCCAATGTCTAGTGTGTACAATGTGATGCATAAATACTTTTAAAACTTTGATTCAGATTGAGCGTGACTCCCCTAAATACTTTCATTCTACCTCTTTACCATGTCAAACCCTAGAGAGGAAAGTTGCCTTCCAGCCTTCCCTAAAGTAAATCAGTTACCAATACAAAGTCCCTCTGCTGCACAGAAACCAGAGCTTCCTTCTGTCTTGAGCAATGTTGATAGCTATCATAAATTCGAACACTGCAGGAAGGAAGGTAAAAAAGTGTGAATGCTAAGAAAAGGAGCTCAAGGTGGATGGCAGAAAGGGACATTAATAAGACCTTAGTAAAAGTAGTCATTAATTGCAGAGGATTCACATTTCCGTCTAGTGAAAACACTTTTGACATTCTCTTTTTTTTGGCTCTTTTTATTAATTAAATTTTTTGATATTAATTATAGTTTATTCACTTTGTATCCTAGCTGTAGCCCCTTCACTCTTAACAGTTCTCATCAGGAATCTCTCTAATATTTTTTAACATTTTTGTTTTATATTAATCACAGGTTATATACTTTGTATCCCTCCCACATTCCCTCCCTATCCTCCCTTTCCCTCCCTCATTTCCTCCCTGCTGCTTTCCAAGTCCACTGATAGGGGAGGACCTCCTCCCCTTCCATCTAACTCTAGCTTATCAGGACTCTTCAGAGTGCTCTGATTGAGAAGTATTGGTAGGTATTGAAGACAATAATCTTTAGCTGAATGTGGAAAATTATAGGACTTTAAAAACATTCATAGATTTCAATAGGTAACTTTTAAAATCTGAGATATATACATCAATGCAAATATATTTTAAATTTGTTTTAAAGAAACCATTTATGACCCATGGTAGCAGTGTTCAGGAAAAAATGTGGATTTAAGTAGACATACTATCTGCCTGAACTTTGCTTTGTAAATAAAAATTATGTTTAAAGCCAAAGTAGTGAGGAAAATATTAACTTTACCATCTTGGTGAAATAAAGTTATTAGCAGGAATACTTAGCAGCAATGAAAGTTTTAGGAGGCAAGTAGGATACAGTTTAAGAAATATACTTTTGATTGTAGTAAGTCAGCCAAACTCTGAGTAAACAAATATAAACAAAAACAGCAGAGATGTTCTTCAATTAATTAAAAATCTTGCGGAATCTTGCATTTGGTTCTATGAAGACAAACTATTGTTAATATCATAGAGTAGTCTTTAGAGCAGTGGACAAATAATGTGAACGAATGAAAAATCAAGCCACACCAGGTTAGGAAGCAAATGAGAATTTTCAGACAAGTGCACATAAGTAGAAAGTCACACTATGGCAATGTCCTTGTATGTTAATAGTGTTAAATTCACTAGTTAAATATAATCTCAAAAGACAGAACCATTATATGAAAGTGACAATGCTCAAGTACACAACAAGGACATGTGCTCAAATATGTTCGTAGCTGCTTTATTTGTAATAGCCAGAACCTGGAAACAACCCAGATGTCCCTCATCTGAGGAATGGATACAGAAATTGTGGTACTTTTACACAATGGAATACTACTCTGCAATTAAAAATGAGGAAATCATGAAATTTGCAGGCAAATGGTGGGACCTGGAAATGATCATCTTGAGTGAGGTATCCCAAAAGCAGATACTCACTTACAGAGACCTATAAGATAGGATAATCATACTGAAATCTATACAATTAAAGAAAATAAACAAGAAAGAGGACCTGGGGTTAGAAGATTAATACTCACTTAGAAAGACGAATGGGATGGACATTGGATGTAGAAGAAAACAAGTAGCAGGACAAGAACTTACCACAGAGGGCCTGGGAAAGATTACCTAGCAGTGTATCAAAGCAAATATTAAGGCACATAACTAACCCTTTGGCAGAGTGCAGGGAATCATATGAAAGAAAGGGGAGTTAGTATGATCTGGAGAAGACAGTTGCTGTGCAAGGACCAAATATGTCAGGGCACAGGGGTATTTTTTGAGACTGTTTCTCCAAGGAAGGACCATATATGGATATAACATAGAACCCCTGCCTGAATGTAGCAAATGATAGCTCAATATCCAAGTGGGTGTCCTAGTAAGGGGAACAGGGACTATTTTGGACATGAACTCAATGGCTGGCTCTTCGACAACCCCCTCTCCCACCCCCTGAGGGAGTATCAGCCTTTCTAGGTCACAGAAGAGGACATTGCAGCCAGTCCTGAAGAGACCTGATAAGCTAGAGTTAGATGGAAGGGGAGGAGGTCCTCCCCTATCAGTGGACTTGGAAAGGGGCAGGGAGGAGATGAGGGAGGAATGGGGGGGGGGAATAGGGAGGGAGTGCGGGATAGGGCTACAGCTGGAATACAAGTACATAACCTGTGATTAATATAAAATAATAATGAAAAAAATTAAAAAAGATAGAAAATAAAAGAAAAAAGGAAGTGACAATGAATGTGATTGTAGCTGGTCATAAGGAAAGACATGTTGCAACCAGGTTTAAAAACTGCAGTTATTCCCTCTTTGATGTTTTAAATTTACTATAATTATTTTGAAGTTATTCAAGAACAAATAGGGAAACTATAATGTGGGCATGTATTCATATCTATATCTATCTATCTATATTTATCTATCTATCTATCTATCTGTATATTTAAACATGTACATTATCATTTGACCATAGAAGTTTTTGGAGGAACAGACTAGGATGCCCATGAGACTTGACCATTTACTCCATATAAAAACCTTTGTTCCTAATTAGTGTGTGTATACTCTAGAACAGAAAGAATACAAAACTTGCATTAAATACAACCATTGTAAAATATGTGTGATGGAAAGAGTAGGACTCTAAATCAGCCATATAACTAGCACCACAGTACTTACTTATAAACAAATTTAAATTTGAATCCTTCTTCTGATTTTGTGTTAGTAAATATCAGTCTGCTGACTATTTGCTGGCTGTTCAATTTGCCGAATGTTTGACTCTTTCACACACGCGCGCACACACACACACACATATATATATATAAAGATGTATTGTAACACTATAGGTATTTATGGTACAGAAAAGTTTACAGAAACAATTCTTTTTATTTTTGTTTTGTCCTCGGATTTTATATTTTCTCTTATTACATGGGATATCTAATAATGCTTTTCAAGTTCAAAATAGAAATATGAATTTGAATTTACCTCACTTGATTATATTATGTAGATACAGTTGCTCAGGAAATTGTTTTTAAAATGTGAGGTGTAAACATGTGTTAGGGAACTTGAATAGCAGACCTACAAAACTAACTATATTGGAAATAAAACTGGCAAAGGGGAATGGTGAATCTGTTCTAAAATTTTAAATGATTTTCATGGATATTACTATATTTTTCTAAGGATTTAGCATTCTGGGACATTTTAAAAATATTCTGTTATTATTACTATCATTTGTTACAATTTATTCAATTTATATCCCAGCTATGGCCCCCTCCCTCATCTCCTCCCAATCCCACCCTCCCTACCTCTTCTTCCACTATGCCCCTTCTAAAGGACCAGGGTTCAATTCCCAGCACCCACAACTGTCTCTAACTCCAAGATCTGTGACATTCTTAATTAAGAAATGTGTTTATAAACACAACATCTACAATACCATGTCCTTTTGACTTATTTTCTCTTTATATCCAAGAGATGGACTCATTGTGACTTAGGAAGGAATCAGTACTTGGTAATTTATGTTGTGGGGCTTTGAATTTTCGGACTAAGGTACTCTAGTCTTCTCACAAAATGTGTACATGTTGTATTTCCATGACAAGTTGTTTAAAGCTTCTGAGTCTCTGTTGCAGAGAATGAAGACATGATTTCAAACAGTGCTTTATCACTTCAGGGGTATTCCATAAAGGTTGAAATTGGCCAGGAGTATATAAAACTCTTTTGATCTTTGGTCGTGGGTCATCATAAACTGAAAAGTATTATGCTGAGCAGAACAAGAAGCAGTTTCAGTACCACACTCTAGAGAGGATATTTACAGGCTCATATACATCCCAGCTAACACTGGAAATGAAGATACAACATAATCATATAACACATCAGTTTCTCTTGGCATTGTATCAGAATATGTGTTGTCAAGCACAAGCACTTGGAGAATAGCTTTGGAATAAGACAGTTGATGACATGCCTCACCCTCACATCTGCTCAACTGTGTCCTTAGAGCAGGTCAGTATCTCTGTATCTGGGATCCCTGTAACATTATACGTCATCCTCCATGCCCCAACACCCTCTCCACACATTTTGATTCCTGACTGACTTATTTAGCTATTTGCTATCTTTTTATTGACTCTACAGAGAAGAGACAGCCCTTTAGAGCTCCTTTTTATTTTCACAGCAGTTAATATTGGGCATGGTAGATGGCCTAGTGGTCACAATATATTTCAAGACCCAATTCTGAGAGCTAGTGCCTTCTTGTATGACAATAGTCTTTTACGTTTCATGGTATATTTTCTCATACGTATGTGTTGGACTTCATAAAGAATCCAACAGGAAGACATCCCAAATAAGATTCATCATAACTAATGATGTTTTCTTGTACAAGACAACTTCTCACAAACATGTAAATGGGTCACAATGTCTGAACAAGTTCTCTGCACTTGTGTCTATGGAATGAAGAACTGATTATGTCCTAATGAACCTTTGTATTCATCATTGCTCCTAATTCTTGTGCTGATAATTTTTAAAGATGTTATTTTATATTATGTAAATTTCCTAACCTTTCAATTTATCATCTTTATAAACTTAAGTATAATTCAGAATTATGAGAAGAACAAAAAAGTTTATTTTCAAATTTCATATATAAATTACATTTTTTTCTTTGTTCTGGACCAGAGAAAAGTATCCTTTGATGCTCAGTTGCAGTTTCACATTCTGTAAATGAAAGCTGGCATGTGATTAAATGGACACTAGGAGAAAAAAAGCAGGAGTTGAGTCAAAGTTTGAATTTCTACTTTCTAGAATTAAATTAGAAATTAAGAATTGTCTAATCAGCGTTTGTGTTGAAGTGATACACTGAACACTAATGGCTTTTCCCCTCTCTACACATTCAGTACAACTTTCATTACTTTGGTCCTATGGTGTTCTTTAAAATACTTTCTGATCTTCAAGATTCTTGTTTTTAACAGAAAGTAATGTTGGGGATCTCTGCTTATGATTATTAAAAGCAAAGCCATTGTCCAGCAAAGGTTAAATTTTCACAGAGAAAGACAGGACACAAAAACATACAATGAATATCAGTATCTAAGCCCTTGAAATCACCTCAGATGGGCAGGAAAGGAAAATCAGCAGGCACCACCTCAGCTCCTAGCATTTTCTGTCCCCTTCTACAAAGCTTGCTCACCTACCAGTGTACTGTGTTTGAACTTGTCTTTATTTAACTTCAGTTACATTTAACCATCCTTCCCGAAGGAAAATCCATTCATTTATACTCATCCAAGATTTTCTTCCTGGAATCTACTTGGGTGTGCATGAGTGTGTGTGTGTGTGTGTGTGTGTGTGTGT
>CM053756.1:20493998-20538476 GCA_028658305.1 Pachyuromys duprasi | reverse complement strand
TTTTTTTTCTCAGTGGTCTGGAACTTGTCAAGTAAGATAAATCAGTGAAATCAAGCCCTAGGTGTCTGTCCCTACCTCTTCAACACTGAGATTACAAGCCCACATTACCATGTCTGTTTATTGTATGTGATGTTTGGAAATTGAATTCAGGCCCTTCTGCTTTCAAATCAGACACTTTCCTAACTGAGCTATGTCCTCTGCCATAGTCTTTCCTTATTAGGAGATATTGAACACCATAATCCCCTCAAATGCAAATAAAAAAAAAACAAATCAGTTGTGTATATACTACAATTTTCTTTGTTGTTCCTGTGTTGCAGAACACCAAATTGATTTCGTACTTAAACCCTTTTGTATAATACTGTAATAAATACCGAAGTACCATATTTCTATATTATACAGCTTCAGGTCATTTCAATAAACCTGAGAATGGTGCAGTAGGGCTGCATGGAAGATCTGTTAGTGTTTTTGAGAATCATCATCTTGAAGTCCACAGTCAATGGACTGCTAGTACTATCAGCACTTGTTTTCCTAAGGACTGTGAGTTTAAAAAAGAATTGGGGGGTTGTTTTGGTTTGGTTTAGATTTTGTCGTTGATGGTGGTATCCTGGATTTACTTTGCAGACCAGGATGGCCTTGGACTCACAAACATCTGCCTGTCTCTGTCTCCCAGAGTGCTGCGATTTCAGGCGTTATCCATCGTACCTGGCTAGGACTGTTACTTAGACTGGGATAAGATGAATTCTCAATGTAGTTTTGGTTTGAGTTTCTATGCAGTGGATAATATTGAACATCCTTCCTTATTTTTATTGGCCATTTGTATTTCATCTTTCGGTATCTCTAGGTTCACTTCATTTTGTTTTCTTGTTTATGTTGTTTTAAAACTTTTATACAGATCCATAAATTTGTATATGTAGAGTGAAACTGTCTAGAGGGGCACAGGGGACTAATGGGAAGTAAGAGAGGCAAGAGAGGACCAAGGTAAAGGGTGAAGGGGATGTCTGACAGAAGTTTATTGAAAAATAACTTTTTCTGGTTTGTTATTGCTGCTATCTACTAATTTAATAATTTTGTATATGGGCAAATGCAAGGTCAATGTATCTTGTTCTATTTCTTTTATGTTTATTACTGTTATCTGTGATCGACTGAGTTTTTAAGTGAAATACAAAATACAGTTGCTGAAAGATTAAGTAGATGAGTTTTAATCAGACATTCACATTAACCACCAGGTCAAAACATTTCTATCTTTTTTTTTTTGCTTTTTGTTTTGTTTGAATTGTTTTCTTTTAATGTTAATAATTAATTCAACTTACATATCGGTCATAGGCACTTCCCTGCTCTTTTCCCAGTCCCACTCTCTCTCCCACATCCCCTCTCCCCTATTTCTGAGAATAAGGGAGTCCCTCTAGCCCTACGCCCCAGATCATCTATTCACATGAGGACTGAGTTCCTCTTTCCCCCTGTGGCCTTGCAGGGAAGTCCTATGGCAGGGGGACAGTTCTGACACACTTCTATCTTCATAGCAAGATGGGTAAATTATTCTCTACTAGATAGCCTTTCTTAGGTTGGCTATATTTTATTTGTTTTCTACCCTTACCTCGCAATACTGTACTTTATTTCTGAATTCAGAGTTAGACTATAATGAGTTTGGTTAACTAGTTAAGTATGACTTTTAGTGGAGCATCATTGTAAAGGATATGTTTTAAAATGCATACTAGGCAAGTCATTTTACTCTCATACCTGCCTAGTTACTGTGGAATAAAAGAAATGAGTTCATCATTTGTGAGATCACCAGTGCCAATGTTAAGAAATTTATAATCAGAAGTAGTTGGTGAGTGCAGGTACACAACGTTTATGATTATTATTAAAGTTTCCCTTCTGAGTTTCCCAACTCACCTTGTCTATTCTTCAGTTATTCTATACTCCTTTTTATTTCCAACTCAATATTCCTGGTGCTTCTTTCTCCAGCTCTGTGGGAAAGTTCTAAAATATAAAAGTAATCAAACATAGGTTTATTTTGTTCATTGGAGCAGGGATCATAAGCCATAGTTCATTCTAACTGTTCATTTAGCTTAAGGACCTCACCATGTCTATGAACACTATTTACCATTTTGGCTTAATGTAATAAGCATTCAGATATTGTTTGCTTTTGAAATTAGATCTAATCACTTTTTTAAAAAATTGAGTCTTTTTATTATTATAATTATATATAATTTATTCAATTTATACTCCAGCTGTGTCCCCTTCCTTGTCTCCTCCCAATCCCACCCTCCTTCCCTCTTCTCCTCCTATGCCCCTCCCATAGTCCACTGATAGGGAAGGTCCTCCTCCCCTTCTATTTTGACCCTAGCCTATCAGGTCCCATCAGGACTGGGTACTTTTTCTGTCCTCTGTGGCCTGGCAAGGCTGCTCCCCACATCGGGAGGTGATCAGAGAGCCAACCACTGAGTTCATGGCAGAGAAAGTCCCTGCTGCCCTTACTAAGAAACCCACTTGGAGACTGAGTCTATGGGCTACATGTATGCTCTCTCCTTCTGCCTTTTCGTGGTTTAGTTTTTGAAATCTTTTTTCCTGGTACTCATCATCTCCGTTGTCAGGTGTGTTGGCACTTAGCAGCACATCGACTAAGTTGGGGTTCCATATTCTAGGACTCTCCTTGGAAGAGCAGTTTCCTGTTAGGAGGGAGACTTCCTTTTTGGAGGGGAGAAAAAGTAATGGGCAACAAAGTTGTTTTCTGTTGCGTTCTTCGGGTTTTTTGTTTTCGAGTTTGAGAAAGAGTGAATGTGTTGCAGCGTTCTTTGAAAAGGAGTTTTGTTAAGTGGTGTAACAGTTCTTTTTGTTGTTTATAAATATTATTGTATTTATGTATTATATAAACAGTTATTATATATACATAATTATATATATATATATGTAGTACCTTTTATTAATTACAATTTATTCACTTTGTATCCCAGCTGAATAACCCTCCCCCATTTCCTCCCAATCCCACCCTCCCTCACTCTTTTTCTCCTATGACCCTCCCCCAATCCAATGATAGGGTAGATCCTCCTTCCCTTCTGCCTGAACCTAGTCTATCAGGTCTCATCAGGACTGGGTTAATAGTTCTTTTGATAACAAAGTTGCTTCTGGGAGAAGCACTAACTCCCTCAAATGTTTACAAATTAAAAGTAATGGAAAATAATATTTTTTGTCTTCCTTTTAAAACTAAACTTGTGCCGCCACAAGGCAGGAGTGCTCAGTAAGTTGTAAAACCCAAATTTGGTTTTGTGGTATAAATCAGAAAGGCATTATCACTTTCTCAGTTGAGAGCTGATGCAGATCTAATCACTTTTATTGTTGGGTTTGTGAACTGTTGAAGGGAGACCCCAGACTCAGATGGTATGCAAAACCAAAGACTGTTTATTCTGTCGAGAATTCCAGCATGCTTGTGTGACCAACTTCACAAAATGGCTTCAACCCCAGGACCCCTTTAAAGCCAGAAGGGGTCATTTTTATTGTGACTAAGTGACCCCGACTGGGACTGGCTGGAGCCTGGGAATGAAGTCTTCTCATTACTTAGTGTCTATGTACTGGGTTCTGTTGTGTTGTTGTTACATTAACTCATATAATTTTGAGTGCACCAAAAGTATATCTGTGTTACTGAGGGTTAACACTTAACTTAATACAGGCAAGAAACGTGATAAGATTGTTAATAAAACATCTAGTATTCCAGTCAGTTGGTGCTTGTCACGGTGATCACATCAGAAAG
The DNA here is from genome assembly GCA_028658305.1 of Pachyuromys duprasi. Classification (NCBI taxonomy): domain Eukaryota; kingdom Metazoa; phylum Chordata; class Mammalia; order Rodentia; family Muridae; genus Pachyuromys; species Pachyuromys duprasi. The sequence goes on along the minus strand of CM053756.1, from coordinate 20,534,728 downwards.
TTTAGCCACGTCACTGATACACACCATACCGCTTGTTACCTTTTTCCATTGCTACGCACTTAGACCTCACTTTCAGAAATGTTTTGATCTGTAAGGCCCCTGCTCCGTCGCTGTCCCTGTCTCTGGATCTGCCTTACTACTTCCTGGAATTCTCTCATTATTTTCAGATCCACGGGAACGGATATATTCTTCAACAGCACGATTTAATGAAAAGAACAACACGGGCTGTGAAGGAGCAGTTGGGAGCCCAGTTCTGTTTATAGCTAATCTTTATACTCACTGCGCTTTGATCTTCAAGAATGAGGGCTTTCCTTTTAGGCTTCTGTATGCAACAATGAGCATTTAGTTTTGTACAGAAACCAGCTTTCTTTTCAACTTTACTGCATGCAGGTCTGCATTTGCCTTTCTTGAGAAAGCAAAAATAGGTGTCTTTCAATTCAGATTTTACTGTGGAAAAGAATAAAACATTAGAGGAATCACTGCATCACTTTTATATACAATACAGGAATGAATTTGGGATAAATCAATCGTTGATGTGAAAATAAATACAGCATCTCTCTATTGTGGTAGGGGCTTCCAAATTCAATTTTTTTCCTATTTTACTTGGGATATACATTTTGTAATTTTTTTTGTTTCACTGTCGTATTTCTATCTATTGTCATATTATTACTGATAGGGTGAACCCACTAGGTGATCATACTTGTATTACATGAAGATGTTCAAATATACATTGCAAGATCAAGAGCAGCTTTGAGAGGTGTGCCAAAATTTTTTTTGGCATTATTTCTACATGGTTTGTCTTGTTAAATCAACATTATTGAATTATGCTGACACACAAAGGCATGTCCATATCATATGTGCAATTAGATTAATAATTGAGGCTGATGCAAAAACTCATGGCACTAACAACTCAATATATATTATGTCTTTGTGATATTTTGCCTCTATTTCAAATAAACTAAAACATTTACATAGCTTTGCCTTTCAGATACACATAGGGAAATTAGTTAACAGTGATTATATTACTGTACAATATGAATATCATTAGATGTACTTTCATGGAAAATGAAAATAACCAGCATACTTTGACGATTTAGGGGATCTTTGAACATTTATAAATATCTACATACTGGCTGGGAATGATGGGTTTTAAGGAATTTACTGTGGAAATGATGATTCTGATAACCTAAAATATTCCTGTTTTCTGTTTTTAGTGAACAAAGATTAGCAACAATATCTCATTTACTCTGGGAAGAAAGATAGATTCAGGGGAAATTAAACCCATATTATATTCTTTGTGTATGCATATATGTACTGGCAATGGAATCCAGGGCCTTATACATTTTAGAAAATCAGTTTAGGTAAAAATCTACATCACCAGGCCAATAGGAACTTTTGTTTTTTTTTTTTTTTTTTTACCATATATCTTAAGCCACACAATACCACTGCTTTACGGGTAAATTAATAATGGTTCCTTTTTAATATTATCTAGAGAGATGCTATTTATTGCCTTTGATAATGAGAAGAAAAGACATTATTTCACTAGATTAAAAAATGTATCCTCAAATTACACTGTTCTATATGAGAATGTGAAGCATGTATGTTGACTCAATTGGAACCTACAAATAACAGAAGATGACAGCTGTCAAGCATCAGTATGAGAAAAAATAGCATTATTTAAGTGGGAATTATAAATTAGCATTCTTCCACTAGTAACAAAAATAACAAATAGCTTCTCTCTAGATAACAGCTACTGTTCCATATTAAAACTCATTTTCATGCACAAGAAGGAATTGCAAATTCCTGAACTTATAGATAAAACTATCCACACAGATACACAATGTCTCTTAGGGTTTCAAAAGTACTGAAAATGTCAAGAAGAATGTCACATTTTTTTCAAAGTAGTGACATGAGAGACACATATATATCATGATAGTATAACTGGAGTTGATATTTTATTATACTAACATGGCTGTGCTAAATGCCAGTGTGCTTTCTGAAACTGGCCATGATTTCCAAAAGAAACAAGGAATGGGACTTGGGAGGGATTGGTGGGAGGAAAAGGAAAGGAGAAAATGATGTTTTCTTAAATTTTAAAATATATCTAAAATATTTTAATAGTTAGCCTTTAATTTAGGGTAATGTAATATATTAATTTTCATATTTAACATATTTAATTTGCATTACAAATCTTTAAAGCATATGAATATTTTGTTTGCTTGTTTGTTTCTGAGATGTGGTTCTCTGTCATGCCCATACTGATACTGACCTACTGTGCTCAAGTGATCCTTCTGGCTCAGAGTGTTTAAGTAGTTAGAACTAAAAGTGTATCCCATTTCATTTGATTTTAGAACATGTTACCCTTTTGTGAAAAATAAGTATGTGGGGATTTTTAGTCTTTTCAAAGTGGATGTAGTCATAGAATGCTTGGTTTGCTTTGTGTTTCGGTAGAATGGACTTGAAGGACAAAATCAAATTGTTCAATGACTCCTGATGTGCTAGCTATACTTGCTTCCTTATTTTTTTTAAGCTGAGTAGAAACAATTGCAGTATTTTTTGCCTAAACAAGGAAAATAGTTGTCCCAGCTTAAATAGTCTGAAATGTATCAAGACAGTCTGTTCACTGCTCTTCATCAAAATGCGTCCCTTCACCTGCTAATCTAAAGTCAGTATAATCAATTCAATGGGATAGAAAGAAAAGCACATAGTCCGAGCACATGAAGCTCAAGATGGTAAATTTTGCGTGTTTTTCCTTCAGTAGACCTCAAAGAAGCTGCCCTTTATGTAAAAGGAGATGTTATCTGCCTTCAAAAACTTTCAATATATTTTAAAAATAATTACAATACCATTTTAAAAGTTTCTTACACTTTAAGCTCATTCTGTACAATTTATACATTTATATATATATATAACTAATCTTTATGAAATTACTGAATTAATATACTTAATTTATAAATAAATTAAATAAATACATGATTTAAAAATATATATATGTATATATATAAAACCAATACGTTAAAGAAATCAAATTTGCATTTAGATATTAGCAACATCAAATATTATGTTAATCTTAATTGCTCTTCTCACAATCATTTAATCAAAATCATACATTTTCAGTATCCCACAGTGATATGACTCACTAGGAACAAGGCCACAAGTCCTTTATTTATAATACATTCTGGGAAATCTAACTGCTTCCTTGGCTATCAAATCACCTCCTTGTTCCCAGATGAAATCTAACGATTTTCTTCTCCTGAAACAGTCATCTTCCCAATGAGATTTTCCATTTTACCTGTACACAACAGATCCAGAAAGCAAAACAAAATAAAGACGACAGGCAGCTTCATGATGAAGAGTGAGTCGCAGCAGAGGTTCTTCTGTTTTTAAATAAGAGAACCATGGGTGACCTTTATCTTCCCTGTCTCTTCCTTCAGTAATTCAGTTATTAATGTTTATCAAGTTTGTGCTCTGTTTCTCTGTGCCTGGGGCAAACGGGCCAGATATTTCTTATCTTTCATCTTGAGAACATAAAAGCATTGTTATTGTCAGCTGATGATTTTCTTTCTAAATAACTATTCTCCAAGAAAGGCCAATGATGTTGGGGACAACCTATGTGCTGTCTGGGAGATATAGGCATAACTTACTCTGAAATTTTTTCTCTGATTTTTAAATACCTGTTTATGCTATAAATCAAATGTTTTAAAATTTTACTTATTTTTTATTAATTACAGTTTATTCGCTTTGTATTCTAACTGTAGCCCCCTCCCTCATCCCTTCCACATGCCACCCTCCCTCCCTCATTTCCTCCCTTGCTCCTCCCCAAGTTCACTCATAGGGATGCTCCTCCTCCCCTTCCCTCTGACCCTAACCTATGAGGTCTCATAAGCACTAGCTGCATTATTTTCCTATGTTGCCTGGTAAGGCTGTTCCCCTCTCAGGAGAAAGTTTTCAAAGCTCCAGCCACTGAGTTCATGTCAGAAACAGTTTACAAAAACAACGAATCTGTAAATTTTTGTATCCTAGTTTTCTATACATGAGATCTTTCCCTATTCTTGTAAAATATGATCATTACTGAAAATCTTTGTTATGGTGACTGAAATAAAGCATTCTTTGCTATCAGTTTGTGCTACACAGAATGCAGATTTCAGAAACAGTGAAGTTTAAGAGAACTATGCAACAATTTTTCTCTCTCTCCTCTCAGAGCTACTAAAAAATTTGTGTGTGAAATATTCATAAGATGTTAGGTACTTTCTATATCCCCTTTTCTTCATAAGATTCCCTGCACTCTGCCCAAAGTTTGGTGATGAGCCCCAGCATCTGCTTTGATATACTCCTGGGTAGAGTCTTTCAGAGGCCCTCTGTCTTAGGCTCCTGTCCTGTTTCCTGTTTTCTCTCTCTTCCTATGTCTCTTCCATTTGCCTTTCTGAGTGAAGATTGATCATGTTACCCAGTGTCCTCCTACTTACTTAGCTTCTTTAGGTGTACATATTTTAGTATGTTTATCCTATATTATATTTCTAGTATCCACTTATGAGTGAGTATATACCCTGTGTGTCTTTCTGCTTCTGAGATACCTCACTTAGGATGATCTTTTCTAGATCCCACCATTTGCCAGCAAATTTCACGATTTCCTTGTTTTTAATTGCTGAGTAGTATTCCATTATGTAAATGTACCACAACTTCTGTATCCAATCCTCCATTGAGGGACATTTGGGTTATTTCCAGGTTTTAGCTATTATGAATAAAACTGCTACAAACAAGGTGGACAGGAGCTCCACACAGAGAGCAACTGAACCAAGACAATATGGGCACAGGGTTCTTTTCTGAGATTGATACTCCAACTAAGGATCATGCATAGAGATAATGTAGAACCCTGGAAGCTCAGTATCAAAGAGGGTTCCCTAGTAATGGGAACAGGAACTATCTCATTACTAATTATTATGAACATGAACTCAGTGGCTTGCTCTTTGATCAGCCCACAGAGGGAAGACAGTGCAGCCAGTCCTGATGAGATCTGATAGGTTAGGGTGAGATGGAAAGGGAGGAAGACCTCCCCTATCATTACACTTGGACAAGGTCATGGGAGGAGATGATAGAAGGGTGGTAATGAGGGAAGGGGCTACAGCTGGGATACAAAGTGAATAAACTGAAATTAATATAAAAAATAAAATTAAAATAAAATGATATTAGGTACTAATACTGACAATAAGTTTTATGCCATGTTGGTAAGAAAATTAATCACACAAATGCTTCTTAAATATGTGTCTATTGTTATTGTATACTTAAAAGACTATGGGATTCATTCCTAACATTCCTAGTATATCCATTTCTTTAAAACAATGTAACCAAAACAAAGAAAAAAAAAGAGAGAGAGAAAGAAAAAAGGAAAGGAACTGAGATCTATTGTTGGAACTCCATTAATATGCAACATTAATATACAAAAACAACAGATATAAGTTTTGCCCTCTGAGTCAGGAATCACTAAGTTGGGCCATCTCCAAAGAACCTCAGTGCACCTAGTAAGAACCGTGTGCACTAGAATGCAACATTCTGGAAAATAAATGTAGATTATCTAATTAAAGACACAATTATTTCTCCTCCCTTTTTAGTTTAGCTTAAGGTAGATCTGCCTTTTTAATTTTTTAAATAAATTTTAATTGTTTTCCCAGAATTATTATTCATTTATTATTATTTATTACAATTTATTCACTTTATATCCCAGCTGTAGCCTCCTCCCTTGTCTCCTCCCAGTCCTACTCCTTCCCTTTTCTCCTCTCCAGCCCCTCCCCAAGTCCACTGATAGAGTAGGTTCTTCTCCCCTTTCATCTCACCCTAGCCTATCAGGTCTCATCAGAACAGGCTGCATTGTCTTCCTCTGTGGCCTGGTAAGGCTGCTCCCCTCTCAGGGGGAGGTGATAAAGAGCCAGCCCCTTAGTTCATGTCACAGACAGCCCCTGTTCCCCTTACTAGGGTGCACTCTTGGGCACTGAGCTGCCATGGGCTATATATATGCAGCGGTTCTAGGTTATTTTCATGTGTGGTCCTTGGTTGGAGTATCAGTCTCAGACTACCACAGGAGCCCTCTGAAAGACTCTACCCAGTAAGGTATCAAAACAGTTGTTGAGACCCATAGCCAAACTTTGGGCAGAGTGCAGGGACTCTTATGAAATAAAGGGGAGATAGAAAGATCTGGAGCAGATAGGAGCTCCACAAGGAAAGCAACAGAACCAAAAAATCTGGGACTAGATGTCTTTTCTGAGACTGACAGATCTGCCTTCTTGAGGGTGCTTGATGACTGAACATTCCGAATATATTAACTCTTAAAGGATGTCACAGTCTCATTTCTCCACTTATGGGCAGTTTCTAGCCTTTCGGCTAGAGCTAACTGCTTCTCCTTGAAGAGACTCAATGCTATATGGTAAAAGTAACTTTAATCTTCTAAACAGGATTCTTCTTTAAGAACTTAGGAAAGGAAGTCTGTATATAGCAGAGTTGATACACAGTTTGCTTATAGTAGCTGCTGCCTGGCAACAGTGACATCCGTTGTTGAAGCTCTTTCTGGAACAAACATCTCAGAGAAGATTCCCTCTCTCAGAAATGTTAATAGACAAAGCAATGATAGAAGCAAAAGTAAGTCATTAAAAAGCCGTTTTTAAGAACAGACCTTACATATACATCCATGAGTTTATATTGTATGAAAGAAAATTATAAAAGGATTCCATGATTACATAGGGCTGTGTTTACCAAAGTATCAGTAGGCCAAGCCTGGAGAGACAGGCTTGTAAACCTAGCTTCGGGGCTCCAGGCAGGTAAAGGCCTGTCTGGGCTACAGGGAATTTGAAACTCACTTGGGAAAAATGTTAACACTGTCTCAAATCAGGGTCAGGGAGATGGCTCAGGAGGTGCTTATTACCAAGTCTGACAGAGTTGAATCCCTGCAATCTCTGGAACCTGTGTAAGGGAAGCAGAGAAACAGTCCCAGGAAATCATCTTGTAACCTCCACACTCAACACACACACACTCACACACACACACACACCACCACCACCCAAAAGGCACACACTACACATAAAAACCACATTCCACACACCACACTCACACATAAAATACACACTTCATACCACACTAACTTAACACATACCAAACACACAGATATACCACATATGTACCACAAACCACACACACAAGTATACATACCCTCTCACACACACATCACAATCACTTACCAAATAAATAAATGTAATAAAAATTTTTAAAGTAAAAGTAAATTGAGTATTGTGATATACCATTATATTGGGATACAATAGTTGACTATTCCGTAGAATAAGAGAGGCTCTACAGGCAATTTTTAGTACTCTAAAAAATGAAAAAAAAATCTCATTTAAAGAAAAATACAAACTCATATTTTTTGACACACAAAGTTAATTCTAGTTAAAATATATCATTAATGTTCAAAATTTCTAATATTGAAGGCAAGATTTTGCAGGTAAGAGCATTTAAATTTTATTTTTGTTAACAAAATACTTTTTTCTTATATGGTAATTTGGCATTTAATTTGAAGATACCTGGCTCAAATATAGAAAAATCATTTTAGTAGAATGATAGTCTTCCCCCCACACTAAATTTTTTAATGCCCAGAAAAGACTATCTAACAGAAGTCCCATTCCTCTTTCACTCTTCTTCCTCTTTGTTGATGTTTCCTGAAGGAATTATTATAAATGTATTAATTAGGTGTAGGTACATCACAGTCAGTAGATTTCTGCATTTTGTCCACTTTGGCTTTCTGTAATAACTTTGTAATCATCTCTGTAATGGTTTCTTCTTTGGCAAGTGGGAGGAGGTACACTTATCAATTGATATAAATGCAAATATTTCTATTACAGGAATTACACTGGTTTAGGGAATTGGCAATAAATTTTCTCTGGCTTCCATGGCCTCGCTTGCTACAACTGTATTTGTTTATACTGCCGGTAAGACTTCACTTACATTCAGCAGGCTGAAGTCCAATTAGGTGGCTGTTGGTTCCAAAGCACACCTCTAGAAAGACCTTGCCATAGATGTGAGCTTCAAATAATTAGATGTGAGTATATAAACTGCAACTACTAGGAAAGTGAAAAGAAACCATCATGGGGGCTTGGAAAACAGGAGAACTTGAGAGAAGAAAATAGCACACAAGATTAGAAATGGGGTAATATGTGTGGGTTAGACTTACCTGGGAGCAGAAAGAAAGATAACATGGAAGGAGAGATAAAGAGCATAGTATTTTTATAGAGCACATATTTAAATTAACTTGAATTGAAAAGGCCATAAAAACAAGTGACTTTGAAGACATATTTAAATGCCAGTGACCAGAGAATGATCAGGAAAGAGATACACTATAAATGTACTTTTCACTCACTGCACAGGATATTATTGAAGAACATTGGTTTCTAGTTTCCTGTGGAATTTTTTTTCATTTTGTATTCCATTAGTTCTTATTATAAACTAAGTTGTTACCATTCTTTCATGCTTTTTATGTTATTTTCTCATGTATTTTAATTAGTTTTATGGCAATTTTGTAGCACGTATTTTGATTCTATTAACTTCTCTTACCCAATTCCTCTCAGATCCACGTCTTTTTGATACCCTACTTTGTATACACATACTCTCTCTCCATCTTTTCTCTTTCTCCCTCTTCTTTTTCTTCCTTGAGTCCTTTTATTTTTAAAACAACTGAGATTAATTTTTGCTTAAACAAATTCTTGAATGTGTGTATTCTTGAATGTGTAGCCTTCCCATGAAGCAGTTCTCAACCTTCCTAATGCTGAGACCGATTAATACCGTTTCTTTTGTTATGGTGATCCTAACCATAAAATTATTTTTATTGCTATTTCCAAACTTTGCTTTTGATACTGTCATGAATCATAATGTAAATATTTGTGGTTTTGATGTTTTTTTTAATTTATTTATTTTTATATCAATCACAGGTTAGGTTTTTTGCAAGAATGATTTTGGTATTTGTTTATTTATACAGCATTTTGTCTGCATATATGCCTGCACGCCAGAAGGGGGCACCAGATCTCATTATAGATGGTTGTGAGCCACCATGTAGTTGCTGGGAATTGAACTCAGGACCCTAGGAAGAACAGCCAATGTTCTTAACCTCTGAGCCATCTCTCTAGCCCTGTGTTTTTGATGTTTTCAAGTGAGCATTGTGAAAAGGTCATCTTCCCCCAAAGGGATCATGACCTACAGTTGAGAACCACTGTATTAGAATAAGGCTGGCATTTCAGAGGTTATACTTGTAGGGAAAATGGAATTTCCCTATTACAAGAGTCATTCACTTGTCTGACTGCTCTAGACTTCAAGTACTATAATGAACAGGAATGGAGAGAGTAGACATCCTTGTCTTATTTCTGATTCTGGAAATGCTTTGAGAGTTTTTTCCCCTTTTAGCAGTATATTGACTGCGGGCTTTCTGTATATGCCTTTATTTATGCTTTCTGCATCATTAAATTATCTAGGACTTTTATCATGAAATAAAAAAATTGGCTCTGTAGTTCCTTTTTATACCCCTAAATCTTTCAGTTCACCACCATTCTTTCCGGATTTTTATTTTATTTTCAGCTATATTTTAGGTTTTTTTTTTCTTTTTAAAATTTTGTACCACATAATTTGGTCATGTTAAGTTCTCAAACCCAATTCCTCTCAGATCCATTCACAAGTGATGGCTGTGTGTTACCCACTTTTCTGGCATGTTCAGCTGGTGTATTTACAGGGTATGTCTGCTAGTGTTGGAAACTAGAATTTTGGGGAAAGTTAGGGGAGAAAACTTTGGAAGAGAAAATCTTTGTGATCCCATGGATATAGAATCAGAGAGGAAAGAAACTACACATTTGTGTTCCTGCTGTAGATCTGGGAATGAGACTGGGGAATTGGATTTCAGGAATAGTAGGAGAGGTGAGGATCAGCCTTCAATCTACCTGTTACCCTATGGGGAACAGCCTTTCCTTTAGCAGGGGGTACATACTAGGGTTGGGGTTAAATGGAGAAGATCTACAAGGTTTACAGGAAATGGGTCTGTATCAGGACAAGGCAGATGTTTATAAAATTGCTTGCTGCATACTCCACCATGGTCTCAGGTAGCTTTAAGTTGTTCCACCACCTCAGGCCCTCCTGCAGATAGTTTTTAATTTCATGTCCTGTGCCTCAGCTGGGCACAACACATGGTGGGCTGCCATCTTGACTTTGGCCTAAAGAGGGTGGAGTCACCTTTCCATCCCACTGTTTTTCAAGCTGCAAAACTACAGCCTCTTCTCTAGTCTCAAAGTCCCACCTGTTTCTCTCTTCTCACTCTCACATTCTGTTTGATTTGATTTCATTACCTTTGTCTCTTAAATTTAAAATGTGTTTTTTTTTCCCTAAGTGGACCTGTTAGTCCCACCCCCTTCTACAGCAGGCCTACAGGATTCCAAAAGTTTAAGCTCTTCCCCTCACCTATTGTTTAATTGATGCTCTTAAAAAAATCTAAGTATTTACAAGTCATAACCCTAATACCTAAATCTTACTCTTATCTCCATAACTATCTTTTCTAACTTTTCATTTTTATCAGTGGACTAGAGAAGGGGAATAGGGGGAGTAGAGGGAAGAAGGGTGAGATTGGGTGAGAATGAGTGAGGGGTCCACAGCTGGGATACAAATTGAATAAACTGTAATAAATGATAATAAAAAAGAAGTAGAATACAGACTCTGGAACAGAAATCTTAGCAGTTAAAATATATATTTGTTGTTTTCATTTATAACCAATTACATAAAAGAATATAGATCAAAATAATAATAAATCTTAATAATAATAATAATGATAAAAATCCTCCATCATTTCTTTATCTGCTCTCAAATAATTTTTTTTCTTAAGATTAAACTGTAAACCTTAAGAGGACTACATGGAAAAAAACAACATTCTAAAAACTTTTTAGTCATAATTTACTCTCTGTTTATTTTGTCTCCTTTTAGACTAAGAAAGCAACAATTCTCATTTTTAATTTAAGTTTTAAATTAATTTAATTTTTAAATTTATTTATTTTTGTTAATTACACTTTATTCACTTTGTATCTCACCTGTAGATCCCTCCTTCCTCCCCTCCCAAACCCTCACTTTATCCTTCTTCTGCATGCATGGATAGGGGAGGTCTTCTTTTCTTTCCTTCTAATCCTACTCTATCAGGTCTCATCAGTAGTGGCTGCATTGTCTTCCTCTGCTGCCTGGTAAGGCTGCTCCTCCTCAGGGGGAGGTGATCAAAGATCAGGCCAATCAGTTCATGTCAGAGGCAGTCCCTCTTCCCATTACTATGGAATCCAATTGGAGACTGAACTGCCATGGACTACATCTGTGCAGAGGTTCTTGGTTATGTACATGCATGATACTTGGTTGGAGTATCAGTCTCAGGAAAGACCCCTGTGCTCAGATTTTTTGGTTCTGTTGCTCTCCTTATGGAACTCCTGTCCTCTCCAGGTCCATCTCATTAAAGAAAATCACAGAAGTGTGTGCTTATGCTAACTGGACATGGAAGTAAGAACATTCTTTCACGCTATGAACATCAATAAATTTAAAATGGAATATAATATTTTATTTAGAATATAATTTTAAAAGATTTATCTATAGTGTTTGTCCACTTGCATGAGGCAACACTGTTTACTACACAAAAGATGAAATCAAAGCAATGGTGAAGTGGGTTAGGATTAAAATTGACTCAATGGGTGTAGGAGGGGAAAATAAAATCATTCCATCTAGGAATAACAGATTTTATACTTACACAGTATGAAACACAGTCGTATTCTTCACTAGAAAGATCATAGGAAACTCATTTTTTTATACTCTGGATGTATGTTAGTAATAGATTCCTCACTTAGCACGTATCAAGCTTTTTTGTTTTTCTGGCCTAACATAGCCAGAAAACAAGTGAACAACAAAACAAAAGCACAAACAAATATCTTGCTTGAGATCATGACAATTAAACTTAATGCCGCCATATGTTTGAGCAGGAAATAACAGTATATGGATATACACTTTGTACGTTTGAGAAAGGAGACATTAAATCAGTCAAGTAAAAGACATTAGCTGAGCTGTCCTTCAAAGTTGGCAAGAGTGACCCAGGTTACATGAGGAGGTGGGAAGTGCCATGTCCCACTGGTAACACAGCAATCCAATTCAAAATTCAAAGCCACGAGTCAACAGCAGAGTTCTAACATAGTGAAGATTGCCTTGCAACTTCAAAAGAGAACATGGAAAAAAAAAAAAAAAAACAGGGTCAAAGGGGGATAAGGAGATCTGTGATCTGGGTGCTCCAAGTAGAATGTCCATGACTAGGAAACAAATTGTTCAAAACATTTCATCCACATCATTTTGTTATATCACCACTGATTATGTGGAAACAGGAGCAATGCTTTAAAAAGACGATCAATGAAGCGTTTAAAGGAAACACTGCAGACTTAGAATAGACTTCTAGAAAATCTACAATGTGACTTTGTTTAATTAAAAAAGGTTATCATACATTTTTTAAACAACAGAGATATAAGTAGAAAAGTGTAAACATGCATTAATTTTATAAGACAGGTGAATGAAGTTTTCCTCTAATATTCTCACTTGATTTGCAGACTCAGGGACTTTCTAAGATTCATTCATGTTAAACATTAGCTCAGATGTAAATCACTTGCATAGTATGCTTGAGATGCTGGGTTCCTTCCCCAACATGGGAGTCAAAAATGCAAAGAACTAAACTATATGCCTATTTATTACAAATGAAATGTAAATATAATATGTCTCCTTCTACAAACTCATGCAAGCTTCCGGTATACATTTTTCTTCACTAATCCTCATTCAAGTTAGAAATATATATTTTTAAAAATTCTTTTATTATTATCATTTATTACAATTTATAAAATTTATATCTAGGCTGTGACCCCCTCTCTTGTGTCCTCCCAATTCCACCCTCACTTCCTCTTCTCCAAGTATGCCCCTCCCATGGTCTACTGATAGTGGAGGTCCTCCTCCCCTTCTGTCTGACCCTAGCCTATCAGATATCATCAGGACTGATTGCACTATCTTCTCTGGCCTGGCAAGGCTGCACAACCACAGGGAGGTGATCAGAGAGCCTGTCACCAAGTTTATGGCAGAGAAATCCCCTGCTCCCATTGTTAGGGAAACCACTTTGAGACTGAATCTGTGGGCTACCTCTGAGCTGGGATTTTAGGTCCTCACCATGCATTGTGCTTGGTTGGAGTATCAGTCTCTTCAATGCCCCCAGGGTTCAGGATTTGTTGTTCTTGTTATTTTTTTGGCTCTGTTGGTCTAGTGTATTTTTCTAGTGGTCCTTTACATAACTATTCAATATTTATTGCAACATAGAAGTTCTTCAAGCAATGGTCTTCAAAGGCATTTTCCCAATAGTGGCCTAATTACTACAATGCGGTTATACCTCTTGGGTCCATTTAACCATGAGCCTATGAATGAATTAATGCATCTGAAAATTTACCACACTAGTGATAAAACCCTCTCCAAATAGTATCACCAGTTGCAGACAAGTGAGACTTTATATCTAAACACAAGTTCCCCAAAACAAACCAGTGCCCACCAATTTATTTGGTATTATAACTGGAAAAAGGACAGAGCTGTATCTACCTCTAGTGAAATTTTGCCCTCTGAAATGATTTTCATTTTACTGGTTAGAAAAAGAGACAGAGTACAGACTATTTGACTCCTGACAATTGTCTAACAAAAATGCATTTTTCTATGTCTGATATTTATTTTGAACTTGAACAATATGAAAATATTTCCTGAGGACTGAAGTTTGAGAAAATAATTACTCTTCTGTATTTTGATTGCATCAGGGTATCTCATCTCCTTAACAGGGTATTAGTGAGGATAAGAAATGGAGGTGTGATGAAATAAGAACCTGTTTAAGTATATGACCAAGGTCTGGATCCTCAAAATGTGTTTCAGAAATCACAAAGAACTTTGTAGGAAATAGAAATCCTCATATTGACCTCAAGCTGTTGAACAGGAATGTACATTTTAATAATCTGGGCTATTTAAAAATATGTAACAAAAATCCAAGAAATAGTGCTTCAGTAACACAGGATTGTATGCATCCACATATAATTCTTTATCTTCTCTATCATCACATTCTATTTTTTTCCTCTTTTTGTTTGTATCATTTCTTTTCATCCCTGATATCAAGCTATACTATAGAGGAACAGTCATAAAAACTCCGTAGCACTGGCATAGAAACAGAATGGTGGCAAAAGGGAATTGAATAGAACACCAGAAATAAACTCACGCACTTATGGACACCTAATCTTTGACAAAGAAGCCAAAACCATACAATGGAAAAAAGATAGCATCTTCAACAAATGATGTTGTTCAAACTGGATATCTACATGTAGAAAAATGCAAATAGACCCATACTTATCACCCTGCACAAAACTAAAGTCCAAGCGGATCAAAAACCTCAACATAACACCAGATACACACAGTTAGAAGAAAAAGAGTGGAAGCGGCTTGAGCTCATTGCCACTGCAGACGACATCTTGAAAAGAACACCAACATCACAGGCTCTAAGAAAACAATCAATAAATGGGACCTCATGAAACTGAAAGGCTTCTGTAAAGCTTAAGTACACTGTCATTAGAAAAAAATCACAGCCTATGCATTGGAAAAAGCTCTTCACCAATCCAATATCTGACAGAGGGCTAATATCCAGAATATATAAAGAATTCAAGAAGTTAAACAGCAACAAATCAAGTAATCCAATTTCAAAATGGGGTATAGAGTTAAACAGAGAATTCTCTGTAAAGGAATATAGTATGACAGAGAAAAACGTAAAGAAATGCACAACATTCTTAGATCAGGGAAATGCAAATGAAAATAACCCTGAGATTTCACCTTACACCCATCAGAATGGCTAAGATCAGGAGCTCAAGTGACAACACAGCTGGAGAGGATGTGGAAAAAGGGGAACCCTCCTCCATTGCTGGTGGGAATGTAAACTTGTGCAACCACTTTGGAAATCAATTAGGTGCTTTCTTAGACAATTAGGAAAAATGTTACCTCAAGATCCATCTTTACCACTCTTAGGCATATATCCAAAGATGCTCAAGTATGCAAGTAGGATAGTTGCTCAATCATGTTAGTTGCAGCTTTATTCGTAATAGTCAGACTCTGGAAAGAAACCAGCTGTCTCTCAATTGAAGAGTGGTTATAGGAATTGTGGTACATTTACACAATGGAATACTACTCAGTAACTAAAAATAGGAAGTCATGAAATTCACTTTCTGTCTTTTCTCTGGCATTTTTTCACCAGTTTTCCATTGTGAGTAAATTTATCTCTTACCCTGTAATAGCCACCCTGGGAAATTTATTTGTTTATCTATTTTGTTCTAAATACTCAGAGAGTTGGGGGATGTGAATTCTTTTTCTAAATTAAATAGGTAGCATAAGAAAAAAGAAAATCAAACCACATTAAACTCCCATGTGGCATTGTTCAGACAGAAACCAGACAGAATCTAACCTAAGCCTAGCTGGAGAGTAGAAGATTGCAGATTGTTGTAAATATCAGTCATCTGGCAAAGGGTGAGAATATCAGGGAAGCTTCAAATTGTGAAGGGCAAGCTGGCTGCAAAGGGAAGGAGCAGGAAGAACATGTTGACTTTCTTTAGAATCACTTCTCTCTTGAGCCACCATCTTTTCAGTCATTGATTCTGAAATAGCCTACACAGCCTCCACTCTTCCTATGTCTATGCAACTCCAAAGAGTCCTCCATCTACAAGCTAAAGGGGCCTCCAAATCCTCTGCTGCCATACACCACATTTGCCCTAGTTTCATTTGGTTGCTATGACAAACACTATGATCCAAAGACATTTAGGGAAGGAAAAGTGTATTTGACTTATGCTTTCAGGTCAAGTCTGTCATTGAGGTATTTTAGTGCAGAAACTGAAGTAGGAACTTGATGCAAATTTTTGAGGCTTCCTCAGAGCCTCATTCTTAAGTAATTATTCATTTTTTTCAATTCTTCTTTCAAGATCTTTCAAAAAGAAAGATTTTTGTTATGTAGCTTTAGCTGGCATTAGCTCTTTATGTAGACAGACCTCATATTTAAGAGAATCCCCCCTTTGTTTCCCAAGTGCTGGGATTAAAGAAGTATGTTGCAACACCTAACCATTAGCTACCTACCCCTTCAGGTTTTTCAATCACTCCTTCTTCCATAAAATTCCCTGCACTCTGCCCTAAGTTTGGCTATGAGTCTCAGTATGTGCTTAGATACACTGATGGTTAGAGGCTTTCTGCAAAAGTCCCTGAAGAAGGCTCTGAAGAAGGAGTCCCTGTAGAAGGCTCCTGTCCTGTGCCCTGTCTTTTCCTACTTCCATAGTCTATACTGTTTGCCTATCTGAATGAGGATTAAACCTCTTCCCTAGGCTCCTCTAAAGTCCTTAATCATCAGGGCCAAGGAAGTAAAAAAGACTCTGAGATTCTACCTTACACCCATCAGAATGACTAAGATCAAAAACTCAAGGGAGGACACATGCTGGAGAGGTTGTGGAGAAAGATGAACCCTCCTCCATTGCTGGTGGGAATGTCATCATATACAACCACTTTGTAAATCAATCTTGTGTTTCCTTAGAAAATTGGGGAGACTGCTTTTTCAAGATCCAGGTATACCACTTCTGGGCATATATCCAAAAGATGCCCAACCATACAACAAAGTCATTTGCTCAACTATGTTCATAGCAGCTTTATTCATAATACCCAGAATCTGGAAATGACCTAGATGTCCCTCAACTAAAGAATGGATACACAAATAGTGGTATAATTACACAATAGAATACTACTCAGCAATTAAATACAAGAAAATCATGAAATTTGCAGACAAATGGTAGGAACTAGAAAAGATCATCCTGAGTTATGTAACCCAGGAACAGAAAGCCACATGTGGTATATACTCACTTATAAGCAGATATTAGCTATTTAATATAAAATAAACATAATAAAATCTATAGTCCTTAAGAAGTTGTACTTTAACTCTTAAGACTAACTTTGCTGTCCTAATGACTACCCAAAGTGGACACAAATTAAAATCCCATTAGATTTTACAAATATGCACAGATATCTACCAGTTAAAATATTTTAAAGGGCATCTTTATTATAAACAGTGAAGGAAATTAGATCTTGTCTACCATTAATGGTGTCTTTAAGATGCGTTCTTAACAACAGAGTTTCAGATCTGGAGGAGATAATGATGTCTTGTCATATATTAAGAGAAAACTTGAAATGCAGCACTGGTTTTGCCAGTCAAATTGAATGATAGACACAGCCTCTGATGTGGCAGGAGCCTCTAAGTAGTTGGTATTCAGGTGTATCCAGCAGGCATTGCCAATGAAAAGCAGATGCATGTATTGGATGGCATGTGAGGTAAAAGTGTGCCCCTAGAGCTGTCCTTGTCCCTTAGCTACAAAAATCCTGGCCTAGCATGTATAAGGCTCTGAGTTGAAATTACTGCATCATAAAAAATTAATTAATTGAAATAAAAGTGTGAAACTCCACCCTCACAATACAAAACCTCACAGTATAAAACATTGTGCACATATATGAAATTGTCATAGAATCAAAAATAAATAAATGCTTGTTTCCTGTTTTCTTCTTCTGATGTCAATCTACTTTGCCTTTCTGGCTGGGAATTGAGCATTTTAGCCAGAGTCCTCCCTCTTGATTAGTTTCTTTAGCTGTACATATTTTAGTAGGTTTATCCTATTTTATATGTCTATATGAGTGAGTACATACCATGTGTGTCTTTCTGCTTCTGGGATAGCTCACTCAGGATGATCCTTTCCAGTTCCCAAAATTTACCAGCAAATTTCATGATATCCTCATTTTTGTTTGTTTGTTTGTTTGTTTTTTATTGCTGAGAAGTATTCCACTGTGTAGTTGTACCACAATTTCTGTATCCATTCCTCAGTTGAGGGGCATCTGGGTTGTTTCCAGCTTTTGGCTATTACAAATAAAGTTGCTTTAAACATGGTTGAGCAAATGTCCATATTATGTACTTGAGCCTCTTATATATATATATATATGTCTAGGAGTGGTATAGCTGGATCTTGAGGAAGTGCTATTCCTAGTTGTCTGAAAAAGCAACAGAATGATTTCCGGAGTCGTTGTACAAGTTTACATTTCTACTAGCAGTGGAAGAGGGTTCCCCTTTCTCCACAACCTCTCCAGCATGTGTTATCACTTGAGTTTTTTATTTTGGCCATTCTGATGGGTGTAAGGTGAAATCTCAAGGTCGTTTTATTTGCATTCCCCCCATCGCTAATGATGTTGAGCATTTCTTTAAGTATTTCTCTGCCTCTATCAAGAGTATAGAGGGTCCCTGAAAGGCTCTGCCCTGCATAATATCAAAGCAGATGCTGAGACTTAAGGCCAACTCTTGGGCAGAGTGCACGGAATCTTACAAAAGATATGGGAAACAGTAAGATGGGGAGAGGACAGGAGCTCCACAAGGAGAGCAACAGAACCAAAAAATCTGAGCACAGGGGTCTTTCCTGAAACTGATACTCCAACCAAGTACCATGCATAGAGAACACCTAGAACCCAATCACAAATGTAGCCCATGGCAGTTCAGTATGCAAGTGGGTTCCATAATAATGGTAACAGGGACTGCCTCTGACATGAACTGATTGGCCTGCTCTTTGATCACCTCACCCTGATGGGGGAGTAGCCTTACCAGGCCACAGAGGAAGACAATGCAAACACTCCTGATAATAGCTGATAGACTAGGAGCAAAAGGAAGGAAAGGAAGACCTCCCCTATCAGTGGACTTGTGCAAGGGCATATGTGGAGAAGTGGGAGGGAAAGTGGGATTGGGTGGGAGGAGGGAGGGGTTCATGGTGGGACACAAAGTGAATGAAGTATAATTAATAAAAATTTAAAAAAGAAAAAAGGAAGTAAACTGTTAAAATTCAAAACTTAATAAATAAATAAATGCAAAAGTGTGGCTTTACTTGAAAAAATATTTTTAGCGACTGTCAAACATCTTATCAGATATTCTGGGAGAAGGGTTGTTTTAATTTTTCTTTTTCCTTTTATGTTTGTTTCATATTGCTTGTTTGTTTGTGTACAAAATTAAGGCCTCTGGCATTGTAATCTATACTTACTGATTGTTAGGAGAATGAAGAGAGTTTAGGCTTTTCTTTGATGTTGTTCAAGGACATTTCCAGAGATTATAGCAAAGTTTTGAAAGGTTTTTCCTGGTATTCTTATTTGGTTTTTCAGTCATTTTAAATTTTTATATTTCTTTTGATTGAATTATGTGTATGAGTACATGTAAGTGTAAGGTTATATTTTTGACTACAGTTCCCGACTCATGAAGTATAAGGAAATATCACAGAAATGGTATTGAGAAAACACTGGCCTAAGGTTTCTGGTACTGCTAATGCAGCCAAAATGTAGATGGGGAATTTCTAAGGAGAAAGTTTAAGAGAATTAAATATTTCCTTATATAGGTTAGACTACATAAGAAAAGTAGTTGTATTTTGGTAGGGGACAGTGTCCAACAAATCAAGTTTATTTTATTATTATGCGAATATTTTATAACTCTGGGATTTATTTTTTCAGAACTTTACTATAAGGAGTATACAAACCGTTCTGATTTTAGGATCATCAACTCTGATTTTGCTTCATGTTTATTTTATATATTTTTCTTTCTTTAGTAATTTTTTTATATTGAATACAGTTTATTCTCTTTCTATCCCAGCTGTAGCCCTCTCTTTCATCCTCTCCCAATCCCACCCTCAACCCATCAACTCCTCCCATACCCCTCTCCAAGTCCACTAATATGGTAGGTCCTCCTCCACTTCAATCTGACCGTAGCCTATCAGAGCTCCCAGAGCTTGCTGCTTTGCTTTCCTCTGTGGACTGGTAAAGTTGCTCCCCTCCCAGGGAGGGTGTGCAAAAAGCCAACAATTGAGTTCATGTCAGAGACAGCCCCTGTTCCCCTTATTAGTGAATCTACTGGGATACTGAGCTGCCATGAGCTACATCTCTGCATGTTATTTCCATGCAAAAAGATGAGGAGGGACACTTGATTCTCATCAATGGAAAAATCCACCATGAGGACATCACAGTTCTGAACATCTATGCCCCAAATACATGTGCACGTACATTTGTAGAAGAAACATTTCAAAGTTTAATTACACATAGATCCCAACACTTTAACAGTGGGAGACTTCAACACTCTACCCTCGTAAATGGACAAATCATCTAGACAGTAGCTAAATAGAGAAATAATGACACTTACAGAGGTCCTAAATCAAATGGACCTAATAAACATCTACAGAACGATTCACCCAAACTCAAAATAGTACCCCTTCTCTTCAGCACCTCATGGAACCTTCTCAAATATTAACCATATAATTGGGCACAAAGCAAGCTTCAAAAGATAAAAGAAGTTCTGAATAATCCCTGGTACTCTATCAGATCACCATGGCCTAAAACTAAAGGTAAGCAACAACAGAAATAGCATAAAGCCTAATAAACATGGAAACTAAACAACTCTCTACTCAGTGACAGCTTGGTTAGGGAAGAAATGAAAGAAAGAAATTAGAGACTTCCTAAAATTCAATGAAAATGAAGGCACAAAACACCCAAACTTATGGGACATAATAAAAGCAGTGCTAAGAGGAAAGTTCATAGTATTAAGTGCCTCCAGAAAGAAGTTTGAAACATCTCATAACAGAAAAAAAACCCTTATGTAAAAAGAATCAGACACACCTAAGAAGAGTAGATGATTGGAAATAATCAAACTCAGAGTTGAAATTAAGAAAAAAATTAGCAACAAAGAAAAAATGCAAAGAATCAATGAGACTAAGAGCTGCTTCTTTGAGAAAATCAACAAAATATACAAACCCTTAGTCATACTAACTAAAAGACAAAGAGAAACTATCCAAATCAGCAAAATCAGAAGTGAAAGGGGGGACATAACAAGAGACACTGAGGAAATCCAAACAATCATTAGATCTTACTACAAAAGCCTCTATGTCCCAAAATTTGAAAAGCTAAATAGAACTGACAATTTTCTTGATAGATTACATTCACCAAAATTAAATCAAGATAAGACAAATAGATTGAATATTTCAAAATCAAAATAGACGCAGTCATCAAAATACTCCCTCCCAACAAAAGTCCAGGGCCAGGAGGCTTCAGCGCAGAATTCTACCAGACTTTCAAAGAAGAGCTAACTCCAATTCTCTTCAAACTAGTCTACAAAATAGAAACAGAAGGAACATTACCAAACTTATTCTAAGAAGCCAAAGTCACCTTGAAACTTAAACCACACAAAGAAGCCACCTCACCCCCCGCCAAAAAAATAGAACTTCATACTTTTCTCTCTAATGAACATTGATGGAAAAATATTCAGTAAAATGCTTACAAAAATGAATCTAATAACACGTAAAAGATATCATCCACCATGACCAAGTAATCTTCATCCAAGGCATGCAGGGGTGGATCAATATACTGAACTCCATCACCTTTAGTTTTATCCTTAGTAATCTAAGTGAACCAATGCACAAACAGAAAATGGACATTATAAAAATCTTCCAGAAACAAAAATACATAATTCATAATCTCTACATATGCTAAGCTGTTTATATTTACAATGCTCTAAACAACGGGTTGTTTTTTCTAGTTATACAAGGTTGAGGTGGCTATTTGGGTTCAGTTGGAAGAAGACAAAACATCTTTCTCAGTTCTGGGCATCATTTAACACTAATGAAAGGAAGTGAGGAGACTTATATGGAAGACATTATTCAAGTGAGCTCCTGCCTGACCAAAGAAGAAAGTTTAGCTATGCATGTGGTCATTGGTTAACTGTGATAAGCATTAGAAGTGTGGAACTTGTTTTGTGCTGGAAAATTGGAACATCCTCATTAGGAAATTAGACTAAACAGGGGTAATGTGTGTAGGCTGTACATTTTCTTCAAAAGGTCATCCTAACTAGTTCTAAATACTTGCAAATTCAATGTACAATAATTTAAGTAATCTGTCTCTCATTTTTAGTGACTAATTTCCTTTCAAAGGCATTTTGTTAATTGAAATAATATGTTTTCTCTTATGAAGGGGTTGTTAAAAGCATGTCTTTATAGTAAAAGATAAAAAATACAAACAAACAAACAAACACACAGAAAACACACAGAAGGGACGTCATGGCTTTGAAATTTCAAGAAACCTGATAGTTGTCTTTGTTATTTCAAGATGAGAAACTAAGATTCGAAGCCTGTTCTTCAAGCTAGAAGTTTTCCAGAAGTGTAATGAGAGAATGGCATTTCATTTGCATAGGTAATGCCCATCTCTTCTCAGCTTGTTGTTCTTTACTTGCGTTGTCAACACCTATGCTTTGTTCTGTAGAATTTCCTGTGCAGGGTGTTTCTCAGCAGCAGTCTCCTGAAATTAAGTCCCTGTACTCTCCTAAACACCTTCCAACCCAAAAGGCTTTTTGTTTTGTTTGTTTGTTTTTAATAAGAAGAAAGTTGAAATAGTCGATCTTTGAACTCACACTCCACAGATCTAAGTACATAACCAGGGTGATCTTGAACTCATGACTCTTAAGCCTCTCCACTGCTGGAATTACAGCCATGTGTTACGAGGCCCAGTTCAACTGCCATAATTCTGATAGAACTGTGTAGAAGCATGATGCTTCTTCAATTTTACGTTTGAGTTCAGGTTAATACTTTATTCTCTTTTTAAAAAATCTGTATATCTGAAGGTTTCCTTTTTAAACCAATGTCTGTTCCTGTTCTCAACCCACTTCTTTCACTTTTGTTAAAAATATCTACAAACTGATGCTTTTATTAATAGAAAATGAGAACCTAAATTTCTCCCACCTTTGCCCATAGGATTCTGAACATAAGCTGTAAGATGTTTGCTTTTGCTTATTTGAATCTTATCAGTAGTGTGTGTATAATCAAAACCCTTATCTTTATTTTTGTGTCACTACCCAACATTAATCAAGCATGGAAATAGGTCACAGAAGTTTAAAAGGTTCAGCTGATACAGTACAATTGACCACTATGGTCAATTGCAGACAATAAAAAAGGTATTGTTCCACTGCCTTAAAATGGAGACTTTTATGCTTGGTCATATTTTATTTACATAAACGCTAAATTAATGACGATTTTACCTTTTTAATAATGTTTTTTTTTCTGTGTATTTTTTTAAAACTCAACAATACATGGAACTAGAACACAAACTGGTCATTTGAGGAATGTATCATTTTGGAGATAAGTATCAAGCTAAGCATGACCCAAATCATTAATGTTAATGTATCAATTATAAATTTTGTCAGTTTTAACAAGTGGTATTTGTTTGGCACTTACCACTTAATTAAAGTATAAAATTCAGGTCTTACCAACACATCCATAAATAGCTCCTAATAGTCCTCTGAACATTTCTTTTTAACTATATGGCTCATGTGTTGATATACTAAAGTAAAAAAAAAAAAGAAGATAATCTTTCCCTGAACCAAGCATTCTTCAGACTTTCCACATGCTGTGTTCTATTATAAATTAGATTATTTCATAATTATATTTCATGAAAAGAATAACACTGACCAGAAGAATTTTAATATAACAGGGTTGATAGTTTGTAGAAATGGTTTTCATATATGTAATTATATATTTTCTATGTTTATAAATTATACAATTTTAAGTATATATAATTAAATACCAGGAACGAAGTCTGGATAAGGACATGCATATGAATAAGCAAATGTTCTCCTGAGATGAAGCCAAAATGGCAAGGTTGAGAATAAGCTCCCCATACCCCAGTAGCTGAGAGTTCATCTTAACTCTGCCAATGATGGCACAAGAAATTGGAAGACAATGTCATGACACAGCTACCTCAGTAGAAAGAACTTTCTATTGATTAGTATTTCCATGTTGCTTGATCTGGTTAATATATTCAAAATGCATAGAATAAGAAGTGGAATGTCACTCAAATGTACATCTGAGTAAAACACTCATCTTGCATAGGTGAGCCCTTGGTCTAACCCCTAGCTCTACAACAAAGTAAAGTATAGGTAAAGTGTGTTTAGGTCACCATGCTTAAGAAAGCATGGATAAAAAGTTTTCTTTGTTTTGATAATTATTTAGTGCACAAAATAATGAATTTCACTGTGACAGTCAAATATGTGTTTCATTTTACTTTGTTCATATTCATTAATACAATCTTTTTTCAATGTCAACATTTTCTACTAATTTTTTTATTTTTTATATTAATTACAGTTTATTCAATTTGAATCCCAGCAGTAGCATCCTCCTCATTCCCTCCCAATGCTACCCTCCCTCTCTCTTCTTCTCCCATGCCCCTCGCCAAGTCCACTGATACAGGAGGTCATCCTTCACTTACATCTGACCCTAGCTTATCAGGTTTCATCAGGACTGGCTGCAGTGTTTTCCTCTGTGGTCTGGCAAGGCTGCTTCCCCTTCAAGGCTTGATGATCAAAGAGCCAGCCACTAAGTTCATGTCAGAGGCAGCCTCTGTTCCCAATACTAGGACACTCACTTGAAAAACAACTGCCATGGACTACATCTGAGCAAGGGTTCTAGGTTGTAGCCATAATGGGATAGTCCAAGAGACTGAAGTATCAGTTTCAGAAAAGACCCCTATGCTCACACATTTTGGTTCTGTTACTCTCTTTGTGGAGCTCCTGTCCTCTCCAGGTCTTACTATCTCCCCTTTCATTTTAATAATTCCTGCACTCTGACTTAAAGTTTGGTTATGAATCATTAACACATTCTTAAACAACCTTAATTTTTATCACTCCTTATTTTTCTCTCAGGTGCTCCTGCCTCTGCTCTCATGCTCTATGTATGTATGTATGTATGTATGTATGTATGTATGTATGTATAATCTATCTTTCATATATGAAGAAAGTATTTTTTCTGTGTCTGGCTTTTTTGTTTGTTTGTTTAGTATGTATTTTCACCTAATTGCCAAGGGCACTTTAAATCAATTTTTTTCACCATTTTATCTGGGAAAATTCACATCAGGTTCATTGAGGTCATCAAAGCAGTAAGTCCTCTGTTGTAGGTATTTGCTATTTCATAATACTTTAAGGAATATTTGCTCAGTCCAGAAAGGCATAATTAATCAGAATTGTAACTTCTGAGAATATAAAAACAAAGATTTCCTTTTCTCCAACTAAAATCTTTATGAGCTCCATCCTAATACCACCTGAAGAACCCAATCATCAATGAAGATATTTTGCCTTTTCC
Source organism: Pachyuromys duprasi (assembly GCA_028658305.1). NCBI lineage: Eukaryota > Metazoa > Chordata > Mammalia > Rodentia > Muridae > Pachyuromys > Pachyuromys duprasi. The sequence continues at coordinate 20,509,430 of CM053756.1, read as the reverse complement.
TGATGGTTCTCTTCACTTGTGCGTCTTCAGGTAATGTTTGTAAAGTACAAACAATGTGAAGGGAAATACTTTTTATAAACGTGTTGTGTGAAAAATATCGCTTTTAAGAGACTCTTCTTGAACTACTAATAAGGAAACTCCTGATACTGTTTGGCTAAAGATAAAATGAATAGAACAAATATTTAAGAAATAATGAGAATGATTTTCCAAAGATGCAGCATTACCCTGGTGGTTTTGTTAAATTGTGTGATGAGACCATTCCTTATCAGTAGGAATCATGTTTTTCTTCTAAATCTACTTTCATTAACTGACGAATTAAATTTTACAAGTATCTCAGGAATAAGGAGAGGAAAGGGACAGTGGTAATTTCAACTGAAGAAAGGTAAGTTTTTTTTTTTCTCATGGTCTTTCCTTTTTTGAGAGATTATATTCAAACTAAATATTTGAAACATCTCAATATGAGGAATGCTAAGAGCAAAGGTAAATATTGGTGGCCAAATAAACTTGAAAGAGAAAAGGTTTTATTTATTTCATTTAGGTATGATTTTATGCAAAAAGTGATATTCTATGCAACAAATAAATGTGTCGATCCATTCATTTGTCTGTTCTCAATATAAAATAAGCTTAGGTTAATAATTACAGATGTTGCCCTCTAGATCCTCAGATGGAAACAAGAGGATTTGGAGAAAGATCACGTGAATGGTACCTGGTCAGTGGTATATGCAGATCTGAATGCAACTCTTGGGAGAATTTATACAATTACTGTGACAATGAGCCCTGCTGTGTGATTCCTGTATACCCAATGCCAAGTGAGAGCATACTGAGTCCTCCACCACTTGTAATGTAAATGCAGGAGATGATTGAAACTAATTACTAGTAAAATGGATTCTTACTTTCTATCAAGTGAGGCACTTCTAAGTTTTCAGATTGCTCTGTGATGACTGTTGATTTCAATGTTGGGTAAAGAACATATGAAGGAAATATAAGAATGAGGGTGATTTATCCAGAATTTGGAAGATATTTCCATTGTTCTTGGCCTTCTCACTTGTTTTATTCGGAAATCTCCCCTCACATGAGTTGGAACGATCAATAATCACTAAACTAGGGCTTATAGTTCTATTTAATAATTTCATGGTTCTTAGACCTCAAACTGCATGTACCCAGTCAAATAATAAGTAACAAATAATAAGGAAATAGTATGAACAAGATAATTTTAAGAAGAAGAAACTGGTGCTTGCTTCAGCAGCACATATAATAAAATTGGAATGATACAGGAATGATTAGTGTGGCCCCTTTGATAGGACGACACACAAATTCATGAAGAGTTCATATTTTCCTCTGAAAAACTTTACCCAGCATTTTATCAAAGCAGATGCTGAGACTCATAACCAAACTTTGGGAAAAGTACAGGGAATCTTATGAAAGAAATGGGAGAATATGATACCTGGGGAGAACAGGAGCTCCACAAGGAGAACAACAGAACCTAAATATCTGGGAGCAGGGGTCTTTTCTGAGACTAATACTCAACCAAGGATCATGCATGGCTATAACCATGAAAATATGTGTGTCTCTGTGTCTATACAGGTTTTTTTCTTGTTTTTATTTTCCTATCTATTTTTTCTGATCCTTTGTGTTGTCCTGTTGTGATTTATTTGTTTTTCTACTATAGTATATTACTTATTATTGCTTTAGCTGTATGCTTGTTTTCTAATGAAAGAGAGCAAAAATGGTATGGGTGGCATGGTTTAGGTAGGTAAAGTGGTACAGAGGCTCTGGGAGAAGCTCTGTCTAATCAATAACTTAGGTGTCTATTATGAGAATCTAGAAGTATACATTAAACCTAATTTGGCAGAAATATACATTTCAATAATGCTTTTGACCTCATTTTCTGAAGAAGGAAAATAGCAGTGATTAATGATCAAATAAATGATAAATTAATGATCAATAAAAATTAACATTGCTAGGGCAATTAAGTTTGTTTTGCATTTTTATTGTAGGCAGTCTCACACATTTGTATAACTATTGTTAGTAAGTTTTATCCCCAATTTCCCTCTTTCAAAGCCCTCCCTGTTCTGGTGAAATCCCTTCTCAGCAAGCTCCTCTCCACTTTCCATGCCCCTCTTCTGTATGTGACCTACTGAGTTTAATTAGAAGGAAAAAAAATCTTAATAGTTGTGGGGAGAAACCTCTTTCTGCATATAGTGAAGAGATAGAGGATGTGAAAGGGAGAAAGGGAGAGGAAAAGACTAGGAGAGAGAGATAATAATGGAACATATGAAAAAAAAACTATGTTGCTACTTGAATAACTTTGAAATGAAAATCAGCTTTCTATTAACACAAACTCCCAAACTTTGTTTTAGATAGTACTTAACCACAACAGCTTTATGCAGACAAAGGTTTGTAGTTCACAATCTTCCCCTCTCAAAATTTCATGTGTACATAGTGCTACTGTTGAATTCAACTAAACTATTAGTAATGATTCATAGTTATCACATAATATTTATGTACAAAAAAGAAAGAAAGTATTCTCAGCCAACCTTAGAAGTCATTATATACTTGTTATGTCTTTAATTCAACAGAGAAATAAAAAAGGAAAGCCTGAACTAGAATGTTCTCTATGAATATTAGAAATGTAAGAATTGCCAGATGAGGCTGGCACTTGTTTCAGTCCTAGCATGCAGCAGGCAGAGGCAGGCATAACAGAGTTTGAGGCCAGATTGATTTACAGGACATCCAGGTCTACACAAAACAACATTGTCTCAGAAGAAGAAGGAAGGGAGGAGGAGGAATAGTGAACTTTAAGATATTCAATAAAGTGAATTTTTAGTTTAATGGTGAGAAATCATTCTGTGAAATTAATCGTGTTAATTTAAAGAAAAACAGACAAAACATATGATTACTCAATAGGCATAAGCAAATTTTGCCAAAAATTTAGCATCCATTCAGGTGAAAGACACTTTGGTAACTATAAGAAGCATGGATCTTTCTCAACCCAAGAAAGTACGTTCATGAAAAGTCCACAGCTCCTCCCAATCTTACACTCAATAAATGACTTGACTACATTGTTGTTAATATTAGGATCATGACAAGGATTTTCTCCCTGGTTAGCCCATGGACCATAATTAAATACTACAGAACAAAATAAGTATAAACTAGTGAAGATAATGTGTAAACTGATAGTACATTCTACAGATTTTTTAAAGATCTAAGATAAAAGGGTAAATTATTAAAATTATACTAAAAGATTAATTTCATATAAAATCTAATTATATTTCTATTAAAATAATAATAAATAAGAAATAAAAAATAAAGAATAAATAAGAAATGAAGGATTGAAATTTTATTTATGAAAGCAATTAAAATAAGGAAATATTACATTTATTGATTTATACACTCATAAAAACAAGACGTTCCACTGACCACAACATTGTTAAGAGTAAGTAATGAATACATAGTGTTCTAAGGATTCTGGTCATAGTTAAGAAGCCCATTTCATCCAATTGGAAGCCCACAGTGGAGATATCAATGGAGTACTGACTTATAAATATAAAGAAGTAATTTCCATTATAAGACATTCTATTTTTCATCCTAACATCAAGAATTTCAATAATATATGAAGTAGCAGATTTAGTTCATAGATAAAAACAAAAAGTAAACAAGAGGTGATACTTCAAAGGAAAATGGATTATAAAGAACACAAAACTCTCTAGAATGTATTTAGATAGACATTCTGGTGGTCTTTGAATCTATAAATCAAGAGTACTGATCTGCCAACAGAGATCAGGGTTAAAGATATTTGGCAATGCAACTCGTAGATACAGAGTATGATTTATAAATGGGAGACTCTGAGTTCAGTCCTTACAGTCTAAGCCAAAATAAAAGGGAAAGAGAATTCAGAAAAGGGATTTATCACATACAGGTGTATTGAAGATACCCAAAGGAAAGTAACAGTAGAGCTTGCGAGACATTATAATAGCAAGAAGTGCTGAAAAATATAATAAAAGTCACTCCATGACATAGAATTTTCAGTAAGTAGAGAGAAACAATTATGCAATAAATATGGAATAATGAAATTAAACAGCATGTCTGGCAACTTTAATGAATGAACATAAAAATATAAAAATGAAATACTGTGGAAAATTGTATGTAAGATTGTGTTGAGTGAGTGTCCCAGAAGCAGAAAGGCACACATGGTATATACTCATTCATATAGACATATTATATAGGATAAACCTATTAAAATCTGTACACCTAAAGAAACAAATAAAGATTGAGGCCTCTGGCTAAAATCCTCAATCCCCAGCCAGAAAGGCAAACCAGATGGTCATCAAAAGAAGAAGAAAACAGGAAACAAGTTAAGAACCCGTCACAGAGGGCCTCTGAAAGGCTGTGCCCTGCAGAATATTAAAGCAGATGCTGAGACTTACAGCCAACTCTTGGGCAGAGTATGTGGAATCTTATGAAAGATGTGGGAAATAGTAAGATAGGGAGAGGACAGGAGCTCCACAAGGAGAGCAACAGAACCAAAAAATCTGAGCACAGGGGTCTTGCCTGAGACTCATGCCCCAACCACGTAAGATGCATGGAGAAAACCTAGAACCCCTGTACAGATGTAGCCCATGGCAATTCAGTTTCAAAGTGGGTTCCATAGTAATGGGAACAGGGACTGCCTCTGACATGAACTGATTGGCCTGCTCTTTGATCACCTCACCCTGATGAGGAAGTAGCCTTATCAGGCCACAGAGGAAGACAAAATAGCCACTCCTGATGAGAGTTGATAGACTATGATCAGAAGGAAGGAGAGGAAGACCTCCCCTATCAGTGGACTTATGGAGAGGCATGTGTGGAGAAGGAGAAGGAAAGGTGGGTTTGGGAGGGGAGGAGGGAGGGGCTTATGGGGGACACAAAGTGAATAAAGTGTAATTAATAAAAATTAAAATAAAAAACAATGAAAAAAGATTGTGTTACTTTAAAGATGAAATATCACATTGAAAATAATATTAGTATGGATTTGTGAAAATCTAAATTGTTTTTATCTTGTCAAAGGAATACATATTAGAAACTTTGGTTATCTTTGTTTTTAAGATGGATTATTTTCTTTTTCTATTTTAAATTTTTTATTATAAATTTATTTTATTAACAGTATATTCACTTTACATCCCAATTGTACTCCCCTCCCAACCCCAATTGGGATTGCCTCCCAATCCCACCCTCCCTACCTTATCTCCTCCCATGCCCTCCCCTGTCCACTGATAGGGGAGGTCTTCCTCCCCTTTCCTCTAACCTAGCCTAGCAGGTCTCATCAGGACTGGCTGCATTGTCTTCCTCTGTGTCCCATCAAGGATGCTTCCCTTTCAGGGAGAAGTGGTCAAAAAGCCAGCCACTGTTTTTATGTGAGAGACAGTCTCTGTTCCCATTAATAAGGAACACACTAAGAGATTGAGGTACCATGGGCTACATCTGTGCAGGGGTTCTAGGTTATCTCCATGAATGGTCTTTGTTGGGAGTATAACTCGCTGAAAAGACCCTTGGGCCCTAATTTCTTTTTTCACTCCTTTTGGACCTTCTATCCCTTCCTGGTCTTTCTATCTCCCCCTTCTTTCTTAAGAGTCCCTGCATTTGGTTATCGTTAAAATCAAACACTACAAATTGAATAAGAGGGACTGTTTGCGACAAATATGAAAAAAATCATTATACATCAAATCTAAATGCAATACAGAAAAATAAAGATTTTAGAAGATGGAAAGATCTCCCATATCCATGGATCAGTAGATTAACATAGCAAAAATGGCCTTCCTGCCAAAAGCCATATACAGATTAAATGCAATTCCCATCAAAATTTTAGCACAATTCTTCACAGACCTAGAAAGAGCAACTATCAAGTTCATATAGAAAAATAAAAGAACCAAGATAGCCAAAATAATTCTCTACAACAAATGAACTTGTAGTGGTATCAACATCCTCGATCTCAAGGTATACTACAGAGCAATAATAATAAAAACTGCGTAATATTGGCACAGAAACAGAGGTTGAACAATGCAATTGAACTGAAGACCCAGAAATAATGACACAGTTCTATGGACACCTGATTTTCAACAAAGAAGCCAACACCATACAACTGGGAAAAAATGCATCTTCAACAAATGGTGCTGGTCTCACTGGATGTCTGCATGTAGAAAAAATGCAAATAGAAGAGTTATTTATCACCCTGTACAAAACTCAAGTTCAAGTGGATCAAAGACCTTGACATAAATCCAGAGACTCAAAACCTCTTAGAAGACAAAGTAGAGAAAAGTTTGAAAATCATTGGCATGCAAGAGAACTTTCTGATTAGAACACCAACATCACAGGTTCTGATCAAGACAAATGATTCCTCATGAAATTGGAAGCTTCTGTAAGTCAAAGGACACTGCCAATAGAACTTAACAGTATTCTACAGATTGGGAAAAGACCTTTACTTACCCTAAATCAGAAAGAGGGCTAATATTTAAATTATGCGAAGAATTTAAGAAATTAAACAGTAAGAAATCAAATATCCAATTAAAATATGGGGTGGAGAGCTAAACCAAGAATTCACAACAGAAGTATCTGAAATGGCTGAGAGTCACTTAAAGAAATGCTCAATGTCCTTAGCCATCAGAGAACTACAAACAAAACAGCTCTAAGATTTCATCTTCCACCAGTCAGAATAGCTAAGTTCAAAAAATCAAGTGACAGCACATACTTGACAGGATGTATTGAAAGTGGAACACTTCTCCACTGCTGGTGGAAGTACAATCTGGTGCTTTGTCAGAAAATATTGAACAGCTCTACCCCAAGACCCAGTTATACCCCTCCTGGGCATATACACAAAGATGCTCCAACATACAAGGACATTGCTGCACTGTATTTGTAGGCTTTATTCATAATAGCCAGAAACTGGCAACAACCTAGATGCCCCTCCACTGAAAAATGGATATAGAAATTGTGGTACATTTACATAATAGAATACTACTGAGCTATTAAAAACAAAGAAATCATGAAATGTGCAGGCAAATGGAGGAACTAGAAAAGATCATCCTAAATGAGGTAACCCAGACCTAGAAAGACACACAGAATATGTACTCACTATAGGGTATTAGACCTATAATACAAGATGGTACCCAAAGAAGGTAAGTAACAAGGAGAGCACAAGGCAGTGTGCCGGAATGTCACTCAGAAGGGGAAATAGAATAGACAATAGAAGTCGATGAAGAGAGGGAACTGGACAGGAGGTAGAATGGAGAGGGAAACTAAGGAGTGGATCAGATAGGGGAAGAACAGGAGTGGAAGGTAAGAGGGCTGGGAACAAGAAGGGAAACTGAGGAGGGTCATCTCTTTGTCAAGCTGAAGGCCTGAAACAGGAGAAGCTCCTGGCAGCATATGGGTATGACTCTAGCTCAGACTTCTAATGTGGTAACATGAAGATTGAAGTGACCACCTCCTACCCAGACAGTATTAGTGGAAAGAGGGGAACAACAACCCACTGGCAAAACCTTTGATACAAAAATTAACCTGCCTACAAGAAAGGCAGGGATAAGGAGGGAACAATGATTGGCCCAGTCTGAGACACACCCTGTGACAGAGAGCCAGACCCTGACACTATTGATATTCTCCTATGCTTTCAGACAGGAACCTAACTTGGCTGTTGTTTGGGAAGCAATAGCCTAGCCAGATGTTGAGACTTGCAGTCAGGCATGGGACAGAGCACCATAGGTCCTGTGGTATGTTGGGGTAAAGTTGAAAGACATAGAGTGAACAGACACTTCATTAGAAGACCAACAGAGACAGCTAACCCAGTCCCATGAGGGCTTTCAGAGATGGAGACATCAACTAAGGAGCATGCATGATCTGGACCTAGACCCTCCCCCCCCACACACACATACACATGTAGTCAGTGACCATCATGGCTTCATATGGGTTGTCTGGTGAGTTTAGGGGGCCATGGTTGTTTCTAATATGGACTCTATTGCCTGCTTTTGGAAAACTTCAACTTGGCAGGGCTTTGTTGCCTGACCTCATGGGATAAAGATATGGTCAGTCCTGATGTGACTTGATGTGCTGGGGAAGTTTGATACAAGGGGAGCATCCTCTTTTCTGGAGTGAATGGAGAGGGCAAAGGGAAAGGAAGGAGGGGAAAAGGGGAACACTGGGAGAAGGGAGGAGGCACCCTGGGATATAAAATAAATTTTAAAAATTCAGATTTGCTCTTTTTAATTATTGCAGTAAGAGACTTGACAAATTATACAAATAATTTAATTAAAGCATGTATTCAAGTTAAATAATTCAAGATATAAAACTATGATAATGAACACTTTTTGTTATAAAATTTTGTTAAACATTGCTCAACCTGCAACCCACTGTTTAGTATATGAAGACAAGTTCACTAGTATTTTGTTACTTAGTTCTGGATTTCAAGTTCAACCTCTAAATTAGACAATACATGTATTTTCTTGAATATTTTATTAACATGGATAAAAATATGGACACCTGAAATATTTTCTGAAAAATATGGGTTACAAAATTTTCAAACATTTGCTTATCATGTCCCAATTTACATTTATAGAGCACCTTAAGCCTTTCCCACCTTCATCAAGATCACATTCAAATTTTGATTTTCATAAGTCAGCATTTTGTGACTTACTAATTATACAAATAACAGATCAAGAAACAAACAATAGAAAAAAATGCAGGTGCCCAGGGCTTACTAGGTGTAATTATATGTCCTCTTTTTTTTTTTCTTTCTGAAAGTTTGATTGTTACTCAAATCTAACATTTAATATATTATGAACTAGGTATAGTGTTTGTTTTCTAATAAGAGACAAAAATAGAGTGGATCCAGATAGGAGACTTGGTGGAGAGGAACTGGAGGGAGTAGAGGGAGGAGAGTCCATAACCAATATGTATTTTGTAGGAGAAAATTATTTTTGAGAAAAACAAACAAACAAACCAGGTTTAAATGCTATCTGAGCTTAAGCTTTAGCAACTAGGCTCAAAACCAAGTTCACTTGCATTTTGTTACTTAGTTCTGGATTTCAAGTTCAATCCACAGATTAGACAGCATGTGTATTTTCATGACACAATGTTAACATGGGTAAAACTATGGACACTAGAAACAGTTTTCTGGAAAATACAAAAGGTACATTAACATTTTACCAGATACTCGACATACTTTGAAAATCTAATTACTGCTTCAGAAATATTATATCTTTAATGATGACTTCTTAACAGAAAATTATGCACAAATATAGCATTGTGATTGAATCCAATTGTCCAGACTGGGAACTTAGACAGTCAGGTAACAAATGTGTTGGAGAAACTTGAGGAACATGTGCCTCCAAATGCAAAGTTAATTCATTAGAACACACAATTTAAAGACAGGGAAAACAGCCTTTGCGTAGTATCAGAAACGGGGAATGGGGACAACATCTGAAAACTGTTGAAAGAAGAGGAAAAACATCCTGGAAGGTAAAGGATTAATATAGCTGGGATAGGGAATGGTGAGAAGGAGTAGTGGGTGGCTTAATGAAATTAAAGGTGCATGAACATGCCTTGTAGAACCCATTATATATTATGTTAACTGTCATTTCATGCTCAAATAGACCAGTAATTTCGGTTACTTTTCTTTTACTTCAGCCATATATGCCTTGCTGAGTTTTGATTTCCACTTACAATGTAAAAGTAGGAAAAATCGCCTTGAAGTTGAACACAAAAGGCAAAGAAATAAAAATACATATTTAAAAAATATAACAAGAAAGTGTAACTTAATTAAAGGAAAGGCTTCTCCTAACCCAAGGACTGCTGCTCCAAGGACAAGAAGTAGACTGAAGGCATCCCCACACCTCTCCTACTCCTCCTAACATCCAGTCTTTATAATATATTTTAAAATGCCACACACAACAGATCTGGAATGAAGAGATTTACTTTTGGGGATGGAAAGTGAGACAGAGACAGACACAGAAAGAGAGAGAGTGGGAGAGCATAGGAGAAGAGAAAAAGCAGTATGGTAGCCAACCTGCACCCCCTGAGAGAAAGGTCCAAGAGAATAGGAAAGGGGAGAGAAACAAAGGCAGAGAGAGTAGGTAAGAGTGGTAGACTGGTTATATCTGGAGCACCAGGCCCAGGTGATAACATAGGACTCAGTTTGTGCCATAGGACATTGTCAGGACCCTAAAGGCCCTTGAGAGCGGGCCAGCATAACATTTGTAAACAAGTAGAAGAAGGAAGAGGAGAAGAAGGAGGAGGATAGAAAGAAAGAAAGAAAGGAAGGAAGGAAGGAAGGAAGGAAGGAAGGAAGGAAGGAAGGAAGAAAGAAAGAAAGAGAAGAAAGCAAAAAAGAAGAGGCAGAGCTAGGGAACGGTGCTGAGGTGGGAATTCAGATGTTGCTCTGCTTCTCATGCTAGTCAAGTTAAGGCATATAAATGTAGGTTTATTGGAAGCAGCTCTTGGCTGCCATTCAGGAAGGAAAGAGAGAGACAAGCACCAAAATATCTGTATTATATGATGAAGGTGAAGAGGAAGTCCCTTCCTTAGAAATTTCAGAGTAGAGAGCAGGGGTGTGCTGGCCATTCAATGGGAAAACCCAGAGCAGTTTGTCCCAGTTCTTGAGCACAGTATTCCAGTCTTTTGTTGATAATAAATTGATAAGGTGAGAAGAACTTGATTCATCATTGGCTACTTCCTGCAGTCATTGGGTTGGTGATAAGGGGGCCAAAGGCTAAAATGTCTGGGAAGAGAGGTTGTTTTGCTGCTGTCTTGGATCTATAGCTGGGAAGAAAAGTTCAGCTTGACACAGTCTAGGAGTTAGACAAGAGGACCGGTGGGTAGCTGCTTTGGTGCTGTCTTGGGTGTAAGAAATCTGACAGGATACTAGACCATATATATTAGCAGAAGACAAAGTTAAGTAGGTTAGGGAAAAAATTCCTTTAGGCCTACGTTTGAAAATTTTGGGAAGACAAAGCTTGAACACAAGGAATATCCTTCCATTTACACAATGGCTGGCAGTAATTTAAAATGTTCTATTTTGGATCTGTCATCTAATGGAAATTGAAGCCAAGTTTGGTTGCAGAAGTCCTTAAAGCTGGTGCAAGGCATAGGGATCTGAAATTCTCCAGAAGGTATCCCAGAAGGGAGCCTGGCAAGACTGGAAAATAGAGTTCCCAGGGGAAGAGGAGGAATCAGTAAACTGTCAAGGCATCCCAAGAGCGAGGTTTGACTCTAGTAGATTAATGCAGTGTGTTCCCGTAGTTGGCCAGCACTGGTCAGAGAACAGGGACACTGTTGCTTGGGCAGGCATGGTTTACCTGGCACTAGAATGTTGTAGATGTTTGAGAAGAAGAGAAGAGAAACCATGCTAGTAGAGGGAAAATCTCACCCAAGAAAGAAGGTCCTCAGTGAAGGGCTGGAATGTAGGTTGGTGAAAGCAACAGGAAGTACTGATGCCAACCAGAAGTGAAGACTAATCATCCAGTGTTGGGTACAAGAATGTAGCGATCAGGTAGCCAGAAAAGAGTCCTAAAACCAGGGAAAGGAGAGGAGTCCTCCCTCTGAGATAAGCAATAGATGGGGAAACTTAGGTTCTTGGTTGGCAGTAATTATCTGGATTTCCATTTGACCTGAAATGTGGATTTAGATGGATTTTCCATGGTTTATAAGAATCCTTTTAAGTTTACAAAGAAAATAAGCTTTAGACATGTTAGAATTATAATTGTAATCTGCAGTGAAAAAGTCATTGTAGGAAAATTCAGTAAATACACGCCTTTGTGTTAAGAGCATAAACACTCTTTAAAGTGAGCTCTGGAAAGGAAGACGCCTTCCATGAAGAAGAAGGGGTAAAAACTCACTTGATCTTGACTTTCAGTATGGTTACACATCATGGAAGAAAGGCTTCTTTCTCTAAAAGACTGGATGTATATAAATCTAACACATTTAGAAACAACTTTCAAGTCTATATTTAAAAGACAAACCAAAGGAGATTGAAAATTTTGAGCTTGTAACCATGATAGTGGATCTAATAGTGGAATGTTTCAGTAGAGTTAGATTAATAAATTAGAGTTCCGGTGATTAGTGTCAAAGGCCTGGACAGTTAGTAAAACAGTAGCATAGTAACAGGAAAAATATGAAGCATTTTTATCTATTTAGGATACCTTAAGTCACTTTAGACCTTCCAACTGTCACCACTTTCATTTTCTAATCTAAAACACCTTCTTAGACCCTCAAACACTTCTTTAGAAGCTTTCCTACATAAATTTCATTTATCAACATTGAAACATCTTTTTAGACCCTCAAACGTTCATAACTTGCATTTACCAACCTTAAAACACCTTCTTAGATTCCCAAACATTTTCTTAGATCCTCATAACTTAACTTTCTGCATCCTTAGGCCTTGTATCTAATTATTTAGCATGAGACACAGGTGAAATTGATGTGAGCAGTAATGCAAACCAAGGTTTTTAGCTAAAGGAATAGTAAAAGTTTTCAGATGAGACCTATTTCCTGGAGTCTAGTAACTAAGTAGGCTGTGTCTAGGTTTGACCCTAGCAGCTCTAGGAGTTAGGCTTAAGAGCTGGTCCTAGCTGTCAACATAATCAGAGACATGAAATGGACAAACTGTTATCTAAATGAATCTATACATTTAGCAAACTAACAGAGATAACTACTCAGTCATAGTCCACTACCTAGACAGTTGTCCCGGCTCCTGTGGTTTTCACTGCAAAGCTGGCAAATACAGTCTAACAATTGGGTACAGGGGATAAGAGGCTTTCTCTGTGGAAGAATATGTGAGAGACTGACTACTTCACCTCATTTTCAGAAACATGAAACAATAATTCTGAAGATGTCCTGTTTGTCCACAGTTCAGCCTGGATCCTAGAAAAAAAAGTGTTGGGGGCAGTCTTTGCCCAATGGTTAGCATACCACAATCTAGACTTGAAGTCATTTGCCATTGTATCCAAATATTGTAGGAGAACTTGGGGAGCTACCGCTAGGATTTGGAACTCTCGGTCACAATAAGCTTACACATGTTAAATGCCATATTCAGCCAGTCTCTGATATGTTTAAAGGCTACAATATTTGAGTTAAGCAATCTATGTCTGTACTTAGTTATCTGCTCTAAACTACACCTTGCAAACAGAAAACAGAATGCTATGACATGATTATGCCATTTTGTAGGTAAGTATTTGAGGACCAAACTTTTGTGAAGTACATCTAAATACTTAATAAAGCTTGATCCTGCAATAAATAAAAGACTCTTAGCTTATCTTAATATTTAAAGCCTACAAATTTCAGTATCATCCCAGTTAAGTTAGAGCCTTAAAAAAACATTAAAAAGCTCATAAAGACAAAGCAGAACAGTTTTTTTTGTATGATTTAGTTTATTAAAGGTTTACAGCTTATAGAAATCTAAGGCTATATTATAGATTAATAACACTACTATGTTCAGAAAACAAGCCTAAACATATTTCTTAGGCAGGGATTTTTTTTCTTTTTTTTTCCATTTTTTAATTTATATTTTAAACATTTTCTTTTATATTAATCACAGGTTATATACTTTGTAGCCCAGCCATAACGCCCTCCCGCATTCCCTCCCTATCCCACCCTTCCTTCCCTCATCTCCTCCCTGCCCTTTTCCAAGTCCACTGATAGCAGAGGGCCATCTCTCCTTCCATCTAACTCTAGCTTATCGGGTCTCTTCAGGAATGGCTGCAATGTCCTCTTCTGTGGCCTAGCAAGGCTGCTCATCCCTTGGGGGGCACAGAGGTCAAAGAGCCAGCCATTAAGTTCATGTCCAAAATAGTCCCTGTTCCCCTTACTAGTATACCCACTTGGATATTGAGCTACCATTTGCTACATACAAGAAGGGGTTCTAGATTATAAGCATACATGGTCCTTGGTTGGAGAGATAGTCTCATAAAAGACCCCTGTGCTCTGATATATTTGGTCCTAGTGCAGCTCCTGTCCTCTTCAGGTCATACTAACTCCCCCTTCTTTCATATGATTCACTGCACTCTGGCAAAGGGTTGGTTATGTATCTTAATATTTGCTTTGATACCCTGCTAGGTAGAGTCTTTCTGAGGCCCTCTGTGGTAGGCTCTTGTCCTGTTACTGTTTCCTCCTACATCCAATGTCCATCCAATTTGACTTTCTAAGTGAGGATTAATCCTCTCAAGGTCCTCTTTCTTGCTTATCTTCTTTAGGTGTATAGATTTCAGTATGTTTATCCTATCTTATGGATCTATATAAGTGAGTGTATACCATATGCGTCTTTCTGCTTTTGGGATACCCCACTCAGGATGATTGTTTCCAGGTCACACTCTTTGCTTCACAAAGCTTTTCAGTTTCATGAGGTCCCATTTATTGATTGTTGAACTCAGAGCCTGTGCTGTTTTGTTCTATTCAGGAAGTAGTTTCCTGTACAAATGAGATTTAGGGTCTTCCCCACTTTTTCTTCTAACCGGTTTAGTGTGTCTGGTTTTATGTTTAGGTTTTTGATCCACTTGGACTTTAGCTTTGTGCAGGGTGATAAATATAGATCTATTTTCATTTTTCTGCATATAGATATCAAGTTGGACCAGCACCATTTGTTGAAGATGTTGTCTTTTTCCATTGAATGGTTTTGGATTCTTTGTCAAAAATCAAGTTTTTATAGGTGTATGGGTTCCTTTCTGGGTTTTCTACTCAGTTCCATTAATCCACTATTCTGTTTCTATGCCAAATACCATGTAGTTATTATTACTATTGCTCTGTAGTACAGCTTGAGGTCAGGGATGGAGATGCCTCAAGATGATCTGTTGTTGTAGAGGATCGTTTGGGAGATTCTGGGTTTCTTGTTTCTCCATATGAAGTTGAGAATTTTTCTTTCAAGATCTGTGAAGAATTGTGTAGGTATTTTGATGGGAATTGCATTGAACCTGTAGATTGCTTTTGGCAGTATGGCCATTTTCACTATGTTAATCCTACCAATCCATGAACATGGGAGGTCTTTCCATTTTCTGATATCTTCTTCAATTTCTTTCCTCAGTGATTTGAAGTATTTTTCATACAATTCTTTCACTTGCTTGGTTAAAGTCACCCTAAGGTACTTTATGTTATTAGTGGCTATGGTGAAGGGTGTTGTTTCCCTAATTTCCTTCTTGGCACTTTTGTCTTTGGTGTACAGGAGGGCTTCTGATTTTTTTGAGTTTTTTGTGTCCAGCCACTTTGCTGAAGGTGTTTATCACTTGGAGGAGTTCTCTGGTTGAATTTGGGGGGGGGGCACTCATGTATATTATCATATCTTCTGCAAATAGTGATACTTTGACTTCTTCCTTTCCAATTTGTATCCCCTTGATCTACTTTAGTTGTCTTATTGCTCTAGCTAGGACTTCAAGTACTCTGTTGAAAAGATATGGAGACAATGGGCAGCCTTGCCTTGTC
>CM053756.1:20467584-20493498 GCA_028658305.1 Pachyuromys duprasi | reverse complement strand
GTTGATAGATAATAGTGACCAATGACTGTTATTTCCTTTTATTGTGGATTTGGTGGTCTTACTGTGATTCATTGCTGCTTTGTTGTTGTTGTCGTTGGGAAATCATCTGTATCCTGTATTTTCTTTCGTGTAGTTGTTTCCATTCGACTAAAGTTTTCCTTCTATTACCTTCTTTAGGGCTGGGTTGCTGTGTAGGTATTGCATGAATTTTGTTTTGTCATGGAAAATTTTGTTTTCTCCATCTATGTTGATTGAAAGCTTTGCTGGGCATAGTAGTCTTGGTTGGCATCTGTGTTCCCTTAACGACTGCATGATATCTTCCCAGGCACTTCTGTCTTTCATAGTTTCTGATGAGAAATCTGGTGTGAGTCTGATTGGTCTTCCTTCATATGTTACTTGACCCTTTTCCCTTCTGCCTTTAATATTTTTTCTTTGTTTTGTAGGTTTAGTGTGTTGACTATGATGTGACGAGAGGTATTTCTTTTTGGTCTAGTCTATTTGGTGTTCTGTAGGCTTCTTTTATGTTTATGGACATTTCTTTTTTTAAGTTGGGAAAATTTTCTTCTATGATTTCCTTAAAACTATTGTCCGGTCCCTGGAGCCTTGAGTCTTCTTTTTCTTCTATTCCTATTATTCTTAGGTTTCATCTTTTGATGGCGTCCTTGATTTCTTGGATGTTTTGTACTCTTGGAGCAGAGTATCCTCAGCTCCTGAGATTCTCTCTTCCATCTTTTGTATTCTATTGTTGATGCTTACCTTTGTGGTTCCTGATCATTTCTCTAAGTTCTCCAGTTCCAGGTTATTCTCAGTTTGTGTCTTCTTTATAGATTCTAATTCTGTTTTCATGCTTTGTACTGTTTCCCTCAACTGATTGACTGTGTCTCCTGTTTGGTTGTTTCCTCTGTATATATATTTAATTGTTCCCCTGTGTGGGCAGTTAAATTCTTCTCAATTTCTTTGAGGGCCTTCTTCACTTCCTCTTTTTGTCTCTCTTTTTGTTCCTCTAATATCTGCATAATCTTACCTTTAACATAATTTTCGTGGGTCTCTGCTGAATTAAAATCTCCCCTGCTTTTGGGTGTTTCTGGTGGGTCCATGGTGTCCTGATTTTTGTTGGGTGAGTTTTTTCACTGATTTCTGGGTATTTGTTTATATATATAATCAAGGAGCTGTTTGTTCTTTAAGGCTGAACTGCAGTCTGGAACTGTCAATCTCTTGTGTCAGGAGTATTCTTCAAGAATATCAGGGAGTTCCAGTGGTTTAATAGTGTATATTGTTGTCTCAGTTGAACTCTGTTGTGGGCTCTGTTGCCCAGCTTTGTGCTCTGTGTTAGAAGCTGTGAGCACCGCAGGCTGGTCACCCCTCTGGTCTGGAGGCTTCACTCCTCACTCTGTGCTAGAGGCTGAGTGTCCCAGCTTGAGATGTCTGCTGGGGGCTCTGTGCTCTGCAGTGGTCTTGCTGCTAAGGGTGCTCCCCTGGGCTTGAGACTTGGCATCCCCTTCTGGGCCAGGGGCTGTGCACCACGGTCTGAGATGATATTTGGGGCACACACACTTGGTCTGGAGTGGATGCAGGCATTGACGAGCAATGTGCACCTGCTGTATGCAAGCTGGTCTGCAATGGTGCCCATGGCCTGCTCAGTTTGGCTCATGGACACACACAAGGACTGAAGTGGCTTCAGGCGGACCCGAGTAGTGTGTGCCCACAGTATGCAGGCCAGTCAAAACAGTCCTCTAGGCCCTCTCAGTCTGGCCTGTGTACACACACACACACACACACACATACACACACACACACACACACACACACACACACACACACACGGACTGAGGTGGTTGCCAGCGGAGGCGATCTGTGTGTGCCGGCCAAATGCCTGCTGGCTGAAACAGAACAGGGATCCTTCTCAGACTGGCCCATGGACTCACACAGGGACCAAGGTGGCTGCTGGCAGACCCGAGCAGTGTGCAGGCTGAGGTCAAAATGGTCCTCCAGGCCCTCTCAGTCTGGCCTGTGTACACACACACTCACACACCTACACACACACACACACACACACACACACACACACACACACACACACACGGACTGAGCTGGTCGCAGCCGGAGGCGACCAGCATGAGCCTGCCTTATGCCTGCTGGCTGAAACAGAACCTGGGTCCCTCCCAGACTGGCCCGTGGACACACGCAGGGACCCAGGTGTTTGCTGGTGGAGCCAAGCAGTGTGTGCCCACAGTATGCAGGTCAGTCACAACGGTACCCGGGTCCTCCTCAATCTGGCGTGGAGACTGTGTGACCCAGTATGGTATGGTGGCTGTTGGCGCCCAATGCGGCTGCTCCTTCACATCAGAGCTGTGTTTGGCTGCTCATTCAGATCAGGGCTGTGCGCCACAGGTCACCCAGAGTTTTTTCCAGGGAATAACTGGGTGTCCCTAGGATTTTCCCACTTGATTTCCTCACCATAGGAGTTCTGCTCACCTGGCAATCACAAATGCTTGTGTTTTAGGTCCCAGAGTTCAGTGTGCTGGTCGCTGCGTTGTTTCTGCTGTCCTACTCCTCAGACACAGTGTCCTCTCCTGGCAGCCATCTTGGATCCGATCCTAGCTTATCATGTCTCTTCAGGGCTGGCTGCAAAATCCTCTTCTCCTCTCCAGGTCTTACTATCCCCCCTTCTTTCATAAGATTCCCTGCCCTCTAACTTAAAGTTTGTTTATGAGTCATTAATACAACCTTACTTTTTTCACTCCTTCTTTCTCTGTCCGGAACTGCTCATGCTTTTTTCTCATGCTGTATATATGTATAATCTATCTTCCATATATGAAGAAAATAATTTTTCTGTGATTTCTTTTTTTTTTTTGTTTAGCACGTATTTTCAACTAATTGCCAAGGGCAATTTAAAACAATATTTTTTTACCATCTTATCTGGGAATTCATGTCAGGCTCATTGAGGTAATCAGAGCAGTAAGTCCTCTGTTGTGGGTATTTGCTATTACATAATACCTTAATGACTATTTGCTCATTCCAGAAGGGCATAATTATTCAGAATTGTAACTTCTGAGAAGGATATAAAAACAAATTCCCATTTTTCTCAAACTCAAAACTTTATGAAGTCCTAGTTAGAGCAATAAGACAACTAAAGGAGATCAAGGGGATAAAAATTGGAAAGGAAGAAGTCAAAGTATCACTATTTGCAAACAATATGATAATATACATGAGCAACCCCCAAAATTCAACCAGAGAACTCCTTCAACTGATAAACACCTTCGGTAAAGTGGCTGGATTTAGAATCAACTCAAAAAAATCAGAAGCCCTTCTGTACACCAAAGACAAAAGGACCGAGACAGAAATTGGGGAAACAACACCCTTCACAATAGCCACTAATGACATAAAATACCGTGGAGTGATTCTAACCAAGCAAGTGAAAGACCTATATGAAAAAATCTTCAAATCTCTGAAGAAAGAAATTGAAGAAGATATCAGAAGATTGAAAGACCTCCCATGCTCATGGATTGGTAGGATTAACATAGTAAAAATGGCCATTCTGCAAAAAGCAATCTACAGATTCAATGCAATTCCCATCAAAATACCAACACAATTCCTCACAGACCTTGAAAGAAAAATTCTCAACTTCATATGGAGAAACAAAAAACCCAGAATTTCCAAAACGATCCTGTACAACAACAGATCATCTGGAGGTATCTCCATCCCTGACCTCATGCTGTACTACAGAGCAGTAGTAATAAAACCTGCATGGTAATGGCATAGAAACAGAATAGTGGATCAATGAAACCAAATAGAAAACCCAAATAAACCCACACACATATGGAAACTTGATTTTTGAAAAAGATTCTAACACCATTCAATGGAAAAAAGACAGCAAATTCAACTAATGGTGCTGGTCCAACTGGATTTCTATATGCAGAAAAATGAAAATAGATCCATATTTATCACACTGCACAAAACTAAAGTCCAAGTGGATCAAAGACCTCAACATAAAACCAGACACTAAACCGGTTAGAAGAAAAAGTGGGGAAAACCCTAGAACTTATAGGCACACAGGAGACTACTTCCTGAATAGAACACCAACAGCACAGGCTCTAAAATCAACAATCAATAAATGGGACCTCATGAAACTGAAAAGCTTCTGTAAAGCAAAAGACACTGTCATCAAAACAAAACGACAGCATACAGACTGGGAAAGGATCTTCACCAACCCTACATCTGAAAGAGGGCTTATATCCAGTATATATAAAGAACTCAAGAAGTTAAAAAGCAACAAATCAAGTAATCCAATTGAAAAATGGAGTATGGAGCTAAAAAGAGAACTCTCTATAGAGGACTGTAGAATGGCACAAAAACACTTAAAGAAATGCTCAATGACCTTAGCCATCAAGGAGATGCAAATCAAAACAACTCTGGGATTTCACCTTATACCTGTCAGAATGGCTAAGATCAAAATCTCCAGTGACAACACATGCTGAAGAGGTTGTGGAGAAAGCAGAACTCTCCTCCATTGCTGATGGGATTGCAAACTCGTACAACCACACTGGAAATCAATTTGGCGCTTTTTAATACATTTAGGAATATTGATTCCTCAAGACCCAGATATACCACTCTTAGGCATATATCCAAAAGATGCTCAAGTACACAACAAGGACATTGGCTCAACCATGTTCATAACAGCTTTATTCCTCATAGCCAGAACCTGGAAACAACCCAGATGTCCCTCAGTTGAGGAATGGATACAGAAATTGTGGTTCTTTTACACAGTGGAAACTACTCAGCAATTAAAAAACGAGGAAATCATGAAATTAGCAGGCAAATGGTAGGACCTGGAAAAGATCATCCTGAGTGAGGTATCCCATAAGCAGAAAGAAACACTTGGTATATACTCACTTATATAGACCTATAGGATAGGATGGACAAGCTCTATACACCTAGAGAAGATAAGCAAGAAGGAGGACCCAGGATGGGACGATCAATCCTCGTTTGGATGTACAAATGGGATGGACATTGAGTGGAGGAGAAAACAAGCAACAGGACAGGAGCCTACCACAGAGGGTCTCTGAAAGACTCTAACAATGAATCAAAGCTGATATTAAGAGTCACAACCAAGCCATTGCCAGAATGCAGGGAATCATATAAGAAAAGGGTGAGTTAGTAAGACCTGGAGAGGACAGGAGCTCCACAAGGACTAAATATACCAGGGCACAGGGGTCTTCTATGAGACTGTTTTTCCAATCAAGGACCATGTATTGATACAAACTATAACCCCTGCTCGGATGTAGCCCATGGTAGCTCAGTAGCCAACTGGGTACTCTAGTAAGGGGAACAGGGACTATTTGGGTCACGAACTCAATGGCTGGCTTGTTGACCGACCCCTACCCCCACGGAGGAGGAGCAGCCTAACTAGATCCCAGAAGAGGACATTGCAGCCAGCCCTGAAGGGACATGATAAGCTAGGGTCAGATGGAAGTGGGGGAGGTCCTCCCCTATCAGTGGACTTGGAGGGGGGCAGGGAGAAGATGAGGGAGGGAGGGATGGGGAGAATGGGAGGGAATAAGGGAGGGGCTCCATCTGGGATACAAAGTATATAACCTGTAATTAATATGAAATTAAATAAATTAATAAAAAATTCAAAATTAAAAAAAAGACTCACAACCAAACCTTCAGCAGAGTACAGGGAGTCACATGAAAGAAGGGGGAGTTATTAAGACTTGGCAAGGACAAGAGCTCCACTAAGACCAAATAGATCAGAGCACAGAGGTCTTTTATGAGACTGTTTCTCCAGCCAAGGACTATGTATGGATTATAACCTAGAACTCATGCTCTGATATAGGAATATAGCCCAAGGTAGCTCAGTATCCAACTGGGTACCCCTGTAAGGGGAACAAGGACTCTTTTGGACATGAACTCAATGGCCAGCTCTTCGACCCTCCTCCTCCCCCTCCCCAAGGGAGGAGCAGCCTTCAAGACCCCAGAAGAGGATATTGCATCCAGCCCTGAAGAGGCCTGATAAGCTAGGGTCATATGGAAGTGTAGGAGGTCCTCTCCTATCAGTGGACTTGGAAAGGAACAGGGAGGAGATGAGTGAGGGATGGGGAGAGTGGGAGGGAAAGAGGAAGGGTGCTATGGCTGGGATACAAAGTACATAACCTGTGATTAATATAAAAATAAATAAATTATAAAAAGAGAGTCTTCTTGATCTACTGATAAGGAAACTCATGATATTGTTTCGTTAAAGAAAAAATGAATAGAACAAGTATTTAAGAAATAATGAGAGTGTTTTTCCAAAGATGCAGCATTACCCTGGTGGTTTTGTTAAATTGTGTAATGAGACCATTCATTATCAGTAGGAATCCTGTTATTCTTCTAAATCTACTTTCATTAAATGAGAAATTAATTTTTTGCAACTAGCTCAGGAATATGGAGGAAAGAAGCAGTTGTAATTTTGACTAAAGAAAGGTAATTTTTTTTTCCTCATGGTCTTTTCTCTTTTGAGAGTTTATATTCAAATTAAATATTTGAAATATCTCAAAATAAGGAATACTAAGAGGAAAGGTAAGTATTGGTGGTCAAATTAACCAGAAGGAGTAAAGATTTTATAAATTTCATTTAGGTATGATTTTATATAAACAGTGATATTCTATGCAACAAATAAATGTGTCCATACATCCATTTGTCTGCTTGAAATATGAAATAAGCTTGGGTTAATAATTACAGATGCTTTCCTTTAGCTCCTTAGATGGAAAGAAGAAAAGTTGAAGAAAGATGGCATGAATGTTTCCTGCTCAGTGGTGTATGCAGGTCTGAGTGCAACTCTCTGGAGGATGTCTACAACTACTGTGACACTGGGCGCTGCTGCGTGATTCCTGAATACCTACCCCCAAGTGAGAGAGTATTGAATCCTCCACCAGAAGTATTTATAAATCCAAAATATAACTGAAACTATACTAAATAAAAATTTAAAAAGTGTTCTTACTTTATATCAAGTGAGGCACTTCTAATTTTTCAGATTGCATTTTGATGACTGTTGATTTCAATGTTGGGTAAAGAAAATGTGAAGGAAATATAAGAATGAAAGTGATTCATCCAGAATTTGGAACAATTATCCATTGTTCTTGGCCTTCTCACTTGTTTTACTGAGAAATCTCCCCTCACATGAATTGGAAGTATCGCTAAACCAACACTTATAATTCTATTTAATAATTTCATAGTTCTTAGAGCTCAAACTGCATACACCCAGTCAAATATTAAGGAACTATGCACAAGAAAATTATCAGAAGAAAAAACTGTTGCTTGCTTCAGCAGCCCATATACTAAATTTGGAATGATACAGAGAAGTTAAAGGATGACATGCAACTTCATGAAGTTTTCATATTTTTTCTCTGAAAGACTTTACCCAGCAGTGTATCAAAGTAGATGCTGAGACTCATAACCAAACACTGGGCAGAGTGCAGGGAATCATATGAAAGAAGGGAGAGTTAGTAAGACCTGGAGAGGACAGCAGTGCCACAAGGAGAACAACAGAAGCAAAATATGTGGGCACAGGGGTCTTTCCTGAGACTGATAACTCCAACCAAGGACCATGCATGGATGTAACCAAGAACCCCTGCACAGATGTAGCCCATGGCAGCTCAGTATCCAAGTGAGGGCCCTAGTTAGAGGAACAGGGTCTGTCTCTGACATGAACTCAGTGGCTGGTTCTTTTACCATATCCCCCTGAGGGGAAGCGGCTTAGCTTTGCAACAGAGAAGGACCATACAGCCAGTTCTCATGAGATATGATAAGCTAGGGTCAGATGGAAGGAGAGGAGGACTTGGAGAGGGACATGGGGGGAGATGAGGGAGGGAGAGTGTGATTTGGAAGGAATGAGGGAGGAGGCTACAACTGGGATACAAAGTGAATAAACTGTAATTAATTTTTTTAAAAAAGAAGAAACTGAATGATACAGGAAAGGAGACACAATGGAAAATTCCAAGGTCTTACACATGCTGAGATATATTTTAAAAGTAGAACAGGAAATCACCTTAAGAAAGGTTATTTGACAGATGTTGGCTCATATGTGAATATGTGAATTTTTATCTTTATGAAATGAATAAAATCAAATTGATCTAATTTTGATTTTGAATGTCTTCATTTCTTTATTATCAGAAGAATTTTTGAATATCTCCCTTGAGGTACTGCATCTTTTCATGTCTCATTCTTCCCTCTCTCTTCTGTTTCCACGTAATTTCCTTTATCCACCAAAAGCATCCAGTTCAGTAAGGCTAGAGCATCAGGATTCTTATATTTGTGCCTTTCCTCACCCAATGCCTAAGAATACTGGGAAGTGAAGAAAGGCCCTACTTATAGAATGGTAGTAATATACTTCTCAGAATTTCATTTAGATCCTGAACAGGCAGGGGGTTTTCTGAGATGACATAATTTAAACCTAAATGTGGTTACATTTTTCTCAAAAGTTTAGTAAATTATTATATGTAGGATCTAACATATATCTCTAATGAATATTATATTATGTAAGTTGAATGAGAGATCAAAATAAATAAATACATTGGTAAAATTTGGAAAAAAATCTGACTTTTAAGTATTTTTATTCTAAAGGAAAAATTGTATTATAGATTACTTTCTTTACGATACAATTTTCCAATAACAGAATTTACAAACTTTTACCGTAGTTTTCTCTACGAAAATATTAAATATTTATATAGTTTAACAGACAAAGCAATGACATCATAATCTTGTAACATTGTATTATGGATTTTGATGTATCATTAAAACAACATAATGTGAGTACTCATCTGTGAATAATGCACAGCTACACTTAATCCTATTTGCACATGGAAAACTTTTTAGTCTCTCCAGTAACCTTCTTTGTCATTAAGTTTTGCATGACCTCTATGATGCTATTACTAGACTGCATGGTTAAGGTGTCAAGAATGATAACAAATTAAACTATTATATACAGGTTTGGGGTTGGGTTAGATGAATGTAAGTAATATAACAAATATGCTATTAAATAAATACAATTAAATAGTGGCTTTATTTTACTTCACATGTTATTGTCACATTGTTGGGAAAGAGAGTACTTGTTTCCAGTGAAAATAAAACAATTTTTAGTTAAAAATAAACTCTGGTGGATATACATATGCACTCATGAATCTATCAACTATTAATAACATTAAGAAATGAGTCCATAAATTTGAAAGAGAATTATTGGTTTGAAAGGAGGTGTGTGTTTAGAGAGTTTGAAAAGAGGGAAGGGACAGAGAAATGATGTAATTGTATCAATGTCAATTGCCTTAAAAGTGGTAAAATGCAATCTTTACAAACTTTTAAAAGTATCAACATTGTTTTCATAAGTGAGTAAGCAAGTAAGTTGGTTTGTTAAATGGGGAATAAGAAAGGTACATGGAGGACCTCAGGATGCTGCTGACCTTCAAGCTGAACATTGGCTGTGGGGCCAGCTAGAAGTTTGTTGCTTCATGCTTTCCCCAAATATCTGCTGAATTGTAAAAAGAGTAATAAACAATTGGTCCTCTCTTTGTTCTTAGATCCCATTGTTTCCATCTCAGAGTAGTATTTTATCTCAAATAAGTAAGATATCAATAACTTTATATATGCATATATTTGTTTACACATAGATGTCAAAGAAATTTATTTCCTTCAGTTTTTATTAGCATATGTTAATTATCCAGTCAAATGGGAAATAAATGGTAAATAATGGGGCTAATAATAGCTCAAGATAATTCTTATTAGGCTCTGCACCTGCAACATTCTAATCTTTCCCCTATCTTTGAAGACCCATTCAGTTTCCAGACCTGTAGAAGTTTTGGGACAAGATGCAGCTTCTCTTCTGGACTCTGCCTTCACCTAATAAAATTAGATACAGGGACAGACACAATAAAAGGTATGTAAGAATAACTTTTTCTACACGTATTTATTATTTTTTTTCCTTTTTCTTTTTTTTTTTTTAGACTGGGTTTCTCTGGAATTCACTTTGTAGAGCAGGCTGGCCTCCAACTCACAGAAATCAGAGGTCATTATCCCTCTATCTCCTGCTAGCTTTTGTTTTATATGTAAAATATAAACAAAGACAATTCCTTCTACTTAAAGTCAGCTCCTCAGTAAAATGTCTTCCTTGTGTCCTGGCCTTGTGTCCTGGTCTTCAGGAACTTCCCCTGAAGAAACTCCTTTCCCCATTTTGGCTTCAAGATTTAAAAAGACTCTGGCATTGTATTATAATTCTTGCTCCTGATAGTAATAGTGGCAAATGGTAGACTTTTGGGTCAGTATATCAATAAGGTTTCTATGTGGTTGTCATCTTTTCCTTTGTTTTCACAGTTATTAAGTTGGAGTTCTGTTTCCATTAACTAAACCTCACTCACCACATTTTTAAAATGTAATTTATTTATTTTTATATTAATCACAGGTTAGATACTTTTCATCCCAGGCGTAGCCCCCTCCCTCATTCCCTCCCACTCTCCCCATCCCTCCCTCATCTCCTCCCTGCCCCCCTCAAGTCCACCGATGGGAGGACCTCCTCCCCTTCCATCCAACCCCAGTTCATCTATAAACCAAAGCAGCACTGACAGAAACCAGTAAGGAAATCATTTGAAAAAAATGTTAATAGTCATGAGTCCTACACAGCTGTTTTTAATATATGCTCTTTGTTTAACATTTTCTTTGCTTTAAAATCATATGAATTTTTTACACTTCATATATATATTTAAACTACTTTGTGTGAGTATCTGTTAATTTGGAATAAACTAGGAATTCAGAGATTTTAAGTAAAGGTGAAGGAGAGAACATATGAAGACAAAAATAACTGAAAAATCTTTCAGTATGTTATTAGAACTTTAATAATAGAAAATTAGAAAATGATATTTTACTTTATTTGAGCTTTAATTTTCCTGAACTTAAAATAATTTGTCAGAGGCAGGAGAAATAGCTGAGAGTTTAAGAGCACTAGGTGCTCATCCAGAGGTGCTGAGTTCAATTCCTAGCAACCACATGGTAGCTCACAAACAGCTATAATGAGATCTGGTGCTCCCTAATGGGCTGCAAGTGTAGGTGTTGGAAGAACACTGTATACATAATAAACGTCTTTTAAAAAATTAAAATAAAGACGCAGAAATAAAAGTATTTACTTTCACTTTAGCATTACTAATATTAGCTCTTTTAGCTTTTGCAAAATAGATTTTTAGAACATGCTTGTATTTTTGCTCATTTATATCCCTTGTCACTGCATAGGCATAGCCTAGTTAATAACATATCTCACTACTCTTATGCATATTGGTGAATCATGTTAAGCTATAGTTCACTGTATATAAAACACACAGTGGAAATGTCCATAAACGTATTATTTCCTGGCTGTACTAGAATAGTGCCATACTGACTAGTTTTACTACCATTAAACTTCTCAGTGTATACTCCACACACACCTCAAGGCCCTAACCCTTACCCCTGCTACTTCTTTACTCTTGCTGTGGTTTGGCTATCTCAGATTGTTTTTCTATTTTAATAACATCTTTTAAGGGCGGGGGAGGGGGAATCTACAAGTGTATTTCTAAGTGATGTAAACTAGATTTTGGGAGTTGCACCCCACACCATAAAACAAAACAAAGAAAAAAAAACCTTAAATTACATTGAACAGGTTTATTTGAGCTAAGAATGTTTCAAAGATTGGGCAACAGTATAAACTGTAGGGAGTTCACAAAACAATAAGAACAGCAGCTGGACCTAGAAGCAAACTAAATAAATTACTTTATTTGGGATGAAATAATGCTATGAAAAGCTTGGCTTATTTGGGGATGATCTAATTAGTTATTTTCTTGTGAGTGACAGAAATGCAGCTTCGTTTGGCTTGTTAAAGTTTGACTGATTTCTTATATATATTTAAGGGTTATTTTCAATATTTATATTTCATTTTTAAATAATATGCATGTATTAGTATCTCCATGTGTATTTACCTGTTCTTATAGATGATAAAAAAGGTCATCTAATTTCTAGGTGCTGAAGTTACAGGAGATTGTGAGCAGCCCGATGTGGATCCTGGGAGCCAGGCTCAGGTCTTTGGCATGATCAGTTCTGCTCTTAACAGTCTCCAGTCCACACCTTTTTAACTTTTTAAAATACTATGGTCGTTTTCAGTGCACTGCATTGGGGGTAATAGTAGGAAGGCAGCTGCCAGGTCAAGTGGGTTGTAAAATGTCCACCTGGAGGTGAGTACTCACCTAAGCACCCTAACTGATGCAGCAAGGTGACCCTCAGACTATTACAGATAGCTAGGCTCCATAGTACCACTGTTTCCATAAAGATGGATAATGATAGAGTGTAGACTCTTTTATCCCGTTTCTAGCACACACACACACACAGAGAAATACACACACTCACAATGCACCACACATATATCACTTACACAAAACATACCCCAAAACATATACCACACATATCACACCCACCACATACACAACACATACACACATATACATCTACTTACATACAATTCATATTATGGCAAGTCATAGTTTTGAGATTTTATTTAAAGGAAAAGGCTAATCTTTCTTCCTAGGACCTTCAAAGTATCTCTGCATTTTAATTTCTGTTGTTTTAATATTATGAAAAAAATTTAATACAATGTTTCTGTCCAGAGAATGAATGAATTACAGTTCATCTAGATTACAGAATAATCTTATTTTCATCTTTCTATTTTTTCTTTTATTAATTTTTTATATTAATCACAGGTTATGTACTTTGTATCCCAGCCATAGGCCCCTCCCTCATTCCTTCCCAATCCCCCCATCTTTCTCTCATCTCCTCCCTACCCCTTTCCAAGTCCACTGATAGGGGAGAATAATTTTAATAACAATGACTAAACAAAGCCATAGACATCATGGGAAAATCTTACCAAATAATGAACAAAAATTTTTCAAGAAAAATCTATACAGTGTGGATTACATATGTCAAGGTCTGAAAGCTGCATAAAAATTAAGCCACACTTTGTACAGATATGTACATGAGTAAGATCAAAGGGACAAGCCCAATCTTAGAATAATAGCCAGTTCTGGATAGAAAAAAAATTAAAGGTCTTGATTGGTTACACTGAATGACTCATGCTACATAGATGCAGTGACTTAGGCTGGGTAGTGAGGAAGTGGATATAATTTCATAATTATTCCCCAGTTATATACATACGTTGCAGGGGAGGATCAATATACTGAAATCCATCAATGTTAGTTTTAGTCTTAATAATCTAAGTAAACCAATCCTCAAACAGAAAATGTTCTTTGTATAAATCCTTCAGAAGCAAAAATTTGTGTCTCATAATCTCTACATATGCTAAGCTGTTTACATTTATGAGGTTCTAACCAATGTTGTTGGTTCCCCAAGTATACAAGGTTGAGGTGGCTATTCATGTCTAGTCAGAAGATAAAACATCTTTCTCAGTTCTGGGTATCATTTAACACTAATGAAAATAAATGAGGAAACTTACATGGAAGATGTTAATCAAGTGACCTGCCTGAGTGAAGAGGAAAGTTTGGCTATGCATGTGGTTATTGGTTAACTGTGAAAAGGATTGAAAGTGTAGAAATGTTTTATGTTGGAAAATTGAATCATCCTTATTAGGAAATTAGACTAAGCAGGGATAATGTGTGTCAGGTGTGCATTTTCTTCAGCGTGTCATCCTAACTAGTTCTAAATACTAGCAAATTCAGTGTACAATAATTTAAGTAATCTGTCTGGCATTTTTTAGTGACTAATTTCCTTTCAAAGGCATTTTATAAATTGAAATAATGTGCTTTTTTCTTATGGAGGGGTTGGCAAAAGCATGTCTTTACAGTAAAAGAGAAAACAAACAAACAAAGAAAGAAAAAAACACAGAAAGAACATCATGGCTTTGAAAGTTCAAGAAACGGGACAGTTGTCTTTGTTTGTTATTCCTGGATGAGAAACTAAGATTGCAAGCTGCTTCACAAAGCTAACAGTTTTCTAGAACTGTGGGTGTATCCAAGAGGCTGTTTGTTTGTTTGTTTGTTTTTATTAAGAAGAAAATGTTGAAATAGTCAATCTTTGAACTCACACTCCATTGGTCTATCTATGTAAACTGGCTAATCTTTAGCTCATGACACTTCTTTTTTTTTATTAATTTATTTATTTTTATATCAATCATAGGTTAGGTACTTTGCATCCCAGGCATAGCCTCCTCCCTCATTCCCTCTCACCCTCCCACTCCCTCCCTCATCTCCCTCCTCCCTGCCCCCTCCAAGTCCACCAACAGGGGAGGACCTCCTCCCCTTCCATTCAACCCCAGCTCATCCTGTCTCCTCAGGGCTGGCTGCAATGCCCTCCCCTGGGTTCTAGCCTGTCTGTCACTCCCCTGCTTGTGTGGGGGAGGGTCAAAGAGTCAGCCATCAAGATCATGACTGAAACAGTCCCTGTTTCCCTCACTAGGGTCTTCAGTCTGACAATGAGCTATCATGGGCCCCATCTGAGCGGGGGTTCCAGGCCATATCCACACAAGGTCCTTGATTGTAGAAACTGTCTCATACAAGACCCCTATGCCCTGCTCAGTACAGACACTGAGGAAATCCAAACAATCATTAGGTCTTACTACCAAAGCCTATATGCCACAAAATTTGAAAATCTAAATGAAATGGACAATTTTCTTGAGAAATTCCACCTACCTAAATTAAGCCAAGAGCAGATAGGAAGATTGAATAGACCTATATCCCCCAAGGAAATAGAAGAAGTCATCAACAGCCTCCCTACGAAAAAAAGCCCTGGGCCAGATGGTTTTAGTGCAGAATTCTACCAAACCTTCAAAGAAATCCTAACACCAATCCTCTATAAAGTGTTCCACAAAATAGAAATAGAAGGAAAATTACCGAAATCTTTCTATGAAGCCACAGTCACCTTGATACCTAAACCACACAAAGATCCAACAAAAAAAGAGAACTTCAGACCTATCTCTCTTATGAACATTGATGCAAAAATACTCAATAAAATACTTGCAAACCGAATCCAAGAGCACATAAAAGATATCATGACACTTCTTAAGCCTCTCCACTGCTGGAATTAGAGCCATTTGCTATTTGCCCCAGTTCAACTGCCATAATCCCTTTTTCTAATTAGATTTTGTCTTTTATATTAATTATATTTGATCACTTTGTATCCCAGCTGTAGCCCCCTCCTTCATTCCCTCCTCATACCACCTACCCTCCTTCATCTCCTCTCCGCCACTCTGTAAGTTCACTGATAGGGGAAAACATCCTCCCCTTCCATCTGACCCTAGTTTATCAGGTCTCATCAGAACTGGCTGCATTAAAAACTGATTGTATTAATATATATGAACAAAGTAAAATAAAACACATATTTGACAATGTCACAGTGAAATTTGTTATTTTGTACACTAAAGGATTATTGAAACAAAGAAAACTTTTCATCTATGTGCTTTCTTAAGCATGCTGACCTAAGTCCACTTAACCTATATTTTCCTTTGTTGTAGAGCTAGGGGTTGGACCAAGGGCTCACACATGCAAGGTGAGTGTTTTACCCAGATTTTCAGTTGAGTGACATTCACCTCTTGTTCTATGCATTTTGAATATATTAACCAGATCAAGCAACATGGAAAGTATAAGCAATAGAAACTTTTTGTTGTTGTTGTTGAGGTAGCTGTGGCATGATATTGTCTCCCAATTTCTTGTGCCATTATTGGCAGAGTTAAGATGAACTCTCAGCTACTGGGGTAAGGGGAGCCTATTCTCAACCTCTCCACTCTGGCTTCATCTCAGGAGAATATTTCTGTATTTGTATGCATGTCCTGATCCAGGCTTTGTTCCTGGTAGTTAATTAATTATATAACTTAAAATTGTATAATTTATAAACATAGAAAATATATAATTGCATATATGAAAACTATTTCTACAAACTATCAACCTTGTTACATTAAAATTCTTATGGTCAGTGTTATTCTTTCATGATATATAATTATGTAATAATGTAATTTATTATAGAACACAGCATGTGAAGAGTCTGAAGAATGCTCGGTTCAGTGAAAGATTATCTTGTTTTCTTACATTTTAGTATATGAACCCATGAGTCATATAGTTAAATGAAATGTTCACAGGACTATCAGGATATATTCATGGATGGGTTGGTAAGAGCAGGCTTTTATTCTCATAATTTAGTGATAAGTAACAAACAAATACCACTTTTTAAAAGTGACACAATTAATAATTGACACATTAAGATTTCTGATTTTGGTCATGCTTAGCTTCATACTTAACTCCAAAATGATACATCACTGGAATGATCACTTTGCTTTCTAGCTCCATGTATTGTTGAGTTTAAAAAATACACAGAAAAATTATAATTAAAAAGAAAAAAATCAGCATTAACTTAGTATTTAAGTAAATAAAATATTACCAAGCATAAAAGTCTCGATATTACTGCATTGAAACCAATACCTATTTTAATGTCTGCAATAAACCATAGTGGTCAATTGTATTGTATCGCCTGAACCCTGTAAACTTCTGTGACCTATTTCCATGTTTGATTAATGTTGGCTAGGGACACACAAATAAAGATAAAGTTTTGATTATACAGACACTACACATAAGATTCAAATAAGCAAAAACTAATGTCTTACTGCTTCTGTTCGAATCCTATGGAAAATGGTGAGAGAAATTTAGGTTCTCATTTTCTGTTAATAAAAGCTTCTATTTGTGAATATTCTTTTGAAATAAAAGTAAAAGATGTGGGTTGAGTATAGGAACAGGCATTGTTTTAAAAATGAAAACTTCAGACATTGAGATTTTTTTCTTTTCTTTTTTTAAACATTTTTATTTTTTTTATATTAATCACAGGTTATGTACTTTGTATCCCAGTCATAGCCCCCTCTCACATTCCCTCCCTATCCCCTGCATCCCTCCCTCTTCCCTGCCCTTTTCCAAGTCCACTGATAGGGGAGGACCCCCTCCCCTTCCATCTAACTCTAGCTTATCAGGTCTTCTCAAGGCTGGCTGCAATGTCCTCTTCTGTGGCCTAGCAAGGCTGCTCTTCCCTTGAGTGAGGGGAAGGATGTCAAAGAGGCAGCCATTGAGTTCATTTCCGAAATAGTCCCTGTTCCCACCTACTAGGGTACCCACTTGGATATTGAGCTACCATTTGCTACATTCAAGCAGGAGTTCTAGGTTATATACATACATGATCCTTGGTTGGAGAAACAGTCTCATAAAAGACCCTGTGCCCTGAGATTTTTTTAAAGAGAATAAAGTATTAATCTGAAGTACTCAAATGTAAAACTGGAGAAACATCATGCTTCTGTACAGTTCTATCAGAATTATGGCAGTTGAACTGGGCCTCATAGCACATGGCTATAATTCCAGCAGTGGAGAGGCTTAGGAAGTGTCATGAGTTCAAGATAAGCCTGGTTAAGACCTGTGGAGGTGAGTTCAAAGATTGACTATTTCAAATATCTTCTTATTAAAAACAAACAAACAAACAAACAAACAAACAAACAGCCTCTTGGGATTGGAAGTTGTTTAGTAGAGTAGAGCAACTGAATTTCAGGAGAATGCTGCTGAGAAACACCCTGCACAGGAAATTCTCCAGAACAAAGCATAGGTGTTGTCAAGTAAAGAACAACAGCCTGAGCAGAGAGATGGGCATTACCTATTCAAATGAAATGCCATTCCCTCAACTGCTTAACTTGGATACACCCACACTTCTAGAAAACTCTTAGCTTGATGAAAGGATTTACAATCTTAGTTTCTCATCCAGAAATAACAAAGACAACTATCAGGTTTCTTGAAATTTCAAAGGCATGATGTTCTTTCTGTGTTTTTTTCTTTATTTGTTTGCATTTTTTATCTTTTATTATAAAGATATGCTTTTAACAAGCCCTCTATAAGAGAAAAACATATTATTTCAATTAATAAAATGCCTTTGAAAGGAAATTAATCACTAAAAATGACAGACAGATTACTTAAATTATTGTACACTCAATTTGCAAGTATATAGAACTAGTTAAGATGACCTTTTGAAGAAAATGTACAGCCTACACACATTATCCCTGCTTAGTCTAATTTCCTAATGGAGATGATCCAATTTTCCAGCACAAAACAAATTCCACACATCTGATCCTTATCACAGTTAATCAATGACCACATGCATAGCAAAACTTTCCACTTTGGTCAGGCAGGAGCTCAACTTGATAATGTCTTCCATCTAAGTCTCCTCACTTCCTTTCATTAGTGTTAAATGACACTCAGAACTAAGAAAGATGTTTTACCTTCTTCCAAATGAACCCAAATAGCCACCTCAGCCTTATATAGGTAGAAAAACAACCCATTGGTTAGAACATTGTAAATACAAACACCTTAGCATATATAGAAACTATAAGTTATGAAGTTTTGTTTCTGGAGGATTTTTATAATGTACATTTTCTGTTTGATCATTGGATCAATTAAATTATTAAGGATAAAACTAATTTTGATGGAGTTCATTATATTGATCCACCTCTGCATGCCTGGGAGGAAGATTACTTGGTCATGTTGGATGATATCTTTTATGAATAGTTTGAAGAGAATTGGAGTTGGCTCTTCTTTGAAAGTCTGGTAGAATCCTGCACTAAAGACATCTGGCCCTGGACTTTTTTGGGGAGGGAGACTTTTGATGACTGCTTCTATTTCCTTGGGGGATATAAAACTATGAATCTATTTGCCTTATCTTCATTTAATTTTGGTGAATGTAATCTATCAAGAAAATCATCCATTTCATTTAGATTTTCAAATTTTGTGGCATAGAGGCTTTTGTAGTAAGACCTAATGATTGTTTGGATTTCCTGAGTGTCTCTTATTTTGTCCCCCTATTCATTTTTGATTCTGCTGATTTGGATAGTTTCTCTCTGTCTTTTAGTTAGAATGACTAAGGTTTTTTTTCTATCTTGTTGATTTTCTCAAAGAACCAGCTCTTAGTCTCATTGATTCTTTTTGATTCTTTGCATTTCTTTCTTTGTTTCTATTATTATTATTATTTTACTTCAGCTCTGTGTTTGAGTATTTCCAATCATCTATTCTATTCCTCTTAGGTGTGCCTGCTTCTTTTTACCTAGAGCCTTTTGTTGTTGTTGTTGTTATGAGATGTCTCAAACTTCTTTCTGGAGGCACTTACTGCTATCAACTTTCTTCTTAGCACTGCTTCTATTGTGTCCCATAAGTTTTGGTATGTTATGCCTTCATTTTCATTGAATTTTAGGAAGTCTCTAATTTCTTCTTCATTTCTTCCCTAACTAAGCTGTCACTGAGTAGAGAGTTGTTTAGTTTTCATGTCTATTAGGCTTTTGTTCTTTCTGTTGTTGCTTAGGTCTTGTTTTAGGCCATGGTGGTCTGATAGGATACCAGGAACTATTCGGAACTTCTTGTATCTCTTTTTAAATTTTTTATTAATTACACTTTATTCAGTTTATGTCCCCCCTCAAGCCCCTACTTCCTCTCCTCCCAATCCCACCTACCCTCCCCCTTTTCCACACATTACCCTCCCCAAATCCACTGATAGGGTAGGTCTTCTTTTCCTTCCTTCTGATTCTAGTCTATCAGCTCTCATCAGGAGTGGTTGCATTGTCTTCCTCTGTGGCTTGGTAAGTCTGCTCCCCCATCAGGGTGAGGTGATCAAAGAGCAGGCTAATCAGGTCATGTCAGAGGCAGTCCCTTTTCCCATTATTATGGAACTCACTTGGATACTGAACTGCCATGGGCTACATCTGTGCAAGGGTTCTAGGTATTCTCCATGCATGGTACTTGGTTGGAGTATCAGTGTCAGGAAAGACTCTTGTGCTCAGATTATTGGTTCTGTTGCTCTTCTTGTGGAGCTCCTGTCCTCTCCCTATCTTACTATTTCCCACATATTTTGTAAGATTCCATGTACTCTGCCCAGCAGTTGGCCATAAGTCTCAGCATCTGCTTTGATACACTGCAGGACAGAGCCTTTCAGGGGCCCTCTGTGACAGGCTCCTAGCTTGTTTCCAGTTTTCTTCCTCTGATGGCAGTGTGCTTTGCCTTCCTGGCTAGGGATTGAGCATTTTAGCCAGAGTCTTCCCTCTTAGTTTCTTTAGGTGTACAGATTTTAGTAGGTTTATCCTATTTTATGTCTATGTGATAGCGTATATACCATGTGTGTCTTTCTGCTTCTGAGAGAACTCACACAGGATGATCCTTTCCCGTTCCCACGATTTACCTGCAAATTTTATGATATCCTTGTTTTTTATTGCTGAGTAATATTCCAGACATGGTTGAGTAAATGTCCATATTGTGTACTTGAGCCTCTTTTGGATATATGCCTAGGAATGGTATAGCTGGATCTTGAGGAAGCACTATTCCTAGTTGTCTGAAAATGCGCCAGAATGATTTTGAGAGTGGTTGTACACGTTTACATTTCTACTAGCAGTGGAGGAGGGTTCCCTTTCTCCACAACCTCTCCAGCATGTGTTATCACTTGAGTTTTTGATCTTGGCCATTCCGATGAGTGTAATGTGAAATCTCAGGGTCGTTTTGATTTGCATTTCCCTGAGGGCTAATGACTTTGAGCATTTCTTTAAGTCTTTCTCTGCCATTCAATATTCCTGTATTGAGAGATCTCTGTTTAGCTCTGTTTCCCATTTCTTAATTGGATTACTTGTTTTGTTGCTTTTTAACTTCTGTAGTTCTTTATATATACTGGATATTAGCCCTCTGTCAGATAAAGGGTTGGTGCAGATTTTTTCCCAATCTGTAGGCAGTCATTTTGTTTTGATGATAGTGTCCTTTACTTTACAGAACCTTTTCAGTTTCATGAGGTCCCATTTATTGATTGTTGCTCTTAGAGCCTGTGATGTTGGTCTTCTGTTCAGAAACTTGTCTCTTGTACCAATGAGTTCAAGGCTCTTCCCCACTTTTTCTTCTGATTTAATGTGTCTGGTTTTATGTGAGGACTTTGATCCACTTGGACTTTTGCTTTGTGCAGGGTGATAAGTATGGGTTTATTTGCATTTTTCTACATGTAGACATCCAGTTAGACCAACAACACTTTATGTCTTTCATGGCAATATTGAAGGGTGCTGTTTCCCTAATTTCTTTCTCAGCCCTTTTATCTTTTGTATACAGGAAGGCTACTGATTTTTTTCAGTTAATTTTGTATCCGACTACTTTGCTGGATGTGTTTCTCAGCTGTAGGGGTTCCCTGGTAGAATTTTGGGGGTCACTCAGGTATACTATCATATCATCTGCAAATTGTGACACTTTGACCCCTTCCTTTCTGATTTGTATCCCCTTGATCTCCTTCAGGTGTCTTATTGCTCTAGCAAGGACTTCCAGAACTATGTTGAAGAGATATATAGAGAGTGGTCATCCTTGCCTTGACCCTGATTACAGTGTAATTGCATTAAGTTTCTCTCAATTTAGTTTAATGTTTGCTATAGGCTTACTGTATATTGTCTTTATTATGTTTAGGTACGTGCCTTGTATCCCTGATCTCTCCAATACTTTAAACATGAATGGATGTTGGATTTTGTCAAATGATTAGCATCTAAGCAGATTATCATGTGATTTTTTTTTCAGTTTGTTAATATGGTGTATCACATTGATGGATTTCAGTATATTGAACCACCCTTGCATGCCTGGGATGAAGCCTACTTGGTCATAGTGGATGATATTTTTTATGTTTTCTTGGATTGGGTTTGCATGTATTTTGTTGAATATTTTTGTATTAATGTTCATAAAGGGGATTGGCCTGAAATTCTCTTTGTTGGGTCTTTTTGAGGTTTAGGTACCAAGGTGACTATGGCTTCTTAGAATGAGTTTGGTAATGTCCCTTCTGTTTCCATTTTGTAGAATAGTTTGAAGAGAATTGGAGTTAGCAGTTCTTTGAAATTCTTGTAGAATTCTACACTGAAGCCCTCTGGCCCTGGGCTTTTGTTTGGAGGGAGACTTTTGATGACTGCTTCTATTTCCTTGGGGGATATTGAACTATTCAATCTATTTGACGTATCTTGATTTAATTTTGGTGAATGGAGTCTATCAAGAAAATTGTCCATTTCATTTAGCTTTTCAAATTTTGGGTCATAGAGGCTTTTGTAGTAAAACCTAAGGATTGTTTGGATTTCCTCAGTGTCACTTGTTATGTCCCCCTTTTCATTTCTGATTTTGCTGATTTGGAAAGTTTCTGTCTTTTAGTTAGTATGGCTAAGGTTTTTTCTATCTTGTTGATTTTTTTCAAAGAAGCAGCTCTTAGTCTCATTGATTCTTTGAATTTTTTTCTTTGTTTCTAATATTTTGATTTCAGCTTTCAGTTTGATTATTTCCAATATTTACTCGTATTAGGTGTCCCTGCTTCTTTTTACCCAGGGATTTTGTTTGTTTGTTTGTCTGTTTTGTTTTGTTCTGCGATGTCTCAAACTTCTTTCTGTAGGCACTTACTGCTATGAACATTCTTCTTTCTCTGCTTCTATTGTGTCCCATAAATTTGGGTATGTTGTGTCTTCATTTTCATTGAATTTTAGGAAGTCTCTAATTTCTTCTTTCATTTCTTCCCTAACCAAGCTGTCACTGAGTATAACATTGTTTAGTTTCCATATGTAATAAGCTCTTTGCTATTTATGTTGTTGCTTAGGTCTAGTTTTAGGTCATAGTGGTCTGATAGGATACCAGGGATTTTTCAGAACTTCGTGTATATTTTGAGGCTTGCTTTGTGCCCAATTATGTGGTTAATTTTTGAGAAGGTTCCATGAGGTGCTGAAGAGAAGGGAGAATATTTTGAGTTTGGGTGAATAGTTCTGTAGACATTTATTAGGTCCATTTGATTTAGGACCTCTGTAAATGTCATTATTTCTCTGTTTGGCTACTGTCTAGCTGATCTGGCCCTTGGTGAGAGTGAAGTGTTGAGGTCTCCCACTATTAAGGTCTTGTGATCTATGTGTAATTTAACTTTGAAATGTTTCATTTACACATGTAGGTGCTCATGTATTTGGAGTATAGATGTTCAGAATTGTGATATCCTCATGGTGGATTTTCCATTGGTGAGAATGAAGTGTCCCTCCTCATCTTTTTGCATGGAGATAACATAGAACCCCTGAAGAGATGTAGCCCATGGCAGCTCAGTATCCAAGTAGCTTCCCTAATAAGTGGAACAGGGGCTATCTCTGACATGAACTCAGTGGTTGGCTCTTTGCTTACCCCCTCTGCCCCCTCCAGGAAGGAAGTACTATTACCAGTGCACAGAGGAAGGTAATACAGAACCTATCAGTTCTGGTGAGACCTGATAGATTAGGGTCAGAAGGAAGGGAAGGAGGACGTACCCTATCAGTGGACTTGGAGAGGGGTATGGGAGGAGTTGATGGATTGAGGGTGGAATTGGGTGGGGGAGAATGTGAGGGCTACAGCTGGGATACAAAGAGAATAAACTGTACTCAATATAAAAATAAATTAAAAAAGAAAAAATATATAAAATAAACAAGAAGCAAAATCAAAGAGTTGATTCTAAAATCGGAAGAGTTTGTATACTCCTTTTAGTAAAGTGCTGAAACAAATAAATCCCTGAATTATAAATTATTTGCATAATAATAAAATAAACTTGATCTGTTGGACACCACCCCCAAATAAAACTATCTACTTTTATTATATAGTCTAACCTATCTAAGAAAATGCTTAACTCTCTTAAACTATTTCCTTAGAAATTCCCCATATACATTTTGTCTGCATTAGCAGTACCAGAAAGAAAGCTTATGCCAGTGTTTTCTCAGTATCCTTTCTGTGATATTTCCTTATGCTGCATGAGTTGGGAACTGCTGATAAAAATATAATCCTACTCTTACATGTAGTTATACACACAATGCAATGAAAAGAAATATGAAACTTTAAAATTACTGAAAAACCAAATAAGAATACCAGGAAACACCTCTCAAAACTTTGCTATAATCTGTGGAAATGTCCTTGAACGACATCACAGAAAAGCCTAAACTGTTTTCATTCTCCTAACAATCAATAAGTATTGATTATAATGCCAGAGGCCTTAATTTTTTACACAAACAAACAAGCAAATTGAAACAAACATAAAAGGAAAATGAAAAACAAAAAACCCTACTCACAGAACATCTAATAAGATTTTTGACAGTCCCTTTAAATTTTTTTTCAAGTCCCTCTTTTGCATTTATTTATTTTTGATTCTATGACAATTTCATTCATGTGTAAAATGTTTTATACTGTGAGGCTCTGGTGGACCCAGGCCAGGGAGGAGGGTCACATGTTTTTTTGAATTAATTAATTTCTGGTGATGCTGTAAATGAACTCAGATCCTCACAAATGCTAGGCCAGGATTTTTTTTTCTTTTTCTTATTATTTTTTTTACATTTTTATTTTCTATTTACACAGGTTATTTTTTGTATCCCAGCCATAGCCCCCTCCCACATTCCCTCCCTCTCCCACTCCATCCCCTCTCATCTCCTCCTTGCCCTTTTCCAAGTCCACTGATAGGGGAGGACCTGCTCCCCTTCCTTCTAACTCTAGCTTATCAGGTCTCTTCAGGACTGGCTAAAATGTCCTCTTCTGTGGCCTAGCAAGGCTTCTCTTCCCTCAGGGGTGTAGGGGGTTAAAGAGCCAGCCATTGTGTTAATATACAAAATAGTCCCTGTTCCCCTTACTAGGATACCCAGTTGGATATTGAGCTACCATTTGCTACATTCAAGCAGGGGTTCTAAGTTATATCCATACATGGTCCTTGGTTGGAGAAACAGTCTCATAAAAGATCCCTGTGCCCTGATATATTTGATCCTTGCAGAGGACAGAGCTCCTGTCCTCTCCAGGTCATACTAACTACCCCTTCTTACATATGATTCCCTGCACTCTGCCAAAGGGTTGGTTATGTGGGTGTCCAAGCTTGCCAGGCCAAAGAAGAAAGTGCAATCAGTCCTGATGATACCTGAGAGGCTAGGGTTAGACAGAAGGGGAGGAGGACCTCCACTATCAGTGGACTGGGAGGAGAAGAAGAATGAAGGGTGGGATTGGGAGGAAACAAGGGAGGGGAAACAGCCTGGATACAAATTGTATACATTGTAATAAATGATAATAATAAAAAATTTAAAAAAGAAAAATATCTATTTCTACCTTGAATGAGGATGTGTGAAGAAAATGTATGCAGGAAGCTTGGGTGACTTTGGAGAAGGAGACATATTCACATTTACATTTCATTTGTAATAAGCAGGTATATAGGTCAGTTCCTTGCAGTTTTGTTTCCGATGCTGGGGAATGAACCCAGCATCTCAAGCTCGCTATGCAAGTGATTTACATCTGAGCTAATGTTTAACATGAATGAATCTTAGAAGGTCCCTGAATCCACAACTCACGTGAGAATATTAGAGGAAAACTTCATTGACCTGTGTTATAAAAAATTAAAGCATGTTTACACGTTTCTACTTATGTCTCTGTTGCTTAAAAATGTATGATAAACTTTTTTAATCAAAAAAGTAACATTTTGATCCAAGATGGCTGCCCCAGGAGGACACTGTGTCTGAAGAGCAGGACAATAGTGTAGGCACAGCGACCGGGAGACTGAGATCTGGGACCTAAAACACCAGCGTTTGCGACTGCCAGACTGCCAGGTGAGCAGAATTCCTACGGTGGGGAAATCAAGTGGAAAAGTCCTAGGGACACCCAGATACTCCCAGGAAAAACTCAGGAGGGATACA
The DNA here is from genome assembly GCA_028658305.1 of Pachyuromys duprasi. Taxonomy (NCBI): domain Eukaryota; kingdom Metazoa; phylum Chordata; class Mammalia; order Rodentia; family Muridae; genus Pachyuromys; species Pachyuromys duprasi. The sequence continues at coordinate 20,467,784 of CM053756.1, read as the reverse complement.
GGCTGCGCACAGCCGGGCTGGGCGCCTAAGCTGCCATTTTGGGCTGGGTCACACGGTACTCCAGACAGACTGAGTTTCACCCAGATACTGCAGGCTGCACTGTGCAGGACCACATCCCTCTGTGCCAGCGGCCGCCGCTTTGGGCTGGGGCACAGGGTTCCCCGGACAGACTGAATTTCACCCAGACACCGCGGGCTGCA